>OU426980.1:52284933-52379959 GCA_911387785.2 Aelia acuminata | reverse complement strand
ATTTTTGAAAAAAATATTCATTCTGTATTTTAATACGGGCGGAGAGGGGGGGCCCACTATGAAGAAGTTAGATTTTCGGAGTTCTTTCACACAGAGGTCCAATATTATGTTACCGGGGACGTTGTTTTTGAAAAAAAAAAATAAAAAATTTAATAGGGGTCGAGAGGAGGGGGCGCACTATAAAGAAGTTAGATTTTCGTAGTTCTTTCACACAGAGGTCCAATATTATGTTATCGGGGACGTTGTTTTTGAAAAAAATATTATTATTGAGTCCAGATATGAACAATTTGTATGCTGTACCATCTATTGTATATTGCTAGTTTTACAATTCCTTATCTTTTTCTGTGATTCTGAATCCTATAAGCCCATTCCAAGTAGTCGGAAGATAATAAGTTATTAGATTATTGTTAAAAAATTTGGTATCTCAGTTAAAAAAATTATATTTCGAGTAAAACTTAATCACTGACTACTATGATGGTCCTATTTGATCCAGAAATATAGAAACTACCGAAGATTCATAGAAACTTTTTTTTAAGACCTTTCTTACATTTCAACCTTCCATAATATATCCCCCCGTAATTTGAACGGTTTCTGCATATCTCGAATCTTACTACTATTACAAAGTGAAAACCAAAATTTCTTGAAGGCACAATTTTTCATCATTTCTTTTTATCTTGAACTATGAGGGATGATAAAATTTTGAATGCTGTTATTGGAGTTAGTCGTTTTGTCAACTGGAATGCTCATCATACGTAGTAACCAAACCAACTTCTTTTTCATAAACACAATAGGAATACTTCAAACTTTTTATTTTCGATTTATATTTAGTCAATTCATCTCTTTTTTTATGTCTAATTTTATTCGCTCACTGTACTACTAAGAAATGTTCACTCATATTGCATTAAATTTACTTAAGTATATATTATAAATAGATTAAATGTAATGTGCTGATCATACATTAGCCTTCTCACGAGAAAACTAATTTTTTAAGGAATCCAATTGGTTTTCTAATAGATTGCTGAGATGTAAAGTACTTATTTTATTTTTAAACGCAAACTAATTATTTTCTCTTAATTTTTTAGTAATTTAAAAAGAACAGCTGAAAAATTATAGAACGATTACCTACATACTGAATGAATGGACAATAAACATTGAGTGAAACGCACCCTAGCGCTTCCTGGTAGTCTGGAGCTCGAACTAAATTTTTCATTCATAAACTCGTATCTCAATCTCAGAGAGGCTAATTAAATGGTGCGAGAGGCTTAAAATTCCAGTCCTTTTCTCTTCAATTTTACACTCTTAAGAGAAAAACGGAAACCTTCTTCTCCGTAAGGGATCATATGGCTAAACGAAGACATAACTTCCTTAATCCTACGTGGAGTTGTTTTTGAGCCTTTTCGGCACGCACATTGTACACTTTGCTTTATAATATATATTGATTATAATAAAACGTACTATAATAAAATTTATGTGTAACTAATATAGACCCTCACAACGAAATAATCAGAAGTTAAAAAAAATTGCGTAGTAAACCCGCACCAAATTTTAAAATTGTAAATATTTTCGAAATCTGTTCCCCCATTATCTTAAACGCTCATCCCGAAGAAATCGTCCCTCGCTGCATCGAATTTTAAAATTGATACCATTCACCAAATCCATACCCGTATGAGCCCTCATTTAGTGTATATTTACAAAAATATAAATTCTATTCGTATTAATTTTAGAAGTTACAATTTCCTCTTAAAGGTGGACCCCCCCCCACAATATAGTAATTTTAAAATTATTTCTATTTTCAAAAGTTAGGCCAGCCTAAACATAATTATGTTTCTTTATTGTGAAGAAATTGAAAAAAAAAAAAAAATTCCGTTTGGGAATATTATTAATTTTAAATAATTACAATTTTAAAATTATGATTATTTTTAAAATTTTCGATAGGATCCTTATTTCGAAAACATAAAATGTTGACAGCCTAATAATAATAAAAAAGTTTAATAACAACATTTTAAATATTCCTAACCTCAGAAGTAGAAGTATCCGTAAAACATTAATACTTTTTCAAAATCTACGAACGCCTAAACATAGATATAGACAGACACTCATAACAAATTAATCAGAAGTTATAAAAAAAAATCGTAGTAACGCCCCCCCTAACCAAATTTTAAAAATGTTACTATTTTCAAAATCTGCTCCCCCGTTACCATAAAGACTCTTCTCGAAGAAAATGGAAAGTTAATTAAATGCCCCCCCCCCCCCCAGCATCGAATTTTAAAATCGGTAGTATTTTCCAATTATAAGCCACTATTATCATCACAGTAGTTTACAATTTTAAAAATCCGAAAAAAAAAATAATTTTCACAATGGAATATTCCTATCGTTTTTTTTAGATTATTACTTTTGTCAAAATTAACGCTTTGGATATTGCACCCTTATTTCGAAACGATACAATGTTGACGGCTCAATACTAATAAATTTTTTATAATTTTAATAGAATATTAGAATAATAATAGAGTTATAAACATTCCCAGCCCCCGAAGTACAAGTATCCGAAATAGTATCCCTAAAAAAATAACTAAATACCGAAGTACTCACAGATACTCGGGTATCCGTGCTGACAGATACGAGTAGTCACCGTATCCGAAGCTGACGGATACGAGAAGTACTCGGATCCTTTGGAATCCGTCCGTACGGATACGGATATTACCTGTATCTGCTCTCATGAGTACTTTTCACAGTTACAGTATCCGATATCTATATCTGCAGATACAATTTGCCCATCTCTGCCACAAACAAGTGGCTGCCGAAGGTGTTCCCGATAAAGTTTGACATACTTTTCCGTCAGTCATTGTAAGACGCAAATTATGAACGATTAAAAATGAAATGTTATTAATGAATGAATAATATTTATTTACACATTAATATATAATACAATTAAAAATTGAAAAATATTAATGACAATGGCAAAAGCCGTCTGTCAGAGTTAACTGCCTTTGTTTTACAGAGTAATATTTTACAGACATATGATGAAATGTTATTTATATTTACCTCAGTTGGTTTCAAATTTTCAATCTCGCTTTTCATTACGTTTACGTCTTCTACTATTTTCGTTGAAGTTTCTTTAAAAAATTCAAATTTCACAGGTCTGCAGAGCTTAGTTGATGAGGGATGACTATTTTTCAAAGTTACTAAAGTTGCCAGTAAATTAGAGATTCTGGTTTTACTTTTACAACCATGCAATCGGATGATACCAAGTTTTATTAACACCGATACATGTTGCACAGTCCCATCATGTGATATTATATCCGTGATGCATATGCCTAAAGTTTTTACCTTTAAGGGACAGCAAAGGTACCATTTTAGTTTCCCACTTGAGGTAGATTAATTTAAAATGATTGTTGTTATATAGTATCTGTATTATTCTTAATTGGATGATCTCATTTTTCAGTTTAATATTTTTTCTTATGTCTATTAAGTTTTTGTGTATAAAGTAATTAAATTGTGGAAATTTTATATGTTTCGTTTCAATTTTGAATAGTTTAAAAATAAAAAATGATTAACTTTTATTGCAGTCCTTATTACCTAATATTTTCCTTGGGAAATTAAAAAATAATGTAAGCGTCAACTATTGGCACAATAAATGTCAACATTCCAAACCTTTCCATTTTGATGTTACCTTTCCATTTTCACATTTTAGAAGGTTCAAAGAAATAATTTTTTATAAAAACCGTAAATGTAGACCATAGGATATTGTATTCCCAGTTTTCTAGAGGGATTGGCTTAACTAAATTCATAAGAAAGATTTACCTAACATCAATATTTTAGGAAACAGTGCCAATAATCTAATATTTTTTTCTTAACCTGTCAACTATTGGTACAGTTACCCTAATTTCAAAAAATATTTTTTTTTAATTTTATATACGAGTATATATTTTTTATAATTTTATATTAATTTCAAATTTTATTTGTTTTAATTTTATATATATATATATTTATAATTTTATATTAATTTAAAAAAATAATTTTTATTATTTTATGTATATTTTTTTATTTCATATTAATTTCAAAATTTCTTTTCTGTCCTAATCTCAAACCTAGTAAAAAAATTTACAACGTGTGCACAATATAAGGTAAAATATTAACATAAATAGTAACGGAGCTTCTCGGGTGCCGCACAGTGGGATGAATCGCCAATCTAGGTGGAAATAATTCTGGAAGCGACTTATTTCATTTTGATTTTTCTAAACGAATAAATTTAAGCATGAATTAATAAATAAAAGTCAATACAATGTTTCTGATTAAGGATTTATAAAAATAAAATAAAATCTATAATTAAAATAGAAAATAAAATAATTATTTAAGTAAATTGTATATAATTGAATAATTATATTAATAATTATTTTTAAAGTGTTGTATTATTCTAAAATCATAAATTAAAATAAAATATAAATTAATAAATTCCAAATTGATATTAAATTGTAATATCAAATTCTCAAAAACAAATATTTCATCATTCTGATTCGTATAAGGCACTCACTGTGACAGATTTACGCCTGAAATAAACCGCATACCCACATAAACAGGTAATAGCAATTCGTTTAGAAACATTTATTTTTTATTTAGTGTTGATTATACTCTATGAAAATATCTGGGTGCAGGTCAGAGTAGATTTTTGGTAACCCCGTTTTTTAAATAATAAAATAAGTAGCTTACCGACTACTGGAAATAAACGAGTTTACTCCTCATTTTAAAAGCCAAACACAGATATTAACTTCCTTGCCGAGTCGCCATTCGTAGCCAGGTATAAAGTAGATTCCAAAACAAAACAAAATACACATCTATTTTGGTACACTTGCAATAATATGTGAAAATTAACTGACTTAACATCGTGACGGATTTTCGGTGTTAAACCTTTTTTCTATTCTTTTGGCTTATGATTCAAGGAATTTATGGTTTTTGAATGACTCAGGTAGACTGATAATTTCATGAAACCGGCATGATTTTTTTTTGTTGTCATTTTCATCTATTCTTTGTTCCCAAAAATAGAGGAAATCTCTTGCGAAAAAAAAATTGCCATTTGCTTCAAATTCTTGTACTTATAGCCGACGAATCTCGTTTTACTATACCTTTGGAGATTTCTGGAATGTATTCTAATGAAACTGGTTCAATATTTTTTTATGAATTTCATTTGCACCTTAGCACTGCCTCCGAATAAGAAAAATATACTCTCTAAACAAAGAGAGATTTACACATTTAAAAAAATCGTTCACCTTTATTAGCAGGAATTAGCAATTCATAATGAATAAGTTATTTCTATATAGTGTGGACTATATTCTGTTAAAATATCTGGGTGTAGATCGGTGTAGATTTTTAGTAATCCCATTTTTAACAATACAAAACTAGCTTACTGACAATTGAAAATAAAGAAGGTTACTCTGTACTATATCCACGTTTCAAGAACCAAGAACTTATATAAACTTAATTTCTGAATCATCTTCCATTGTCTAGTATAAATTGTTTTAAAAAAAAACACAATCCACTCATCGATTTTATTTATTTTTCAATATATTTTGGAAATAAACTGACTGAGCAATATGAGGGAACTATTGTGTTCAACCCCTCATTGTTCTGTTAATATTTGCTTCAAGCGATTGATAATTTGTAAATACCCTAGCTTTTGTTGTTTTTCATCAATTGTTGTTTTCATGGGAACGACGTGATTTTTTCATTTAGTAGACGTTAACTATTTCCACCTAGATTGGCTATTCGTCCCACTGTGCGCCGTTCAAGTTGCAGTAATGAATAGGATGGTGCCTGAGAGGCGCCGTACGAGTGCAAAGGGTTAAAATCGTTTCCATTAGTGTAAGGTTTAAGGAGTAAAGGGACGACTGAGATCATAAAAATGCTGTCTTCAGAATCTTCAAACTTTTCAAAATTCTGTTTATAATGGCTATGTCCCAATGATCCGTCACACCCCCATTTTCAAAATAAAAGTAATTTGCGAACATCAGGTAGTATTTCTGGCTCTTGACCTAAACATAAAAATAGTCTAGAAACAGTAATATCTAGCAAATATTGCAACCCAATGTTCGCTCCTTTCTCTGAAACGCATAACGATGTTGGATGGCATCACGTTTTAGCCAGTCTAACACAATAATAGGAGAGAAGGACAAAACATTTTTTTTTCTAATTTTTTTAATCGATACTGGACTTATGCGCAATCATTCGCACCAAATTATCGAAGTTTCGGTTTTCCGACAAGTAAGTTTCTACTAAAACACTGTTACTTATTTTAATAAACGCCATGCCACTGTTAAGATAAAGATAAATATGTATACCAAATGGTTAGCAATCTGTCTTTGAATAAACTAGAAAGATTAACAGAAAAAAGAAGCACATTAAACATATGGTAATAGACGGCAATATCCTTATAGACAGCTTCAGTCTCCATAATTGTATGCCTCAAACTTTATATTAATATAAACCCTCAACGTTTATATTAATATAAATCCTCAACGTTTATATTATTATAGTAATATAAACGTATTTCCCTCTACACCAATTTCATCGTAAACGTCCCTATTTCTGCAATTAGCCATACATTTTGTCTTTTCCGTATTTATTACTAGACCAAGCACTTAACCAGTTGTCATCAACGTTGTCGTTTTTCTTTTTCTTAACTTCCTTGTTACCGTACTAGAAACTACGGTAATATAAATAGTCTAATTAGTGATTTTTCAGGGATAATGAGGGAGTTAAGTGAGTCGATATTAAAAACAATGGGTCAAATGAGTGGGGGAGGGGGAGTTTGCTGCTGAATTGACTCAAATCATGTTCACTACTATCTAAAAGTTTTAATTTTTTTCAACCCTTCTAATCAAATCGAATATTATTGTTTATGCAAAAAAAATACATTTTAGTGAGACAATAAGCATTGTAAATTCAAATTAAATATAAAAGCTATTTTTTTTTTAAATAAAACTTTCTTGTACATTGGAAGTCGTAAACTGTCAGCGTTCAAGGAGATTTAAATTTTTTAAATAAAATAAAATATTAAAATATCATAATTTTGTCTCCGATTTTAGAGATTCGTCCCGCGCTTATTAATATTTTTGGGAGCCTTCCTTGATTTCCTCTTTGAATTTTTTTTTTTTTTTTACTTATTATAACCCCTAAATATCTAAATTTCTCTACGTGTTCAAACATATTTCCATCTACATCAATTTCATCGCTTTCACTTAACCAGCTGTCATCAACGTTGTCGTTTTTCTTTTTCTAACTTCCTTGTTACCGTACTCAAAACTACCGTAATAAATTATGGGCATATTCCCTATACCTAGCTAGCACTGCATATTCCCACCTAAAAACACACCTCTTTCGGAACGTATCAACTCCCTATTGACACTTTTCAGCAATAAATTAAATAAAGCAGTTGGAGGGCAATCCCCTTGTTTTAAACCCGAACGAATCTCAAACCTTTTGGAATGATAATTACCGATTCTCACATTCTTGAATGTTTCGGTGGTACACAGACACATAAGTTTAGTAAATGTTTTGGTATTACTACTCGACAAGAATATTATACAGTTTCTGGTGGTTAATCGAATAATAAACTTTTTGAAATCGATATAAAGCTGATGCATCGAGATATATAGTACCGTTTAACTCTAAATTTTTCAATAGCATTTGTCGGCGGTTGAACGGTCGCGTCTAAAACAACATTAATAGTCTCCAATAATCTCTTCTGCGATTTCAATGATTCGAGTAGTCAGGAATAACGTAAATATTCAATAACATACCGGAAGTAGTTATGGCAATCTGTCTTTTTTTAAATTGGAACAAGAATAGATTCTTTCCATTCTTTGGATATTTTCTCCTTTTCAAAGATCTTTTTAGCAAGAAGATGTATTTTAGAAATCCCAACATTCCCGCATGCCTTGATTGGTTACAGAATAGCGACTACTAACTGGAGAGATCCCATGAGGAAGGATAGAGGATATACCCCCTCGCAATTTCGAGAAAGGTTCTGCGATCATTAAACTTATCTCATATTAAAGATTACTTCATTATAATTAAACATGACACGTTTAATCAAAATTGTTAGAGCCGTTTTTGAGAAATCGTAAAGAGAAAAAAAGAGTTTGGGATAAAGTGCTACATTTACTCAATTTAGACGAAATCTTTTCAGTGACAACACGGGCATATGCCTACCTACCTCAAATACCTAATTTCAGTTTCTTACGAAAAATCGTTTTTGACTTTCAGACTGATTTCAGTTTCTTAATAATTTTCACAATCGGTAAAATTAGGTTTGAAATCATCACAAATCTGTAAAGAGGAACAAGACAAATGGTAACGATCATAGATAACAACACATAGTCAAGAATTGGGCAGCTTGGAAGTCACTTTAGGGGAAGACATGGAACTCCTCGCGAGGTGTAAAGCCATCGTAGCTGCTCGTCTCGACATTACAACCTACACGGATCAGCCGAATCTTTTTCTATATCGTTTGTTCCTTTCAATTGTTTTATAGGAATGAATTCTTCATTAATTTTATAATAAAAGTAATAAAATATATCAAGGGGAATTTCGATTTGTACTCTCTATAGGAACGAAATTTGCTAGGACAAAAATCTGTAGCAATGCGTGTGGGCTATAACATGTAAAATAAATTCCTAATTGACTTTTTGTAAATAGATTATTCTAATTCTTAAGTTCTGGTTTTTTATGAAGTTCTTTTCAAGTCTTCCATTGGAATCCTGTATAAGTATTCATCCACGCTACTTTAAAGCTTGTCAATTTTAGAAGTTTTTACTAAAGACTAATCTCTTTGAAAAGGTCTGATTTCAGACAAGACCATATTACAAGTACAATCTCTTACAAAACCTTTGAAAATTGAATAATGGTTAATGGGCCCATTCTTGTAAAGTTGGTATTAAGCATGGGCCCTCAAACCTGCTTCCTTAGGTTGCACACCATATATGTAGGTATAAAGGTGTGTGTTTGTTTGTATTTCTGTTTTACATTTTATTTAATTGATATCTATTGTATCACTTAATATGAAGAAAGAGTAATGCTTTAAATTTATCCTATGAATCTATTAGTTTTTCCCTATCCTTTTCACTGTTGATACATGGATAATTGCGGATAGGATGTTACTTAGAGCGCTAACCGGGCGCGGTCGGTGAAGTGTTGATCAGTGAAAATCAATATGAGGAGTAAGTGGAGGGGACGGCAACAGGTTGGCCATGCGCGCCCCCACTCCCGCTCCCCCACTACTACCCCCCACTACCACCCCCAACCCAACCGCCTCCCAGTCAGACGGAGGCTCCTCATGGGATGCGTCCAGTCTCTTTTTAAGAGAGGTGAGTTTCAACGTATTATACCACCTTGTTTTCACTACACATTGTTATTATTTATTAATTAGATTATAGCTATAATAAATAGTAGTAGCTCTATTATATTGCATAATCGCTATTATTTGAAATCACAAACAAAAATGTTTTCATCTCCATTGGATAGATTTTGGGTAATAAGACTGATTAGCTTTATTAATTTACTATAGATTACCTACAATATAATTATGATCCATCTTTTTAAGTTTATGTGGGGATAGTGTTATGATTGGAAAAAGTTATTATATGGATAACAATTTAATAATAATATTTCATTACAACATGGATAATAAATCTGACTCAGTGTCTGAGATATTCATTACCATACATTCCAATAAAAATGACGACTTTGACTGTAAATTAGCTATCTGTATTATAGTTTATTAAATACCAACTACAGCTAACTAAAATGGATTTTTAAAAAAAATTTTAGTTAGGGAATATTATTCATAGTAGATATACCAATAAATACAATAGTTATTGAGCCAAACGGATGCTGGACCAATTCCTTCATCTTTAGATTCAGCTTGTGATTTATCATTTCTTTTGCTTTCTTACTGTTTCATATTTTATTGTTTAAATCTTTTTGTGCCCAGCTATCATATCATCTTTAGTAAAATGGAGGAGTTACTCAAGGGATGTAAATTTTTTGTAATTCGTATTATGTTTGATTGAAATATTTAATCATGTCTACGAAAATACATTACTTCAATTATCTTTACCTTTACTTTGACTTCGTTATTATCATTTTCTAACTCATCTTAAATATCTATATTTATTCCTTGACATTTGAAAATCAAAATAAAATATTGCAGGAATCTTAATATAATCTTAATTTTTAGTAATTTGCTTACGAATCACTTTTTTTTTTTTATCTCGTTTCTTTTGTTTTTAGTATTATCATTATAAATCATCGGTTGCGGCGCGCGCATTACAAACCTTTCCCTTGCCACTCTACTTGGAGTAAAAATTAATTTCAACTATTTACTAATTTGTTTACTTTTTATATAACTGTGCAATTTTATATATTTTAATTATGTTAGCAATTGCAATATTCATAATATGACAAAATTCTTGGTCAAAATACATTCAATTAAAACATAACTAAAGCTAAAAAATATATTAATATAGCAGAAAATTTATGTTTATTTGAGCTTTAAAAACACTAATTTAACTATAAATTTAAATCAGTAGCAATTATTCAAAAATAACAATAATCTTGTATCACATGATTTTTTTTTTTTGTGCTAAAATAAAAAAAATTCAGAACTGTTCAGTTGGTTTGATTTCTATGTAAATACCATTTTGGTTTTAATTTTATTGGTTTATTTATTGTGTAATCGTATTACAATTTTTTTCAATATTTATTTTACATTTTTATTGATTTTTTTTATTTCTTTAGATTTATATATTATATAAATAAATAAATTAATTATATATTATATTTATTACTTATTTTAAATCTGTATTTTCTTACCAAAAACAAACAAATGAACAAATATCTTATTAATAAGGATTATGTTTTAGTCATTAGTTTTTCGTGCTACATAATACATGTTAATTAATACATTTTTATAAAATCCTTAGCATTCCGATTCCTGAAAATCGAATTAAATAACTCGCTATTATTTACATATCAAATTCTTTTATAGTTTATATTTTTTCATTTTTTATTGCTGCTAACAATTAGAGACATTCCAGTAAACAAAATCAAAAGAACTTCAAAGGCTGAAACTTTTCGTTATTTAAGCCCCGTAAGACTACTGTATTAATATCAAGAACTAGTTGATATTAAATAGTTATAAATTATACATTAATATCGCAAGTAACAATGTAAGTTAACATCCTAGGTTTAATTACGTATTTAATCATAGGTTTCAATTTCGTATACCTTTTTGTTTTTGTGCTAGACATTTAAACGCACTCGGACCGTTTGGCGAAACTTAAAACGAGTACTTTTGTTGAAAATCCGAATTGAAATTTGGAATACATTCATCATTATTACATCTTTAAATGGTATTTGGGAGTAATAAACCTGTAATGTGATCAGAACCTTAATAAACCTGAATTAATGACCTTTCTATATTATATAATGATTTTAATTATTAGTATCAAGTGTTGCGAAGTATTGAAAAGTTTAATATGACATATTTGAGCGAAATATTTGTATGTGATATTTGAAGACGCTTCCGGCGGCTCCGAAGATATGGAGGTCATTACTAATGCTGATTCAATTACAGCTATAAAAGAAAAGAATGCCGATTCAAAGAATAATAATGAAATCAACCCTGGAATTCTTCGCCTTTAGATCAAGAAATAAAATATCTTAAAGAAAAGCATAAAACAATAATTTCATTATTCATTATATTTTAATATAGTTTTAATTATAGTATATAATTATATGATATTAATAACCCAGTAGAAAATGAGAATGATTTATAAATAGTCAAAAACGATTTTTAGTGACGCTAAACATTCCTGAGATCGCTATTAATGATTATTATAGATTGGGCAAAGGGCCAATATTGTCTTCAAGTTATGAAACCATTAAACAAGGCACGTTCAAACAAAAAATATCTTTTAAAATTAGGAATATATCCATAAGACGCCCGAAGAAATGCAGGATGGAAGACAAATATATCCCTGTATGAATAAACTTAAATATATTCATTCCTGGAATGTTTCAAGTTCAAGGTTCTTAATAAGGGTTTAACAGATGAAAATGGATAGACAGTACATGCAGAGCCTTTTATCCTAGAATGAGTCTAACTCGAACGTAAACGAAGCTATACGTCAGAACTGTTGAATAAGGGCGGAAAGCATAGGAAAAACTGTCAATGATCCTCCTGACCTCACTCAACTTGGCTACTAGAAAATTCAATGAAACAAGAACAAATAAATTAAGGAACACGAAGTTTTTCTGTAACATGCATGACTTATAAAGCTTTTTAAATTAATTATACCTGGGTGTGCATCGATAAGAAAGGATTCATTTGTGTATTTTTTTACGACGTGGCTTATGCATGACATGATATTTCGCCATGTCGTTTTGGTTATATAAGTGTAAATACACATATATAGAATATAATAGAAATAACACTCTATTATTTGACTAGGTTCCTTTAGAATAACGCCGATGAACATAACGTTTGGCCAAAAACTAAAATATTTAAATTCGAGCAATATAATTATTGGTATACTCTTCTTTTTGTGCCAGGGAGAATATCAAGCGGAATGCTAAATCTGTAAAAAAAAATAATTTAAATTTAAAAAAGTTATATATACGTAAATATAAATCTTCCACAGACATTTTACAACATATTTTAGCCATAAATCGTTCTAAATTAAGTGTGTTAAGTATAAAAAGGAAGAATTCTCGAACAACGGTTTATCGTCATCTATAAATTCATTAGAATAAACCTCAACTTTTTTTTCCTATATAGTATATAATAACAAATAGTATGTAGAACCTCATGTATATGTAGAACCCTAGAATGTTGGACCTCATTTTACAGCGATACGGCTACAGACTTAAACAAGAGGTACCTACAAGGCTTTTCTGTTGAAGGTATAGCTGGATAAACTTCAGTGCTACGAAAATTGTGATTCCTGACATGGACAAACTAAGTTATACAATTTTGAAAACCTAACACCTTTGTGAAAATATTATCTTAAAACCTTTCATTGTTGTTGGGACCTTGCTCACCACGAATTGTAGCCATCAATCTCTCTCGGATACTGAAGTCATTTTAACCCATCCCAGGTCCAACCGCTGTCAGGAGTTCACCTCCTTCACATTCACCTCTTCCACATGTTTCTGTGTCGTCCTAGTTTCTGAGCACCCTGTGGATTATAATCAAATGCATGTTTTTCGATGGAGATATTCATGCTGTGAATAATTTAACTCTTGGTCAGTAT
Organism: Aelia acuminata; assembly: GCA_911387785.2. Classification (NCBI taxonomy): domain Eukaryota; kingdom Metazoa; phylum Arthropoda; class Insecta; order Hemiptera; family Pentatomidae; genus Aelia; species Aelia acuminata. The sequence goes on along the minus strand of OU426980.1, from coordinate 52,366,652 downwards.
GTCTATGGTGTTGAGTTTAGTCGGCGGTCCGGATTCGAGATTTAGAGCCAATCGATGTAGAGTATCCTCCTCAAGAAGCTGTGGATAAATATTCGTAATTGAAGTTTCTCTAATGACTTCTTTAATGACCCTCCATGTTTCCGTTCATACAAGAGTACTGAAAGAATATTTCTTTTAAAAAGACGATTTTTTTTTCCTGATAGAAACTATTGTTCTTCCTGATAGTGTAAAACGAGACAAATGCATCAAAGCGTGTACAACGAGAAAAATGCGCATTCTGAGCCTTCGTCTTCATCAACGATAATACTAAAACAAGGGAATGACTTGATAATGTCGATTAGTAGGTACTGTGGATTAGGGCTCTTTTTGCCATCCCCAAAAGTTATACGAACATCGGCTAACTTTCTTCCAGCTCGAACCTTTTTTGTTGATGGGGACAAGTTACCCTCAAATATAACCTATCTTAGATTCTGGCGTTCACCCTCATTTCCTTCCCTTTAATTGTTCCAAATTACAGGTCCACGTTTGATGTTTCGTCTTTTATTTTTTTCGCTTATACCTTATGTCTCGGAAGCGCTGAGGTAAGCGTGCGGAAGCACTTAAGTCGTCCTAAAATTCGAAATCTTCGCGTTGATCGTTAAACTGGTAACTTCGTTTGGTAAACTCCAGCTGTGGGTGAGATTGCACTTCGAAGTTCACCTTCATGAAGCACTCGACAAAAAATTCTTCTTAAAATAATTTTTACTTTACTTGACTTAATCCAGTCCTGTTTTATCATTCGGCGTCTGCTTTTAGACCATGAACCTAGAATCTCTGTCTTGTGCAAGCAGCGCCTCCTCCTTGCCAAGTTCCTTGGTTTTCTCTTTGGCCGTTTTCCCTTTACTCTTACATCTTGATTTGCCCTAGCAATTCTTCCTTCACCCATTTGTGTGACATGTCCAAACCAACTTAGTTGGTTCTTTTTAATTAATTCTTCTACTGGTCTCAGGTCCAGGTTAGTTGTTATAGTAGCGTTCCTTTTAGATCCATATTTTTCTTCCCCTCTACTTTTCTTAAATGGCCCATTGCCATGCCTTGGTTTTGGCTCTTCTGCATGGTGGCATATCCAAGTGTATTTCTTATTTTGTTCTTTTTGTTAAATTATATAAATATCCCACTTTTTTATAACCAAATAAAAATATATTTATATTATTTGAAACGGAATGAAAAAATATCTATGTTTCATTCATCTTTTTTAACTTTTATTTGAAGAATATTTTTAACTAATAATGTCTCTTAGGCCCTTTGTATCAATTTTTTAGTTGACTGTTTTTTACCAAATATGAATTCCAGTGTTATTCTATGTCAACTATCAAGTATTTTTTTTTTTAAATTTGAAATGGAAAACAATTTAATTACCTGGGCCTGATGGCCCTTTAGAATAAATAGTTGATACATAATAAAGATAATATTCCAGCGTGGCCATTTATTACTCTAAATATTTACAATAAAAATAAAAATAGGTAATTAATGGTAAAGATGCATGTCTATAAAATGAAAAAAACTGTAGTGTTGCATTCTCACACACAAGAAATTTGATATATATTGTTCTTTCAAGCTGGGATGGATCAAAACTGTTAAATAAACCTTTTTTTATTTTTTTTTTATTGCTGTGATGATATAATTGACGGGAATATTACTTACAAAGAAATTGGTTTGGGGTGCGCACATAGAAAGATTTTAACTAATATGCTAAGATGTTTTGAGAACTTGGAGCAATATTGATTTTTTCAAATATTTATATATTTTAAATATATTCTATAGTTGTTTTACTTGTATCGCCATTGGTAAGATGCATTAAAATTTGTTTTCTTAAAGAGGAAACAAATCTGAGATTTCGATTTGTCGCGGACTCCTCAAGTCTCTGATGATGTTTTTAATTTTAACTTTGAACATTTTTAACAACTTTTTTGTTCTTTATTTTTAGGAACTGAACCTCTTGAAATTATCCCTGTGGTCCCCATTTAGTCTCTCTCAAATTCTTATTTTTGTCGTTCGCAATTAAAGTTGCCATTGTTTATCTATAACTTATCTTTGAGATACTATAATTTTGTTAACTACTTGACATTTCCTTTATCCTACTATCTACTGTTCTTCTTTTTCCGTCACCCCGTGTATGCACTTTTTTATTATTCATAAAATTTGTTGTTAAAATCCAAATAGATTAATTCCTTATGGTGGACTGACTAGTTTTCTTTCGGTAGTAAAATCTGGTAATAGTAACATAAAGTAATGGCGTCTTTTATGCTAGAAAAATTGCGTTGCCTGCTCCCAGCTAACAAGATGCATCGGAGACTTAGCCGAATTGTCATTTTTTACGTTCTGAAGTGGTGACCATCTTATAACATCTTCTAGAACCAACCACAGACTTTCACAAAACTTTCATTTCACAGACATTTCTCAGGAATTAATATTTTACATATTTACGCGAAATATGTAAAATATTAATTCCTTAAAATATATGTATTAGTTGTCATTTATTAGATTTTGCTGGACAGAGATTAATTTATTATAATATACCTGAAATTGTTATGGTTGGGGGGGGGGTGATATTCTCTCCCCTCCTTAATTATTGAGCGGGCGATCGTTCACCCCCTCTCCTGGTTGGCGGGTTTGAAATCCTTCCATGAACATCAGCCGTGAACATCTAAAAGTAAACCGGATTGATCTTGAGTTGCACGATTCCAATCATTTTTCATATTTAATTTTGCTTCCTCCATATCTTAGCAAACTGTTCAAATTTCCGTTTTCCTCATTACTCTTAATTATAATACAGTGTTCGTTTAATTTTTCTTTCAAATTATTGGAGGGGGTGTGAGACGAATAGATGTATCGCCACCCTTTTAACACTTTTAAACTCGCCACCCTCATGTCTACGCCTATGTCGGTATGTATCCGAGACTAAGTTACTTAATGAAATACCTCAAGTCTATATCAAGCTCTTATAACGAAATAAATTTGCGATTTTCGTTAGTAAAATTTCTTGAAGATGCTGATATTTTGTAGCTTTACCAAAAATATTAATGAGAAATCTTGACATGATGGGGCCCTCACCCTTAACGTAGGCCTTCTCTTCTCTCTTTCCTTAATCATAAAATTGTATACGTTAATTTTAATTTTTTTAAAATAAATTTCATTATTTTTGTTTTTAAATTTGTATCATTTTGTGTTATCCCTTATACCTGAGGTAATATAATTACACATGTATGCACATAGTTAGCTTTCTTTTTTATATTAAAATCTGGACTATATTTATCATTTAAAGAATTTTATTTTGTTTATTTATTTTTTTAAGTGATTAAATGTTTTATCTTTAGTTCTAGATATTAGGAACACATATATTAGAGCACATTTTGAATATCGACTAATGTTAATGTTGAATTTCCAGTTTAAAATTTCAAAAATATTTTTTTTTAAAAACCAGACTTTCCCCTTTTTTTCGTCAATTTTTATCCGCATTTTTATAAAACCTTCAACAATAAATAAACAATTTGTCTTTATAGTATAATGTACTCGTAAGATGGTGATGGACATTATGATAATACAAGGTAATATTGGATAAAATGGACTATTACATGTACCTAAGTAATATACAAAAAAAAAAAAAAAAAAATAAATAAAACATGTTGTGATATATAGCAGAGATCTATCATACAGACTGAATTTAATGTTTATTTATTTTTTGTGCAATATATAAATTATTTAGATCCAGAGCTCTTTAGAAAAAATTATTTAAAGAAAAGCTTTACAGCTATTTTTGAATTCTTATAGTATTGACGTTAAAAGAATTAGAGTCTGTCGATCAGATCACCATACTTGTAAAAAGGGCGGACCCATAAAAAGGAAAATTTTGACATTTTTTTTTAGTAATTAAAATTTGATTCTATTTAAAATAAAAGTGGATAAAACTATGCGTTCAACAAGTTACTTAAAGTTAAAATAGGTTTAGTAGTTTTACCAAAATTGGCCAATTTTACATTGTTAGCGGTTACTCGACATTGATATGTTTTCCAGGCCATTTTCTTTTTGTTTACAGTCATTCTTACTTCTATCCCAATTGTATTTATTTTCTTCAAAACCCAAAAATTCTTAAAAAGTTCTTAAAATTTTAGACTTTAACTTGTTCCATAGGTCCTCAAATCCTGCTTGCAGTCGGTTCGATGTTTTCGGGATGCCCTGAAGAGGTGACTTGCGTCATCAAAATCTTTGAGGGGGCTATATTTTTGTTGGTGATGATTTATTTTGTTTATAAACTTTGGGGGGATATTTTGTATAAACTTAATTATAAACAAGGACATACCGCACGCTTATTCTTTAGTAAACTAAAATGTATTTAGTCTTCTTCCAATATCATGATTTTAAAAAAGAGGAGAGCCATACACTTTCTCTGCGTAGTATTTTTTCCAGAAGCTTTGTTTATTCTTCTCGCTTCTTGACTGCTTCTGGGTTTATTTTTTCATTAGGCTTGGTATGCTTTCTATGCTCTTTTAAGATGCTTATGTCTGCTACCAACAAGAAGCCTTCTACCATGAATCAATTTTAATTCATGAATTAATGAAATCTATTTTAAAATAAATTATACAATCGTTAAAAATTAAGGATCCGAATTTTCAAAGTTTCCAACTACCTCGTTTGGCAAATTGGGGCGTCTGTGTGTATTTGAATTCCAAAACTTAAGTTTTGTGAAACACCATTCACGGTATGCACGTGGTTAAGGTATGTATGCGCGTGGGATGTCCTCGATTCTTGACGATTCTGGAGACCTCTGAAAAGAAGATGACCGGCGAGTGTTACCAATGGATGGTTTATCGACGAGACTGTTCGAGTCATTTTTCACATTTACTAGTATTTTCATTGTAATTAAAGTTATTTAAAAATAAAAAGATTAGTCTCATTGAACTATTATAACAGAGCTTAAATATATAAATAAAATATATTTTATATTTATATTTTATTAAATTTGATTGCTTAAACTCGGATATATTCGTAAAATCATGTTCTTATTTAACTTTTTTCATTGGGGCGGCAGTCCCCTCCTGCCAAAATATTGGGGGGGACGCGTCCCCCATGTCCCCCCCGCGGGTTGACGCCCGTGCAGTATTGAAAACATCGATGTTTGTTCTGGATGTCGCATCCCTTATCCCTCAGGAACTGATCGGAACCCGGGGCCTTGAGCTTAGCAGTTGAGTGACAGCCACTGTTTTTACCAAAGTCCATTAAAATGCTTGGAACTCAAGGATTTTTACAATTGTTATTATTTGTTCTTGATTATTTTGTATGTAAATTTTTAGTCCATCCACTATTAAGTCATTAAAGCTTGAAATTTTTGTTTCTTCCCCACTTCAGTCACTTTTCCTGGTTAAACAACTAGTACCACTTAACCTATCAAAACAAAGGGTAAAAATGTTTAATCCCTCGATAACTGAAACAAATTCTTTAGCCCTTCTTTTTAACCTGCTTAAAATATAAATTAACCTATATTTTCGGAAAATAAATTAATCCAATCTGTTAAAACGTAAACATTTGCAGATATTCGCCCACCCCCTTTTAATTTGAATATTATTCGATCTTGCGCCTTAAAAATAAAACAATAAGATAAAAATTTAAAAAAAACAAAAACAATTAATAACGTTGAAACAACGATGTTCAGAATCTTGCCGTGGGATATTATCATGGTGACCTAAGAACATTAGTTGTCATTGATATCTTAAATAAATATTTTTCAAGTTTATGTTATGCCTGAGGCATGGTGGGGGCTCTGTTTAAAAGGCTTTATAATTTTAATATATATTTCTGAGTTAATTGTCATAACTGAAAATATGAATTTAGGACAAAAACGTTCATTCCCTTGAAGTTCCGGCAAAATTTTAGTACATATGATGAATCGTTTGTAATAATTTAAATCGAAATAAATTCTAAAATGATCTTGTTTTGACGTAAGGAATGACGCTAAGAATGAGAAGGAACTCATGTGTTTCAATCAGCTTTGTTAATCATGTGTTACTTGATTATTCAGAGTTATTTCATGAATTATTTCCTTGGCCTCTTGATCGAAAATTTATACCCTACTTTTAGGAAAACTTCTACACTTATTAAGTAAGTATTAAACAAATGCCAATAGAGTTGAAGTTTATTGAGGGATCAGTTGAATGATTTCGTTTAGTCATTAAATATCAAAGGAGTTTTGTCACTAGAATTTTTTTACTATGCGGAATTTCGTTTCATTGTCCACACTCTGGGATTCGATTGCACAATTGAATGGAAGTAACTAAGAATTTTTTTTAATTTGTTCTTTTGAGTGTTATTTTACATTTTTGTTAAACAAAAAACTATTTACCTATAACTTTAAAAACCACTTAGATTGCCTGATATACTTAAGGCACTACAAATATAATTGAATCAAATGAAATAGTGTTTACTGTAATTTCTATTGCAATTTAAAAAAAAATGTCATTGATATCAGACTTGTCTTTAGAGTACTCTGAATGAATGTAAATTGTATCACCCATAATGTAATTTAACTTACTCTCTTGTGGTTTAATGAGATATTTTATTTCTTATGCAAGTATATCAGAATGTTTGAAAAATAAAAACTTTTTTGAAAAATTCTGTTTTATTTTTATTTCTTTAAAAATTTACAAATGATTACCAGAGTATGGACAGTAAGAATCGAGTCCCCTAAAATAAATAATTACTTTTAAAAAACTACCTTCAGTATTTTTTGGCAAAACTGAGCCGGTACATCCACTGATCCCTCAATATATTTCAACTATATTTGCTGGGAAATAATGACTAATTAGAGTTGAAGTTTTACTTATAGTAGATAATCTGTATTACAATAGGAGGTTGAAGGAATTCGCGAAAAACCTTACTAAATATTACTTTGTTAGTCCTCCAGAAAAAAGTCCAAAAAGCAAATATTGAATGAAAAATAATTGGTCTTTGTTGAATGTAATATTTTTTCTTATGTAATACTTCACAAAACAGCTATACCTTTCTGTTAATCTGTGTGTATTACAGTTAATTTTCCATATTAAAATATGTACCATCGATTCATTTAGGGATTTATTGAATTACCCCCTTTTATGTACTAAACTAGTATGTCAGATGTAAAAAGTAAGCAAGCACCTCAAAAAAAAAAAAAAAAAACTCATTTTACTTCACTCATAAAGTGCAGGATGTGGTATACTGAACTTATCAGGGAAATCTTTAAATGTGGATTATTATTTTATGTAACAATTAGAGATCAAATTGTACATCAGATCTCTAGTATTGAATAAATGTAAATTTTGATAGATAAAATACAGATCTGTAGAGCAGGTACTGTATCTGCAATCCAATATATTTATACATACCTATATCTATACGTAAATATTTTGTATACGAGTAGCTAATAATCACTGTATTCCTCAAAGTGATTATTTTTAAAGGAAAATTATATCTTAATATGCCTTCATACTATTTTTATTCATTATTAGGATGAAAATGATACTTAAATGGAAAAAGCCGATATTCAGATGAGAAGAGCTAATTCCATATGTGTCCGAAATCAGAGATCACGATAATTCTCCTTCTAGCCGTGATCAGAACTACTTTTAAATTGCGTAGCCAAATTTTGAAAATTGGATTGTGTAAAATAAAATCAACACGATTTTAAAAGAATATTTTGATTTTTATAGCAGTACAGATGGTTTCAATCTATCCTGATTGTGTATATGTATATATTTTATATTATCTTTTTTTTTTTTTATAATTTAAGATCATGGCGTAAAAATGGAGGCCTTCGAGTCCCAATGAAATAGAATAAAGAAACGTTGGTTTAAATTTCATAGCGGGATATTAATTAAATATTCTATAGGATGATACATTATCAGGGTTTCCCACAAAAGTTTTTATTTGGAGAGCCTACGTTTCGATCCAAACATGTAGATCCTCATTAGGGCTTAAATGAAGACAAATATATGAGGAACATGTAAAGTATCAATGCTAGAAGATGAGATTACTTACAGATAGTAACATTTAGACATAAAATATCCAGCTGACTGACTGTGTTTACATGACATGGGTAGGTACTTATGAAATCTAATAATTATAAAAAAGATAGTATAAAAAAATATGAAAATTTTAATAAGTAGATAGTTAAAATGATAGAATAAAATCTGATATTTACCTTGTTCATGATTTTAGCCCTGATGAAGATCCACAAGTTTGTATCGGAACGTAGGCCCTCCAAATAAAAAGCATTTGACTGCAAATCCTGGTAATTTATCGACTTATCTTAAAGACAGTTAACCATTACACACCTCTAAATTAAATATTCTAATTACGAAAAAACTAGATAACATAAAAGTAACAATCTTTAATTTCACAAGAAGTTAATCATTATGCTCTAGCTGCTATTCTAATCCAAATTAATACTCCTCAAAATTTATAAACCATAGCAATATGGTAAAAATATCACTCCCTTGATAAATTTATACCTTACTATAATAAAAACTTAAGTTTAAAATCATCAGTGGATAACAGAGCAAAAATTGTGCCATTATAACTGTTGCTATTGTACATAATGTTTTGCTTTATGTATATTTTAATTATTTTATATTAATTTAATCATTATTGTGGGTGACCACATTGTTTTTAAATTATTTTAAATAATTTATTTTTGAAGCGAAAAGATTTGGCTCCGCCGGGAATCGAATAAATACTGGCATTGACGAACGTCAAGAGATTCCCAAAATTGGACAACAATTATCCATCTCCCGTAAATACTCGCAAAACTTGCGAGATCGTGGGAGAGGTGTCAGTTAAGAGGAAGGATTTGGCACCGTTTGGAAGCGAGTTCCGTGGTGCAATGGTTAGCATACCGCGCATGTCACGCGGAAGACCTGGGTTCGATTCCCGGCGGAGCCAAATCTTTTCTCTTTAAAAATAAATTATTTAAAATATATTTTAATTAGGTTCTGCGGATGTAGGTATATTAACCTCCTTCAAATTTAGAACTAAATGCGAAATTTTCTTTACCATTAAGATATTTCATAATGCGCTATAATACTACTATTTTTGTATTTATCTGATGTTATGATTCGAGAATATTTTACCATTACTGTCACACTCTAACGCAAATTATTATATAGAAAATGAGAATCAATATATAGTACATTCTAGTAATATCTACAACACTATTAGTATGGTACTTTTTACGAAACTTCTTATTATAAACAGTTTTTGAAATCACAATAAGCTTGCAATTATCTTGGAAATATATTTCCTACCATCCCCCCCAAAATTAGGTTTACGAACATTTTAATAAGGGCCTTCAGTTGGGGCTAATCCCCCTTCATGTCGAGGGCTCACCCCCTTCTTAAAACTTTCCTCTAGTGCTCTTTAATATAATTCCCTTCTCACACATACTATCTTAAAATTATTGATTGATCTGTTTTATGACAAAATACGGTATGGTCTTACTGATCCAGGTGTATTATTTTTGATGAATGTTGACAGAATTTGTTTGGCAGTAGGGAACATTAACTTTGGCAGCCTCATCCGCCATTTTGTTAACTTTTATTCACATTCGTACAGTCACCATCATTTATTGTATTATATTACACATTTATTAGGATTTTTCGGACATACATTTTTTCGAATAACTTTAATAAGGCCCTTAATAAATTCAATTATAATAGTAATGCTCAATAATATGGTAAACCTAATTATTTTAACCATAAATATGTATGATTATTATATTCTACTATTATTCTATTTGCCACTATTTTATACATTTTTTTTTATATTTCTTTTTACGTATACCCTACATTTTCCTTTGTATACATTTCTTTTACATATACTTACCATTATCTTATTTTAAATTCTTTTTACTTTCTGCATAATTTATTAGATATAAATTTTTCAATCTTTAATTTCTATATATGTATGTATGTTATACGATATACTGTTTTATTAATTGATTTTATATATGTTATTAAATACGCCTTATTTCGTTAGTTGGTAAGCGTAGAAATAAAGTTACTTGTTACAGGGTTAATGTAATGAGAAAAAAAAAACGAAAAATTATGGTAATGTTCTTTATCATCACCGCTCCTAAATAATAGAAAGGTTTCTTGAAAATTATTAGCTTTAGAATTTTCATCTCGAGATATTAGCCCTATGGTGGATTACAATAAATTCAGAAAAATTGCCCTTTTGAAAAAAAAAAAAAAGCCTTATTTCTTTATGATACTTAATTTATAGTATTTTGCAAGGCTCGTACATACATACAGTTTTACAAGGACAGCTATCTTTTTCTTCTACTTCATTATCTGGTGTTTTCTTTTAAGGTCCCATTTTCCATTCTGAGCTATATGTAGACAATCTGTTATAATAGGTAATGTCAGTTAACTAGGCCACGTTCAAAACAAAACTAAAAGATTGCTATCGGAAAGATGTATGTTCGCTACTAAGAAATATTCGCTAACTATAGTGATGCGTGATTTGCTACATTATAGCTACTAATTACTAGTATTGGCTATGAGGAAACTGTAGGTAATAAATTATCAACTTGACTAGGTAGGATACTGTGTTGTTGCTGAGTGGGAACTTTAGTATTTACATTTATTGGGTCAAGTTGAGCTTCGCGTGCTACTCGCTAAGTTAGCATTGCTAACTGTTGTCCATTATTTCTATTTCTGTTATTCCGATGATGACAAGAGCACTTAGCGTTAATCAAGAAGGCGGTAATATTTTTTTTCTATAATACACCTCAAAATTTTATAGACTCATCCTCACCGATGGATATGAATTCAAATTAAATATACAACAAATATTAAATAAAGAACGAGCATAACCATATATTTATGGCTTGGTAAGAGAACCGCCACTCGTAAGTTGGTTTTGACAAGGAAGCATTATTAAGAATTGTATAAATTTTTATTTCAGTTATTTTTCATTAAAACATGCATATGCATTTTTTTCTAGGATATAGTATATAGTCCCATAACCATTTCATCGTAATCTAAGTGTTGAGCTGAAAAATAAATCCATATGAAATAAAATATCAAATTTTCAGTTGGGTTTTAGAACTATCTGCGGCCGTATGCATGTATACATAAAAAAGTAATTTATTTAAATTTGTTCTTTGCTTAAAATAAAACTGAAATATATAACTAATATTGTTATAAATATAAATAAAACTTTATAATATATAAATATTTAACCTACACGGCATTAACTAGTGAGAGAAATACTTTATTTAATAAAAAGTAGTGCTGCCCTACTTTTTAATGCTGCTAACACACACAGCATAATAAATCAGTCTCTATCCCTGATTGACATGAAATAGGTACATTTTTATTTTTGGTCATTATTTACAGAGCACTTGTAATAATAAAATTTCTTGCAAAATGTACATCTGTTTTGCCAGGGTGCTTTACAATAAATCTAGGTAGTAAAATCAAATTTTCGAGTATTTAAATACGGTAGGAAATCTTTCTTAAAGTTTTTTTTCTTCCAAATTATGTACCTAAAGTGTTTTGGATATATACAGCGCCAGTCAAACTTCCACTAAATTCCCACTGTTTGGTTTAAGAAATTTATGTGGTTGAAGATGTGGGGATACTTGTTGCCTTCATAGAACATAAACATTTTCATTTTCACATCTGTCCTGCACTAAGGTATATTTTTATGTATAAAAATATGCATTTTGTAAGCATGCATAGAATGATATATCACATCATAACTATGAGTGTCCGAACGACTAGACGAAAATTTTACCAACCTCCCTCCCCTAGACGAAATCCTGCGGACGCCCATGAACATAACTATGTTAGATAATGAACGAGATTTTGCATGTCGTTAGCTCGGTTTGTTATTCATTGAAGATAATTAGTTTTATTCAACATGCGTTATAACAACTGATATTCAGTCTGCGTATGATCTGATCAACTAACATTTAACTGTTCGATTTTGTTTTGGATTGGCTAATTTGAAAGTTGAGTGCCTTATTTGTATATATTGAATTAATTTTTTACATCTTCATAATGAGTACAATTTCGTCGCCATAGTGGCAACGTAGACAGATTTTCCTTAAATGAATTATCATAATAATTAATTGTCTTTAATGCAACGGTCAACATGATCTCCATCGCTATTCCAAATCTTGGTTGGTTTAAAATCGAAATGTGAAGTATATAATACATAATTAGGTACCAGTTCTGTGATGTTACTTCTGTCGTGGAGCCAATAAGGCGTCGTTAAGTGTGGCACCGATTACATCTGAAAAGGATTCGTTTGAAGTTTTATTTTTTCCCTATAGAACGAGCGCAACAAGCGGGAGTCGAAAGCAGGGATCTAATCAATTTAATTAAGCCCTTTTTTAACTGATAGGGCGCGGTGGGAGTTCGCTTATAGTACGGTAACATAACCTGTTGAAATAGCCCACGCCCAGAAGTAATATAGCAGAACCGTTACCTAAAATTATTCCCAGATATTAATTACTGTTATATTTAGAAGCAGCGCCTCCCGCAATGAATAAAACAGTAGACATTAAATAATGTAACAATCAGCTATTGAATTTACTATATTGGCAAAGTAATTATGGTCTTGATTACAATGCTATTCTTTCACTGCACTTAATTAACGTACCACTTCTGATCTTATTTCGTTTTAGTTAAATAAAAAAAGCATTTACACAAAAATCGCAATGATTACTAGGAGATTGTTTTGCTAATTTCTTAATAGATTTATGTTTCGATAAATAATGGAATTCTCCGAACATGAATCAGTTAGTGAAAAATGTTATCACTTTATGATAGTCAGCTAAATTTTTCTTCCGGGTGATATTGGATGTATATTCACCATTTCAGGGAATCATGGACGTTTGCTGCGACTTTTTTTTATTATTATTTAATAATAAATGACTGTAACAGAAGAAATTAGAAGCACGGTTGGCCTTAGTTGTTTTTGTGTTGCCGGCAGTTCTTGTGTGTTCTCGGTACCTCTGCTTATACCTTTATTCCGTGCTTCGTTGTCTCCTTATGTTACTATGTCTATCATACTAATACCTTAGGGACTTTTAATATTAAATTTATCTTATTTTAAGCCAACGGCAGCATGCGAAAATGGAAAGCCACGGGTTTATGAGATAAAAGAACAGTTCCGAGACTCGCCCCTTATTGATAACGTGTTCAATAGTGCGACTCCCTTTCATTCAGACATCGATTTACGACTTATTTTAACTTGTAACCTTTTCCAGTAAATTCGGTACTTTACTTAGCTCTTATTAGTAAGTGGAATTCGATTTCCGCAAGCTTCGCTTCGCCGGAGCGTAACTTAAGATCGGGGTTTCGCTTACATCCGTCCACCGTCTTCGCATTCCATCTAGATTGCCATAAAGAAATCTTGTACTTAGCCATCATAGAAAATTTACTGTTGAAAAATGAAATCGAAGTAGCTTTTGGGCATAATTATTTTTTGACGAGTGTTGATAAGGAATAGTATACTTTTTTGGGGGAATAAAAAGAACTACATTTTTACACTACCCATTACATTTTTACACTTTACACATGAAGAAAAAAAGACTTACATTTTTTCCTAATGTTTTACTAGAATGATAAAACGCGCTGAAGATTTATATTATCTATTATTATTATTTTTCAAGGATTATTAAAATCCTTAAACTGAAAAAATTTTTTTCGAGGTAGATGACTCCTAAATATTAGTCCTTTTAAACGGGACCAACTTTACGCCTTCTCGAAATATAATAGCGGCTTTAAGTGCACTTATGACTATATAATTAGAAAATTGCCAGGGCCTTCTCGAAATTCTTTTCTGAGCAAAAATGTTTACCTTTAGTTCACTGTTAATAAATTTCAATATTTAAAGTAATTAAAATTTAAATTCCAAGCACTTAAAACGATTTTTAGATCATTTATCAAAACATTCTTTGAGTATGGCAACTAACAGTTAATATTTCTGATGCCCTTGTTGGGAAACTTAGTTGAGTGACGAACTGTATTTGAGTTGATGAATAGGTCAATTGCTTCCTCAATGTAGAGTCGTGTTGGGGGAGTGGAAGGCCCTAACTGATAAGCTAAGAGATTTAAAGGTTGTCATGTCTTTATCCATCATGTCATTCCCTCAAGTCTAATAATAATATTTAAATATTAATATATCATAATGAAATCCCTTATTTTTCTTCTTTACTTCTAGGCCGACGTTTTGGACTCTCCTTCCATCTTCATCGCTTTTTTTTTTTTTTTTTTTTTTTTTTTTTTTTTTTTTTTTTTTTTTTAAATCTGAAACCATTTTTGTAAACACCTATCAACTTGCGAAATAGAATTTGTCAACAAATCTTGGTGCCAAAAAGAAAAAAAAAAAATCTATCAACTTGACATATATTCCACAATTGTAAAATATTTATACAATAACCCCTATATTATTTATTAATTAGTCAAAATTTAGTAAAGGATGAGTCGCCTTTCTAGTAACATTTATTTACAGATACATACATCATCAATGTTTAGGGCTACTGTAACTTTGTAACTATTTAACTTTACTCCGGGGTAGTCCGAACATCCAGAAACCTATCATCCAGACCTCACAGTGCTGGATTATTTTTTATGGGGCTGATTAATGAGATTAAGTATTCAACATAAAGACATAATAGACATAACTTGACAGTCACTCGGAATGGACTAATTCAGCTTATTGGAAATGCTTCGTGTATAACTAATGGCAAATATAAAACAAGTAGGAGGATGATTGTAATAAATAAATAATAAATAGTTCTAATATATATGCTAAATGGTGGATGATATGCTCCTTACTAAAATAAATACAAAATTAATAAAATAAAAGTAACCTTGTGTGCCTATTGCTTATTATAAACACACACACACACACACACATATATATATATATATATATATATATATATATATATATATATAATAAGAAATAGGCACACAAGATTACTTTTATTTTATTATTTTTTTATTGCATTATGCAATAACTACTTAAAGATCCCATGTTCCACACCTAATCCTACTGAAGTATATACCCCCTATTAACACATTTAACTACGAAAAACTTAAACGAATTAAATATAACCATAAAATTAAAACAAAAAGCCTCAAACTATCAAATAAATTTGGTACAGAAGCATCGAAAAGCATTCACTAGGAGAAAATGACTTTTTGCTGGGAACACTAGATCCCTAATCTATCATGAAAAATTTTAAATCTCGGTTCTCTCCAAAAATGTACGTTTTAAAGTCCCTAGAGATTCGGGCGGTCTCCTCTTATGATCCTCCGTGATGATTTGGGGGTTGAAAATAAGTTGAAAGATTTTCAATAATTCTTGGGAAGCAAAACAATGAATCAATATATTTTAATACTTTTTTTTGGAACCAGGCATTCTTCTGAAGATCAATACAAAGGAATTTAACGGGCGTCATTAAGAGTATAGGAGTGTATTTGTAGTAGCTACTGTGATATCGAAATTTCTTGAAAGACTCATTTTTCCCTGATATCCAATTAAAATATGTAAAACAAAAATCATTTTATTTTACGATCACTATTAATTTATATACATACATACATATATATATATATATATGTATATATGTATATCTATATGTATATATATCTATATACATATAGATGTCTATATATATAAATATATATATATATATATATATATATATATATATATATATATATATATATATATATATACATCTAATATTTAATGCATTTTATCATAAAAATTTTAAATAAAGCAATTCACACATATTTTATAATATCCCTATTCATTTTTGATTTCACACACACGTGTGTGTGTGTGTGTGTGTGTGTGTGTGTGTGTATAATGACTGATCAAAAATGAATAGGGATATTATAAATTATGTGTGAATTGCTTTATTTAAATTTTTTATGATAAAATGCATTAAATATTAGAACTAGAAAAGGTTTTTAAAAATAATAATGAAATTTAAGATTCTTTTTCTCATTTTTATTGCGTTAAAATTTAGTAATTTTCTTAACATTTTTTAAAATGCACTATCTGCCTCTATTGGATGTGCTTCTTATAATGCTGTCGCTGATTTCACAAGACATTTTATCCTATAAATGTGGTAATACTGCTTTTAATTGCTGATCGTTAAGAGACATCGGTCAAAAAGCCTTCTTTGCAAGTGCATACCCCGTTCGCTTAATGGGATTAAGCTCTGGAGGCAATGCGGGAAGTGAAGATAAAAAATTCCTTGGTTTTCACGACATTGAGGGGAAACTATTCCTCTGAGTTCATGCATGCTTGTCTAGGACATGGATATCTTAGTCTCTGGTTCGTGGAGTGTACGTCTCTATAATTACTTGCACATAACGGACTGCAATGATATTATTGTCGATTGTATGGAGAGGAATCCTCCTGAGTAGATGCAGACCTCCCACTTAAAACTGCATTGAAGGGACCATTATATAGTTCATTATATAGGGGAACGCAGTATCTATCTGTTTTCAGTATACTGCAAGGACCCACTATTGCTATAAATATAGAATCATTATTTACCCGTTTACATATCAGCATTCCAATTTCTATCCCTATATAAGCGCTTACTGGACCATTATCTGAGGAGTAGCCGGTGATGCTCTGTATCTGTTGGTACAAGTCGTCTTAAAAGGGCGTGAGATGTTCGACCAGTTCCACATAATGGATTGCTAATGGTTTGTGTTGATATAGTATATTATAGAACATTTAATACTTCACTAAGGATCTGTCTGGCAATTTGAAAAGGATGGTGCCTTGCAGTAATAACAATATTTCTTTCATCCCTTGGCTTCTTAATGTGCTGAGATCCGCTATTAGGTATTGATACTTTCGATTACTATGAATCTACCTAAAGCCTGGAAGACCACACTTAATGAGGCAACAGGACTGGCATTGGCGATACACACTTGCTGGTACACTTCACAGCAAATATTCACGAGAATATTGCAGACTTTTGGTGGAAAATAATGTCTTTCCAGTATTGATAAATTATAATAATAACAATAATAATAATGAAGGCTTAACGAAACCAAAGGTCCGATGTCGACACCACAACTCGCTCCCTGCACACCTCTATCCACCATCCGCCATCTAGAACTACCTTCACGCAATCCCCCCACCTCCGTCTCGGCCTACCCCTTGCACGTTTCCCAGTCGGCCCCGTGCTTATTAATCTTTTAGCGATTCGCTCACAACCGAGTTTAGCAATTTTACATGTCCCTATATCCCTAAAAAACAATAAAAAAAGTGGCATTGCGGTAACAACGAACAAACTGGGCATTAATCATAAATATCCCTATTCATTTTTAAGTAATTCGTATAAAATTAAAATTATAATCAATAATCAATAATCAATATATAACTTCATTCTGGGACTTTAAGTATCCTAATAATAACAAAAAGAATACATATGATAAGTACATTTGTTGGGCTAAATATCGAACAGTAAAATGAAAATATAAATTTTAGGTAGGATAATATCATTGGAATAATTCATTAATTTTTATGCTTAGACCTAAGTATTGGCTATTCTTGCATTATAGATTATACTATGTATTAGCTAGTGATTTTTATTTATTGCAAAATTTTATTCAGATTCTAACTATTGTGTCTTATTTTACAGGTAAGTGATTGAATTTAAATATTTGTAAGTATTGAGATTAACTACTTATTTAAAAAAAAATGTATTTTATTATGAGAATGGAAATTCAATAATACAAAAAATAATTTATCCATTTAATACCTTCAAGCGACTTTGCATCAATTTCACTAATTCAAGTTGTATAAGTATATTAGAGTTGTAGTACTACAGTCATTCAAAGGGGACAAAATATACTAAAAGCTAACAATGATCTTTCTATTTTATATTAATAATGAATGATAAGCAAACTAATCTGAGGTGAAAATTGTTATAAATTATAACAAAATTAACGGACATACTTGGCTTTTTAAGTAAACAACATAAAATTGTAAGGAAAATTTTTTTAGTATGGGGTGTTCATTACCTACAATTAGCTTATTGTAAATTATGTGTAATATGTAAATTACAGAAATCCCACCCGAAAAGGTTATTATTATTACATTTAGTTTAATTGTACATTCTATCATAATATTAAAAAAAAATCACTTCAATCCTATAAGTTGCACTAATCAATTTTATTTCTAGATGGGATATCCTTTCATTCAGCTATTTCAGTTCGATCCAGCTCCTATGTTCTAGGATATCGAAAATAACACTACGTAACCAAGCCCCTGAATTAGTTCGGAATACAATTTAAGGATATAATGGTGTATCAAAATATGGGAACCCGCATGCACTTAGAACATCGACAAGTATTTGTTTGATTAACGTCACTTTTAAGACTAATCGGAGGGTGCTACAGTGGGAGTCCTACATTTTGCCTATTCTGATATACTTAGGATAGTGATCTTTAACTAGTACCTGACATCGTACAGGCTCGGGACCTCCATTTTACGTCCTATCCGGGTGACGGCATAGCCAAGGATTTTTTACTCCCTTTAAAAAATCCTAGTGCCACCGAGGGACGCGAATCGGTGACACACAGGTGGTCCCTCGACAAGTATTTAAACCTACCGTTGCAATTAATGTTTTAAATTTTAAGAAATGATATAACTATTTACTTTAAATGAACGGTGTTTAAATTATAATTGAACACAACGGGTCAGCTGAGTTACGGCACAGTTGCCATCAAGTTACTCCTAGCCCAACTTAAAAACCTTTTCCTTCTTCATTCTTTTCGTCTTACGATTAAACAAGGAAGGAACTAACACAAGAATAGAGCTACAATGACCACACTAAAAAGAATGAATGGGGGCGAGTAGCTCCACTGTTGAGGATGTGACGTAAATATGCCTGGAATTTTGCCAGATTCTTACCAGTTCACTACCACAATTGATATAGATAGATCCTTTGGCCACAGGCCTAGACAATCCGATCAACACAAGCACGCTTCTTTTAAAAAATATGCATAGGCCTATTTATACTGGTTTAAATAGACATTCAAAAAATACGCTGCTATTTCTAAATTACCTTTGTTTTCTTTAAACACCCGCCTAATCTGCTATATATATTATTTTTTTTTTTTTTATTACCCTTCATTACTCTTTATAGACTAGGAGGCAATGACACTTTTATTCAACTGAGGAACGTAAAGCTGCAGATTTATTGGTGATAGCCTAAGTCATTCATATCTAAAATCGTCACGTCTTACCAGAGGCACACCAACACCACACCGGACCCTCGCCTTCCAAAAAAAAAATAGAAATGTCGACGATGGGGCCCTATATCGGATAATGCTCCAGTAAGGAAGTGGGAATGATTCCCTGATGTACCACCCATATCATTTTGAAGATTACTCAACTTCCTACTGGACATTTTTAAATAAAACCCAGCCGTTTATTTTCCAATTGAATGAATTAAAAAAAAATCACTCTTTCCGGCCCTAGTTCTACTCGATATAAAATACAAATTAAAATATAATTATGAATTTCAAAACAAAACTCCTTGAATCTCTAAAATGCAGATAAGCAAACTAATCTGTTTACATTCCTATGTTGTGCGATTTTTTTTTTAATTTTTCTTTTTATACAATCCTTTAATCATACTTGTTATATTATAGTGTTGGTAGCTTTCTTAACTTTTAATCAGAGTGTTATTAGATTTTAGTCTTATCACAACAGTATATAATAAATATTTATTTGATTAAAATCGTTAGCGTTTCAGAATTCTTTCGAGTTTGATTTTTATTCATGTTTTTTTTTATAACTATCATGGGAAATTTTATTTATTTCAAACAAATAGGATTTAAAAAATAAAATTAAAATTTAATAATTTATGTTATGTATATTTTATAATAGGTTCCTTCAGATTTAGTCAATAAATAAACAACAACAACAACAACAACTATATTATGACATAATATTATTGTTTATTTATTGACGGAACCTTAGGAAGCCTATTATAACATTTAATAGCGACAGTCAAGAAAATATGAGCGTGTGTAATCATAATATGTAATTTCTATGCTCCTACGTTTTATACTTAGTAAAATAAATATTGAGAAACGCAGAAACTAATTTTTAAGAAGCTGCATATTTAATTTAGTCTTTAGTATCTTTAGCTTGTTTTCAAATTTAGTTGTAAAAAATATAAATACGACAAGCAAAACTAAATTAAAAATAACGGCCAATGAGGCCTAGTGCTGCAATGATTGAGATTAAAATAATTTAAATTGCTTGGTCTTCTATCTGAGTATATTTTGTTTGGTGCGGTGCTAGAGTCATAGGTTGATGATGCGAGGAGCGATGCACAGTTATATTTTGGTCCTAGTCCAGTAGGAAACGAAGTCTTTGTTTTTTGTTGGTGGTGCGGTGCTGGCAAGTGGACTAGCCTCACCTAGCCAACGGACCTCCTGCAATGTCTCAATATATAAATAGTACCTTTTAACAAAAGATTTTTACCCAACTTTTGTTTCTCTACCTCGCCTTTACGGCAATTCGCCCCCCCCCCCCTTATTCTCCGGGACCGGTATGCCAACTCTTTGTATCTTTCGGTTATTTTTCTGCTTGGCTTAAATAAAAAATGTTAACCCGCCCTCCAATGTTCCGAATTCTTAGTTCCCTGCCCCTAAAACTAAAGTTTTAGTTGTTTTATATTCACTTATGTGAGGAAGAGTTTAAGTATTCAGGATATTTAAAAAAAAGGAATCTCTTGCACATTTTCTTAATTTTATTTATTTACTCAACGTTTCGGGATTCTGGCCAGAGGTATCTGTAGTATATTTTTAAGATTCCACAGCCATCTGTTTGTCAAAAAAAATTTTATTTAAGATACACATATCCTTTTTTAAATAATAGTCAACATTTACCGATATCTTCAGTGTATCTATTTCCATTGTCACACTTTTCTCAAATTTTTTTGACAAACAGATGGTTGTGAAATTTTAAAATTGTACCTACAGATCCCCATGGAAAATGGGCCTGAAGCCAGAAACGTTGAGTAAATAAAGAAAATTAAGAAAATGTGCAAGAGATTCCTTTTTTTTAAAATATCCTGAATACTTAAACTCTTCCTCAGGTGATTAAGGAGTTTTAGAAAATATGGAAGAGATTCCTTCCTAAATTTTTCATTTTCAACTTATGCCATAAATGAATGAAAACGGTCCCCAACGGTAGTTCTGAGTGGAGGACTATTTCACTGCATAATGAGAATTTTACCATACTTAATGGACTAAAAATTGTGTGATTTATGCGTTCAATCTTATGTCACAACGTCCAGCAAGTCACCGTAGGTGCTCTCGTTGTAGGTCATCGAGTTAACCTCGGGGGGATAAACTTATGTCGATGAATAAATGCTAATTGCAATAAGAACCCTTGTTCAATTCATTTCATCAATCCAATAATTTTACAAAATTTGTTTAATCAAATCAAGTCTTCAATAAATGCTATTCCTCAATTCCATAACAACAAATGTAAATTTAATAAATATTTGTCGATTATTTTCACATAGTAAGTACTAGAGTGCTTTTATGAATGCGTAAGAAATTCGATAGTTTGGTGGAGCTGAATGCTTAACTCCGTAAATTCAGATAGTTCGTATTACTGTCATTTAAATGAGGCTTTCGTGATTGAATAAATGCTTCAAGCGTTTGTCTAGTAAATGTTGAAAACACCGGTATCGCCGAGCAGTTTTTTCTCATTACATGAGAAATCCAAGTAATCCCTTTGTCCCAGAAATATCGCTCTCTTTTGACAGGTGTATGTGGAGTATACTGATAGGGCAGGAATTCATATGTTCTGGACAAAGAATAAATGTGCTTTAATGCGATTTACAGGAATTATTTATTTTAATGTTACAGTTAATGTTATTATTATTTATTTTAATGTTACAGTCTCCATTATTGCTTAAGCATTGCAATGTGTGATAAGAGAGGAGAGTTTGAGTTACATTGAGTATGTTGATGAAGACGGTGTTAGGATGAGTAGGGTTGTAAACTTTGTAAAATGTCTAGATAATGGGATCGAACATGCTACCTTGAGGAACACCAGCGACTGAGAAAAGAGGCATGAAGAGCATTATTGAATAATTATACATTATATAGTTATTTATATATATTCATTATTAAGGCCTCAGAGAAGGCCGCCTAAAGACGAGAGAACTGAGGACTACCCTTATCACGATGAATGGACGATCCGCATTATGGTAACATATATCTTGCATGGTTGCATTTATTTTGCCAACACCCTGATTGCCGGAATTCAAGGAAAGGCAATCAAAATAAATTTTTAATAATGGGCATTATTTTTATTTACTTTGAATAATCCTTCAATAGGACAGGATCGGATAATCAGGAAGTATGTAGTGTGTGGGAAATTGCGGAGTTGGTAAAGTAGTCTCTGACGCAAGACTCGATCGAAACTACATACATACTCGTACAAAACACATACATACATACAAGACTATATCGGGAAAGAATCTCGCGCCCTACTTTCCGCGCTCTGATGCAGAGAAGACTATGTCCACCACATGATGATATTGCTGGATAAAATGATTTATGAGCTTTTACACATGTTGCTTGATGTTAGACTCTACCGAACCTTTAAGGGAGGTCCTGCAAGCTCCAGAACCGCCACTGAATTAATATAAATATAAACAACTACCAGTAATTATAAATATATATTATACAAGGGTATAAATAAAGAAATTCAATAGAGTCTTCGTTTATAATTAATAATTATTTTTCGTTTAAGTTGATTTTTTTTAAAATTAGGTTCGGTCAAGGAAGGTGTTCGCGTCAGGCTGTCGTCCCTAATCCCAAGCAGGAGGGAGTGTAAGGCTTGTAGTAGTACTTTCTACTGCTCACTACTTTACTACTGACTACTTGGCCACCTGAGGACCATTGTGATTTGAACAGTAGTATTAAACCTGTGGGTTGCAGTGAACAGTAGGTTAAAAACGATCAAATCGAATCATTTACGTTACGTCAACTACTAAAGGAACTTTCTTACACTCAACATTCCTAAAGTGCAGTGTAATATTTTGGTGAATATGTATATTGTTTTCTACTTTTTCAACTCTGTTTTGCCATTCCCAACATAGACTGACTGAAGAGGAGACGAAGGACAGGAAGGAGATGAAGAATAGGCTTATGAATATTACATTACTCTTGGTATTTTGATAATATGTATGAAAAAAAGAAAAACGAACCAATCGTTCAATGAAAACAATATCAATCCTCGCATAGGGCTAAATCTTTTAAAGTACTATCCATTAACTTTACGATAGCATATCATAACAATCAATTAAATCCCTTGTACATCTAGTTTCGAAAGAGACCTGTAAGGCTGTGGTTGAATGAATTGTTCAGTGTGAGTAGGAAGCTGTTTTAGAAGTTCGTTTGTCAAAATTGAAAGTTTTTGAACCCAACATGACTTACTCATATCTACTACTTGTTACGAAAATATTTTTGATGAATATTACAATATGATGAAAAAGAATTTGGTTGAAGGAAACTTCAAACATGGAAAAATTCCTAATTAAAAAAATCTAGTTAATTTTTCGTAGATAAAATAATGTTCTTGTTTTATGATGCAGACTATAGCTAACCCATTTTCGCCCGAGTTTTTTAAAACTGTTTTTTCCCTTTTATTTATTGTCATTATTTGAAAAATGTCTAAAAAGTTTAAATTTGGTGAGTTAATAATAAAAAATAGATAAGTTCGGCTATTTCATAGTTTCCATTTTTATAGACACCGGGCTTGAAGGAATGCATAAATATTTTGAATATGGTGATTAATTATCATGTTTGATTCAATCCTGACTTTTTGCATAATCATTACTTCCTTTCTTCTGATTAGAAGAGAGAAAGATTTATTCAAAAACTTCAGACGCCCCTTCATGCCTCGTGTTCCAATATTGGAACAATTAAGTTTACTACAGTATAAATTTGTAACATACTATATTTTAAAATTATTTTTTGATGATTATAGAGAAGTCTTCAAAACAAAAATCAATAGGCTAAAAGTATATGGAACAAACTTTTCCACTAAGAGTAAGCTGTTCTAATAACACGAGTAATAAATGGGTTAAAAATAAAACAAGAATTGATGTTTTTGTAGTACGAATTACCGACAGAGACCCGGGTCCGATTCCCAGCAGTTGCCAATCCTTTCTCCTCAGAAAAAAATTATTTAATATTTAATTTGATATTGGAGTGATATTAAGGGACAAGGATATTTAGAATAAAATGATTAATAAAGAATTATCACTGTTTTTTTTTTTTTTTTTTTTTTTTTTTTTTTTTTTTTTTTTTTTTTTTTTTTGGCCAATGCAGTCGTGATATTTTGGTAAAAAAGCACGCAGCTTTTTATGTAGGGTATATCGCCTTGAGGAAATATATAAATTTATTGTTGAGGAAAAATGCATAAAATATACTTGAATATAAATAGATCAATTATAAATATAAAATAGAGGTTGAGGAGGAGGGAGGTGGAGGGGAGGGGTCAGAGTGCACCGATAGGGCCCCACTCCCTGCAGACGGAATTAGACTCAGGCGGCTGGAGATGGGTAGTCTTTTATCTGCGCTGGGTTACCCCTCAGGTATGTTAGTATTATTATATTGCTTAATCTTAACTAACTAATCTGCTTCTATTCGCTACTCAAGGGAAACTTTATCTTAAATTTATTTCTTATTTGGCCTGCTTTCATCCGTTAACATAGTTGGGCACAAAACCATTAATACTAGTCTAGAATCCTGAAAGTAACCCATAACATGCAGTAAAACGTGTATAAATTATTACTTTATAAAGCAATACGATATTGAAACCGATTAGTTGTCATATTATGTGCTATCAATTACTTCCGTTGCATTTTGATTATGCATTCTGTATGTATACTGATTATCATAAAAACAATAACCACAGTTCCAATGGTAACCTCCCACTCAATGAATTTTATAAGCAGATTAATTGATGATACTTAAAACAAGATGGTTCCTCGGCCTTTCTTAGGCGTCATTTTCATAAAATTGTAAACCTGGGTTTCTTAGTTAAGGGTGCCTACTCTCATTTAGTTATATTCTATTACGTCTTATAGAAATATTTTTGGTTATGTTTGTCTCTATTATATATGCATGTATACATATATGTATATATATATAAATAAATAAAGTATATGTATAAAAAAGGGGACAAAATATATAGATATATGTATATATTTCTATTTTATTAAGTATTCTATTTAGCAAAGCATAAACTAAAGATATGCAAAGTATAAACTAAGGCAGATTAAACCCAAGTTGTTGACAGCACACGCATTTGATACCGCCACCAAACATAGTATATTCACTCTCTCTACCTTGACAAAGCATGTCTATCGGGTTACATAAAAAAAAATGTTACCTTGCAGCAGCTATGAAGTCTATTCACTAAGAGAAATGCAATTGTTGAAATATTAAATATTCTTTTTATTTATTTATTCATCGTTCATGGCAAAAGTTACAGTATATCTAAAAAGAAAAACATAAAATAATAAGTACCTTTAGGCATGTCATCATATAATTTCCCTTGAAATTAATAATCTTTTCTTAATTTTTATATTCACTCAAAATTAAATACGAGTAAATAAGGAATTATAATTATTTTTTTGCTACTTTTTCTTGAGGTTTTCATTACTTTTTCCTACAAAATTATTGTATTTGGCTTGATATGCTGCCATATACATATATATATATATATATATATATATATATATATATATATATATATATCAACACATGATAAATAGACACACATCTACATATATTCAGTGCCATTATTGATAGGGTTAAAAAACAAAATTATATTTTTCTACTCCTTTAACATTTAGCCATGTCGTGAGCCTGAAATGTGAACGACACACAAAATTATCGTTTAATCCATTGTATTTATTTAACGGATTATCTATATTTTTGCCTTTACTGAACTGACTTGTGACACATATTTACTCTATAGTTTACTTATTTCTCTTAATGGGTTTGCCTTCTTTGATCTATAACATGTT
Organism: Aelia acuminata; assembly: GCA_911387785.2. NCBI lineage: Eukaryota > Metazoa > Arthropoda > Insecta > Hemiptera > Pentatomidae > Aelia > Aelia acuminata. The sequence goes on along the minus strand of OU426980.1, from coordinate 52,340,515 downwards.
ATCGAGGTACCTTTATCTGCTCTTCATTTACTGTCAATAAGCAAGTTAATTTGTTCATCAATGTGTTCATTTGACTTTCAAAGCTTGCAATATAATGAACAATTTGCCTTCGTCATACATCGGAATGGTGTAAGCGCCTGCGGAAGTTGAGATTTTTGACAGATCTTTCATCTGCCGAATTCCTTTCAGTATAATACAATCAATATTATACACAATTAAAGGAGCTATACATAAAGGTGTATCACTTTTACTAGCTACTAAAAAATATTCATTGATCTTATGCATTTCTTTTTTTTACCTCAAGCACTTTGTCCACCAATATCTATTTTTGGCCATCCTTTCCATACCATTCTAAGCATCACACAGTAGGGTAGTCCACTGTGCCACCGAACAAGGCCATAACTTACAAAGAAAGTTCTCTGGACGTCTCAAATTTTGTCAATTTTGGTTTTTGAGGATGCCCAATTTTAATTAATGTCATTTGATTGATAATCTTAATATACTATATACCATATAAATAATAATTATAAAATTTATAAGTAATTCAACATGCACTAACGATTTTATTTTAAATTTAATTAGTTATAAAAATTACATAATATGTTGCAACAATAATATAAAGATAACTTTTATTTAAATCCTACTTAAATAATTACTAATATACCTACTATTAATAATATTAAAATGTACTTATTATAATAATTATTATTAATAACTAAGGATATCTTTTTAAATAAATAAACCTGTTTTAAATCATGAAATTATTTATCAGCTTCACATTCTATGAGAAAACTTTTCGCTTCCTGGAACATTTTACTTTTCATAACATTGTTACATTAAGGTGGAAAAGTTTATGTAATAAGATCGGTGTTTATTCGTAAATAATTAAATAAATTTATGTTACTATCGATTCTTGACGTTTTTTTTGGAAAGTTGCTCTCTATAACTCCCAAAACATTTGTGATTTGATTTTTGATCATTATTCCAGGTCATAATCATCAGTAATATCAAGGGCGTACCCAGGATCAAAACTAGGGGGGGGGGCAAGCTAAAAATTAGGGGGGGGGGGGGCAAGCTATGTTCGTTCAGGTTGTAACACCTTACTTGGGAAAAGGTGAATGAAACCAAAATTATGTATAATTATATCAGTGCTTTATCAACTAAGTTATTAGAATTATTTGCTTGAAAAAAATGTATTCCATTATTGCTTCCAGTCTTAAAAGCCTAAAAAATTATTGCTTCCAGCCTTCCAGGTGGGGGCAGCTGCCCCCCCCTGCCCCCCCGCTGAGTACGCCCATGAGTAATATTTATCTTATTTATTTTCAAGAAAAGAAAAAAGTCATTGTTTATTCTCATATCTATGCTTTTACCAGCACAAAAGTCGTATAATAACAAAATTTGATTTTGTTTGAAAGGACTTAAAAAAGGTAAACAAAATTATATATGTAAACATACACCTCTTACTTCAGTAAATTCCAAACTGCCTACTTTAACCAAGCAACTACTGTCTAAAAAATAATTAAATGTAAATTAAGGACAGTGAAATAATTAAGTTAACAATTAAGACAGTAACGTACTAATTTTATTATTGTGTATATTATTACTATACAATATTAAGAAAAAATAAACAATAATTTTTTATACATGTTTATTACTATTCTATTAGAACTAGTAATTTGATAAATAAATTGTTGTATTCGGTTCAAAATATTTTAATTTAAGGTTTATGAGTTGATGAAAAACCAAATATGCGAAGAAGATACACTAAATAAATAAATTCACTCTTGAGTTCAGTGTTCGCGCGAGGTAAAATCTCATTTAAATGAGTTTTGACAGATTGGGGCAAGATCTGAAAAAGTTCAAACCTTTGTTAACAATAGGTTATATGTAGTTTTTCGGGCATTTTACTATAGATATTGTACCAACTAGTTAACATTTGTTTAAATCGTTGTAAATTTTGAATTATTTTTTTATGTATTCAGATTCATTATCAGTGCCTGATTATTATCTGAACGTACCATTATAAATATAAATATAAAAAGATGATTTTCTTACTGTCATGTTTCATCTCACATTTTCGCATTATAAACGCAAATATACATATAATTTATAGAGTTATAAATTAGTTCACACGACGGGGAAAGGATTCTTGTTTATTAATCTTCCGACAAAGTCTAGAAATTTTAATTTTTTTTTGTGACGGGACAGGTGGCTCGCTCTACTGTTCCTCGTCGGGTTGTCTCAACCCCATGCAGCCATAGTTTTTCCCTGCAAGAGTGCCTTATTTCTTGATAGGATTGTCCCTCTTTCCTCCTATCCGCTCATAATTAAATGTTTCATAGGGATCCATTTGAAAAAGGATATTTAGTGGTTTTGGCAATTATTCTGGTTGAAATTCCAGAAAAAGAAACAAACAAAAAAACTGTTTAACCGAAAAAATTAAATTTTTGCAGTGGCCGACATCCTACTATGTTCCTTATAGTTTCCTTTGCCTCACCATTGTAATTTTATATTTTGAGTTCTTCCACCGTTCTCAGATATGCTTATAGGAAGTGGTATATTTGGAATTATTTTCCGCTGGGGTGGCTAATGTTCGATGTTTCTTTAAACGAATTCATACGCATGAATTGTTTGAATTTGAGTCGAGGTGGCAAATATGTCATTTATACAAATGTCTTTCCGCAAATCATTTGAAAAAGTAATCATCGAATCGACCACTGAACTACTTGATTGATACTTTCATTCAAACATCGAGTTACATTAAATGATTTTACACTCATTATTGCAATTTTCGGATACGGATTTGGCGTTAATTATGATGTTCTAGTTTTTTTCTACTTAATGTTTATAGAAAAAAAAACTAAATTAAGGCATTGCTAGGGCATTGGTCTCAGCAGAATCTGTTGCCATTCATAATATTTATACATTGTAATACTTCATAATATTATGTACCATAACAGAAATATAGTTAGAAAAAAGTTCAAATCTATGAAATTCTTCTGGGTTAATTAATTGTTGGGAATTTCAGTCATAAACTTTTTCTTTACTTGAACAGCCAAAGTTTTGAACCTCTTTGTACCCGTCTTCGAGACTGTAACAGTCTATGTGTAACCCCTCATGACTCACTTAGCCCTCTTCTTCCCTAACGTAGAAGAATGATATTTGGGTCAAAACATATGCTGATAAAATAAATAAAAAGCTTTTTGATTGAAAAACTATTAATCATCCTATAAAAATTTTAAAGACAACAGTCAACCATTGTCCACCTCTAAAAAATCTATAAAATATATTCAATTTTAATATAAATATTTATCAACTATAATTATACTCCCCTTCTCTTTAAATACAAGCTAGTTGCCTTTATTTATTTAATTAAGGCCAATATATTAAATCGAATGTTTATACAATTTAATTCTTCAATAGACTCTGCTTTTTAAGAAAATATTTTTTTTTTTTTTTTAATTCCAATATGGCATAAACCTAGGCGTTATAAAATATAAATGATTTTCTATTGTTTGTTTGTTTAACGTCCATTTTTATGCTACTAAGGCTAATCAGACGATGCTACAGTGGGAGTCCTAAATTTTGCCTATCCAGGTAAAATTAGGATAGGGATCTTTAACGAGTACCTGACATCGTACAGGCTCGGGACCTCCATTTTACGTCCTATCCGAGGGACGGCATAGCTAAGGATTTATTACTCCCATTAAAAAATCCTAGAGCCACCGCTGGAATTGAACCCGCGATCTTTAGTATTGTAGGTTGCCATGCTAACCACAACACCACAGGTGACCCCAATGATTTTCTATCTCGCTCATATAACAAAAGAAATGAATTAGGATTTGACCCTCAGCATATATATTTCACAATTGAGGATTAACAATTAGCCCCTTGCTTTGAAAACTAAAACTTGTATAGTTCATTTTTATTTTTCAAAACAATAAATCTTGCTGCCCTTGACATAGTTATTTTTTAAAAAGAAAAATGTAAATTCTTTTATTTGCTCGCGCCATTTTGTTTTTTAAAGATATTTTACCTTTATATCTATTAAAATCTAGTTTCACGGTGTTTGTCCGGGATAAAATCCGAAACTACTCAACCTAACTTGATAAAATTTGGCATATTGTGTGTAGTTTTGTCCAACTTAAAAGATAGGATAGTTTTTATCTCGATTATTGACCTCAATATTTCATTTATTGCAAATGAAATGTTTATTATACTACAAATCAGTGTAATTTTTTAAGTTCTATAAATTTAAGTAAGTTGATTTATTGCCACAGCACTTTATTTCCTTTCAAAATGATTTCATCGAAGCTGTTTGTGTTAGCAAAGGAGATGTTAAACAAAAACATTGTGCTGCTATTAGCACTTCAATAAATAGAAATTATGAATTCTAATAATTAAAAAAAAAAAAACTTAGGTTATCCACCAAATTCATACAATTCAATTTTTAAATGTTATTTTATATGTTTTGATGAGTACTATTGCAAGAATATACTGTAAGGGCTAGAGGTTTCTCCCGCTCCGAGCTCGCTTTTGATCATCTGCTTCAGGGAGAACCTACTGATACGATATCTAATCTTATAGTGTGTTATATTCTGAATTTAAGTCAATATGTATTATTGCAAAAGATTTGGTACATTTTTGCTAACTCTCTGTTGCAATTGTACTAAACCTTTTTCCAATTATATTCTTTATTAATAGTCAAATATAAGATGTAAAACATTAAAAATTTAAATCTCCTCAATTCTTTACCAAACACTTATAAATTTGGCGTTCTATTCTGAATTCTTTAGGTTTTTAGATTAGCTGAAACGTTTTTTATCTTTTCAAGTGAATATTGATTTAGCTCTATTAAAAAGATTAGGATATAATTTATTCAACGCATTATAGCTTCAGCAACGTGTGGCCGAGTCTGCTACTAATCATAGGGTAAACCGGACAGTTATTGACACCCTTAAGACTAAATTTCTGTGGTGAAATTAAAAAAAAAAATACTTTTTATGAAGAGATCAAATTGAAACTTCCTATAGCTCCTCTTTAGTTCAAAAGTTCAATAGTTTTACCATATGACAATGTTTATGGAAAAAATTGCAAAAACTAGTTATTGACACCCCCGTCCCCTTAACTTTTATTTTTTTTAAAGTTTTAATTGGTCATTATAAAGAAATAACACCACTTACACATATTAAACATTAATGTAACATAATAAACAATTAAAATATTCAACCTCTTTATTTAACAATATAAATGAAACTATTTTAAATAATACAAAAAATATATATTATAAATTTCGGTAGGTATATGTAACTTAAAATAAAATAATTAATTTAGATGACATCATCCTCATTCATATCTTCATCTTCATTTATATCTGGATCAGACTCCACGATGTAACACGCAGGACAAACAAATTCATCAGACTCGTTACTTTCAGGGAAATTGTCATATCCTTTTAAACACTTTTTGTGTCAGGCCTTATTGCATAATCCTTATTGTAGGATGAAAATGCTTTCAGGATGAAGCATTTATAAATTAATCCTCGTCTTCTTATATGTGTTGTACATTCTTGGAGCTTTTTCTTAAAATTGGCTTCAGAAACACAAGCGTACCAGACTGGTACACCCTAGGAAGTCCTCTATTTCACTCTGCTATAGAAGGGTGCCTTGGTAAGAAAGCCTTATACCAGACATCACCAGTACAATTATCATTAAAGGGTGTGCTCATATTTTTTAATTCAATAACTTCTTTTACTAATTGTAAATTGTTGGAATCCTTCTTTCGCACAAATCCTTTTTTCTATCCAAGCAGCTAGAGTAAGTTCGTCTTTATCTGAAAGCATCGGCCATGGACCAAACGATGATTTTACAAATTTATCACTTAATCTGAAGTTGCCTGAGGAACCCTAAATCTTTTGTATGCTGATTTAATAGAAAAGCCATCCCTTATGGCCTTCAAGGCATCCTCTAAATCCTTCTGGCTATAAATGTTCATAGGCATACTAGCAGTTGTACACACACACAAAAAACAGAAATTTACTAGTAAGAACTGACAGTGTCAATAACTAGTCATTGAACCCCAAAACTAGTAATTGACAAATCTACCTATGGTCAGTTTGCTAAACACTTACCTCATAGATTAGAGGACCCTTCAAACATTAGATTCATGTATATCTTGAAATAAAATTAGGACTTGTTTACTGATTTCTATAAATTAAAGTTTGGGGTGTCAATAACTGTCTGATTTACCCTATATTCTGAAATTGGCTGAACTTTTTTTTATGATCAAAATTTTTCGGAATAATGTATAAAAAAACATTATAATCTTTAATAATTTAAACTAAATCTCGAAATCAACCTTTTTTATTTATTTAATATCTGTACCAGAAACTTGACTTATATATGATCCTGCGTATTAATACTATTATGAGGAAGTTTTATGGTGAATAACAAAGGTTAGTAAGAAAGGTTTTTATGTGTATATGTGTTTCCAAATGAATCCTGGAGAGTACTGTTAGAAACAAAGGCAATATCTTTATAAAGAAATAAAAGATCATACCCATTTTATTTCATATCTCTTTATTAAGAAATAAAAGATCATATCCACTTAGTTTTTATTGTTTCACTAATAAAATATAGTGCGGCATAGTAGCAGGTGTCCAAACCAATAAAATAGTTTTATTTTCGAGTGATAGGCACTTTGTTTTATTGCCATATAGGCACTATGATTTATAACCATCCTTTATTGCTATTATTAAAACTGCATCAATTGAAACTTTTGCTTTATTGGGTTTTATATAAAATTTATTATTTTTATCCTTTTTTGAAAAAAAAAAAAAAAGTCACCGGGTTAGCTTATTGGTAAGGTGAGTTGTGCTCAAGGTCCCGAGTTCGAATCATGCTTGGCAGAGTATCTTTAATATTTTGTCACAAATCGTCTCTGGGGCCGAGTGACCCTCCTGGTGCAAACCCTGCCTATATTAATTTGATACTCTTAAATTGAAAAATAGAGGGGAAAAGACCTGGTGGTTGAGCGTGATCACGGTCAAATGACCTCAAGCTGACAATTTTTTTTTTTTTTTTTTAAGAATGTTTCTCAAATCTTACTCCCATTCATTGAGGTAGACAAGAATCCCATAACAATTTAAAATAAACGAGTTTTGTTTAATTAATGATCTTTAATATAGGATAGGTGTAATCCTGGTTAAAATATTCTAAAACAGCTCCCTTCCGGAATTTTCAAATTTGCTTACAATTAGTTAACATTACATTTATTTATTTATTGCATACTGGTAAACACGGGTTACTTGAGCCCAAAAAAACAAAAAATGATGTTTGGTTCTCTAGGTATTTTGACTTAAGTTTAATACTACTACCAGCATAATATTGAACTATGTCGTTAAACTTATGTCAAAATACCCAGAGAACCATCATTTTTTGGGCTCAAGTTACCCCCCAGGGCTTAAGTAATCCGTGTTTACGATAGTTGAAATATTTTTTTTATTAATGTGAAGTGGTTAACATTGTAACCAGTAATAAAAATAATTAAATATAATATTTGAAAAAAAAATAGTTCATTAATCTTAAATCTTAAAAATATAAAAATCTAATTAATAATAGTTGTTCTGCTTAATGAATAACTTATACTTTTCACCATTAAAATTCAGTTGAAAACGACGACGGGTTGGTCTTGAGTTACTTGCATTTCAGAATTTCCGAGTTTTGTCTTTGATATTTTTCATTAGCAGGTTTCCAAATTTGCAAAAGACCGTTAACATGAACTTTTTGTTAGGAGCACGTAGTAAAAAAAGAAAAGAAAAATCAAAAAAGCTGCATATGGGAGAATGTTACTAACAGTGAAATTTATTTAAACTATTTTTCTTTAAAACAAACCTAAAAACAGAGTTGAAAGAAAAATACGCTTTTGAAACATCAAGCAACGCTGACGCATTACACAAGGTCTTTGGATTTGAATTAAGAAACTGACATCAGATAGAAAATAGACTAACATAGATACAAAAACGCGCGCCAAGAGAAACAACGCTTCTGTACGTTAATATTATTGATTTTACATTTTCTATGAAAATTTGGTTTTAAGCTTGAAAACCAGAAATACATGTTGCACAGAATTTCTGTATTTATATTAATTGTTGTACCTTTATACTCGTATTTATAGTAAAGGTGATATCCTTAATGTTTACTGCTTGTGAATCTTCCAAGCAAATTATGTTTTCTTCCAATCGGTGTTCGTTGGCAATGTAATGAACAGCTTTTAGTTTGAATTTCGACTTGGTATCATCTTATGCATTGGAACATCGCATTGTAAAAATTATTTCATGTTTTCTGCGCGCATTTTCAAAATATGTGTTTACTTTGATACTTTTACCTGTTTAGTCTCTGGAGGAAAGCTACAGAACCGAAGCTTTATGGTGTGCCTGATTTATAAGGCTCTGTCACGTCAGATTTATTTAATCCTTTTTTTTGCATTTTATATCATGCAGTTCTTCTTCATTAAAGATTTATTCAGACTTAGTGTTTTGACGCTAACTGACATCAGTATTGAGTCAATTAAATTGCATACATTTTCAAATTATACATGTTAAAGAGCTATATTATTCAGTTCATTAATTTTTATAACTTTATATAAAATTATAGCAGTGCTATGTAATCTCAAGTGAAAATTATTAGATTTAAGTAATTTTATTAAAATATAAATAGAAGGGTTTATCTCAATGATGGTCTATTATTCATTTTTGTAAAAATGGATTTATTAATAATATGTAATTCATTTAACTGAATTACAAATTCTGCTTTCATTACATGTTATTAACATAAAGTTATATCAAAGCCATTTTCGTCTTTGGTAAGAAATAAATTGATTAATGTATTCAATGTTAAATTCAGGCAAAAAAAAAATAAATAAATTAAATTAAATTAAATAGACTGTTTTTCGGCTGAACCTTTCAAACAACTATGTTTACATTTGCTTTTATAATATTTTAGATACAGGTTATTTTTAGGTTGATGTCGATGGTATTTTTACAGCTAGCTAATCGGGTGTGGCTGGAAGTACGGAAATATAATAATTTAAGACTTCGTGAGGTTCGAATTCCAAACCTTTGTTCCACCAACATGCCTAATCATGACAGAAAGTTAGACAGACCTTGCTTTAGGGAAGTCCACATGTTAAATGCCTATTCCCCACCCCCCTCCGAAAGAATGTTGTGAGGGACTGAATCTTTCTCTCATCAATCCATGCATTGACAAATTTCTGTTGTTCTTAGTCTTTTGGCCAGTAATAAATCACAGAGTTCGTACATCCCCAGTTGTCTCATAAATAGGATTCAACTACAGTTGTATTGTTGAAATTCAATTTTACTTATGAGAACAGAGGTTCTAAAATATTCTAAGCATCGTCAAAGCAATTGCTAGCCGGAGATGTTAGGATTCAAATATATTTTTCTTTTAGCAAAGCGTCGACTTTATATTCTTTCGTATTCTGTTTGAATATAATTTCATTTTTTGCTTTAGTATTTACCCAACGACGATCCGAGCGAACTGTATCCGGTAAATATGTGTAATAGAGGTGATTGCAGCGCGGCGAATAAAATACACATGTAAAATTGCTAAACTCGGTTGTGAGGGAATCCCTAATAGATTGGAGATCTGGATAGAGGTGTGCAGTGAATGAGTTGTGGTGTCGACATCAAACCTTCGGGTTATTATTATTATTATTATTATTATATTTTGCTTTAGTATACCAACAAGTTAAGACTGTTATTCAGGACACTCAGTCGGTGCTTTATTGACAACGTTATTAACCAATATTGTATTTGGTTTGCTTTGTACAAGGCTTTTTATTTCAATCTGTTCTTTGCCTTTTGTTGATCAACTTTTAGACCATAATCTCAGCTTTTTTTTTTTTACACGCTTTCAGTTTGATGTGTTTGGATGGCATGGGTTTTCTCTTTTATTGTTTTGTAAGACAGTTGATATGTGTGTATTTTATTTGTTCAAGAACGATATTTATTTTATCTGATGTGTGGATGAATGACGGATTTCTTGTTTATAGAATCAGAGCTATATTTTTAAAAGTATCCCAATATATCCTGCTTGTACTTGACTTGAGCCTTGTGATCCTGACGGAGAAACCATGAGATTTCCACCTCGTAAAACCAGAGGGGGAGGTTCAAGATTAATTTATTGTGACTGACTGAACAAAAATAAACTAATTCGGGTGGGAATCGAATCCACTATGTTCCAAATGAGGATATTTAGAGCCCTTAACCGCATTTTCTAGGCCACTGCGTTCCCGATTATATCCTGACATTTGCCCTTTTATATTTTTAATATTTCGGTCATTAACAATTGATAAACTCGAATGATCAGAACAGTAATGGAACTAGCAGCTTTATTTAGAAGTTAAACAAGAGAAAATGCGTGCTCAAACAATCACTGAGCATTAGCTCGTGAATTGTGCACGTGATTGTTTTTATTATTTTATTTTTTTTTTTTCAAAAATAATAAGAGTTTCAAAAATAATACCATGCTAAATGTTTGTCATGCATACTTGCTATATATTATTACAGATAGTTACAAGTTATTTAAAATTTTCGGATTGATTCAATTCATCTTTGTTTAAGCAAACGAGGTGAAAGATTTTCGGGATGGGTTGAATTTTTATAGTTTTTATCTTTATTAGTCTCACATTGAAAATTATTTTATTACTTTATTTATTAGTATTTCCTTCTAAAGTCACTCCTAAATAGGGAATAGTATTTATCAGCATTGAGATTTTTGAAGCTATTTGGCAAACAATCGTTTAATAAATTAATATAAATTTAATATGCAGTGCGCCGAGTGGTATGTAACGTGTTGACGTTTGTATATGAAAACTCCTTTTATGGGATTTCTTCAGAAAGAGACAGGGAGGATATATGTATTAATTATTTTGAAATTAAAAGTGAAAATTCAGATTATATTTAGAAAGAGGTTTAATAATCATGCATTCTCATTTTTCGTCCCGTTCTATTCTGTATCCATTGTACACGGATACAGAATAGAACGGGACGAAAAATGAGAAGATAGAGTTAGTAGCATAGAAGCGGGCTCAAGTAGGACTGAGAAGAGAGAACTAAAATTATCCAAGCTCAAATAGTTACAGAGCAGCTTATTCTGGGAAAGCAAGGAGGCGTTTTTTCGTCTTTGAAAACTTCAAGATCAGGCATCAATAGCAAGAGAGCCAGGCATTACAAAAGCAATGAACATATCATATAACTAGAGACCAGATTTTCATGTTAAATAATAAGCTGAATATCTATGCCGATATGTAAGTACATTTACACAAATATTTAACAAAAATGAGCTCTCATCTGTGTTACAAGTAGTTTTAGGGAATTCAAACCATGATGGAGAAGAAATAAAGCATTGGTTCGCAACCTTTTTCTATTCCTTCAGCTTTTGTTGTTTATTTTATTTTTTTAATTTCTTATACAATAAACCTTTTTACATCTATGACCAAATTAAAAGTTCACGATTTCCTGTAAAGTTTCAATTAAAACTCTTTTTTCTATGCTACGGCATGTAGAATTTTAGAAGTAATATTAGTCATTTTAGAATTTCACAGTAAAAACTAATTACATAGGTATATTATCCGACTCAAGTACAAAGAATATCAGTTTTAACTGATATTAAAGAGGTTGTGGGGAGGGGAGGTGGGTTTATATTAATAATATTATTAGTACTGTCATGTGTACGGTTGTAATAATTAATATTTTCTTCTCGGTTTAAACACCGCATTCGTTGAATCACCAATATATATCTTTTCAAAACTATAATTTTTTTTATAATGGTGGAAAATAGTTTAACCTTTGTAGTAATGAATTGGAAAGTGGTTAAAGGTGCGGTCTGTGTGGACAGTCGCACAGTACACCTGGACGAAAATCCTGTAAGGAACGATTAATGTTCTATTTTATGATTTATGAAAATGTTGTGTTTTGCTCTTTGAATTACTTTCTGATTGTTTCATCCCAATCTTTCGGTATTGTCTTATGCTCATTTAATAATTAACGCTTAGGGTCATTGTTGGATCCCCCCTTTGGGAATTTTTTAGTCATTTAATCGTAGAATTTAATTTAACTTATGGATTAAAAGGCGACCATTAAATTAGTCTCAACACATAGTATTTATTTTATATCAGCATACGTTTCGGGCATTCAACCGTACTCAGTGCTGAAATGCGATTGACAATTATATTCTTCTATAAATTAAATTTTTTTATTAAAAAAACATCATAATTAATGGTTTGTCATTAAAAATTAGGTATTTTTTTTACCCGTGTCCATCACATATATTGTAATTGTTTACAAAATAAATTAATTTACTCTCACCTAGCCCAGTACTCTCTTGGTACAGAACTGGCTATATCCCATATGTACTGGAGTAGGTGACAGTGAATTTATTTATTTTACCTAAATAATTACAATGTATGTGAGTGACATGGGTAAAAAATACCTAATTTTTAATGACAAGTCATTATTTATGGTGTTTTTATATAATTTTTTTATTTATTTATTGAAGAATATGAATAATTTATTCTCAATCCCATTTCAGCAATGAGGATGGCCGAATGGCCGAAACCTATCTTAATATAAATGCTATGAGTTGAGATTAAATTAATGGTCACCTTTTAATCCACACGTTAAATTAAACTAGAAAGTCTCAAGAATATGGGAGAACTAGTAAGTTATAGAACAAGTAATATGCAGAACAAGTAGAATTTTAGTTGTAGGAAAGGATAAAGGTAAAAAAGTTTATTGACAGGTCCAGGGTAAGGGCTGTGGGGCTGCGGCCCCCCCCCCATTACTTCTGGCTGGATCCGCCCATTGCTAGGCTTAAAAGGTGCAGCATAATATCTTTTTCTTTGAAGCCCATGTAATCGAGATTTCAGGAGTCATTCCGTCGTTACCTGCGGATTAACAACGATGCAATGATTGTCCCAATATTAAAAAGGGACAAGGTATTGTGCTTTGTTGGCCTTACCAAAGCCTTCGATCCATAAAAGCCAAAACTCGTGTAAAACAACGATGTTTTAGTATTTTGAGATCAATTCTTTACAAAAGATTGGAGGTGTCTGAAACATTTTTAAACCGGCAAATTTCTAGAAAAATCAACACAAATTTACTGACGATCAAGCTAACGATTATAGATACATTATACGTACATGTAAGAACATTTATTTTATCATGAACACAATTATATAACGACTTTCTCTTTTTTGCCGATAAGGATATATATACTTTTAAATGTAGATGCCAAGCTATGCTGTAATCTTCTTGAATATTCTATTCAAAGTAATGGATAAATGACCTAGACTTAACTTTCTTCTCCCTCCCTCTATTGCATTAAAATTCATTGCTAATATCTCTTTTATTCGTTGCCTTTTCAAAGAACCAAAGGAAAGACTCTGAAACTTCTTACCTGACTTATTAATTTAAGTATCTTAGAGAATTTAATACCAACTCATTCAATAAGTTGTCGGGTGGGGACAACGTAAAGTCCCCCCTTTATTTGACAGCGGATCGCCAACATACTTGATCTACCTTCCATAGCGTCCGAGTCTTAAAAACTCAACTTGTCAGACGCAATATTCAAACTTGCCACCGTCGGATATTTATGATAACAATATTACTAACCCAAGCAGTGCTAAAGTTCAATTCAGCAACCAGAGTGAGAACCAACATAGAAGTGTACCTTTATAACAAGGTTCTTTTGAAGACCTAAATAACAAACTTTATAATGAAATTAAAGTTATTAACTTCTCTTTACCCCCCCCCAAAAAAAAGAAACATGTTAACATTTTTAATAATATGGGTAGTGAATCACTTTATCTTGATATCAGCCAATCAGAGAGGCTCATTAATTAAAATATAAAGCGATATGAAACTAAGCTTAAAGAATCAATCACTGCACATTATCATCAGGCTGGATAAATAATTGAAAATAGCTTTAAAAAATGCTTAAATATCTGAAGAAATAACATTATAAATAGAATTGGTCAGAATGTAAATGTAATATTAATTGCGATGCATAAACCATATCATCATGATCAACAACTTCCAAATAACAAAACTATATTTAACAGTGTTTTAATATTAACAAGAATCTCAGAATATTATTGTGACACCTGTGCGGGTTTAAATAATTTTTATTTACAAAATTATGTCAATCAATAAAAACTAAAATAATAATAATAATAATGCTTTATTATTATAAAAAAGAAAATACAAAATTTCATTTAAGCATTTACGGCTTGGGGCGTACCCGTCAGCCGGAGTGATGTTGACATTTTTTTTTTTTTCGGTTGGCGCATTAGGCCTAGTAAGACCTTTGGCCGCGCAGTGTGGTCTCCTTTACAGACTTTTGTGTTGCTTGCGGAGCACAGACAGCCTGGAAGGGGTAGCCCAAACCTCACGTTGCTGCAAGCCATGGTCACCATGGTGCAGCAGCAGACTGCCCATAGCTCCATAACCAATCCCATTGGGGCCAATTTGGCAGTGTCCTTCCCACCGATGGCGTCAGCTCTCTCGGGTTCAAGGACAGTGACAAACTGGTCTAGGTCCAAGGCTTGTGGTAGCTCAGAGTCAGCAGGCCCCGAGGACCTATATTTCTTTTCCCGAAGCATACCGTCCTTGAACCAAACCTCCAAACGAGATAGAAAAGAAGGTAGGTATACAATGACTAAATATAATTTGTCAATAATTAAAGTTAAACATAATAAAGAAATACTTGTTATGAAAATAATGCATAACTTCAGTAATTAAACTCCTGCACTAAGTTAAACCTATAGAACGAGCCATAGATATCAGATCTCTACAAGTATTAGAGTTCAGCAAATCACGGAGATTGCTCAGTCAGGGAACGTACTCCCAGGTAGCGCAAACGAAACTCAGAGAGAGTCGGACACACGGCCAAAAAGTGAACAATGTCCTCCCTAACATTTAAATTACACAAGGAACATCTTTCTGCTTCTCTATCCCTTTCCATCCATGGCGTAAAATTCAAATATAACAATTCACCCCTCATCTTGAAAAGCCAGCGCATGTCTTTCAAACCTAAAGGGAAAGGGCTCTGACCATCAAATGAAAATAGGTTTAAACTTGTGTCCACCTTCTTATAAAGCAAAAACCGATTGGAAGCTCCAAGACTACTCATGGACTCCTCCCGGTGCACCTGACTGATTCTATTCAACAACACAGTCAACTGGGTCTTCCAAAGAGATTTGTCATCCTCATTGAAGTCACAAGAGTATTTAGTTGCTAAATTAATTCAGTTTCGAAACCAATACGTTTTTTCTCGAATAATTTTAATGACAGTTAACTTCGAAAGCCTGTGAGACGGAAGATCCAAAACTTTTGAACAGTAGTTAAAATGCAGTCTCAAAGTAAAAACAAGAAGTAAGTCGACATCCGTTTCGATGTAGAGCATATAGTCTGGGGTAGGTGAAGGGAGAGAGTACAACTTCTTAATAAAGAAACGCAATAGTTTTTCCAATGACTCATACCGCTCAAAACCCCAGACCTGAGCAGCATAACAGGCAATCGACCGACATACTGCATTGAATAGCTGATACTTGCGGAATGGAGGAATCTTGTCCTCAGTAACGAAACCCGACCAGACAGTATTCAGGGCCAGTTTAGCTGAGGACACCTTCTCCTTCACGTGAGCAACGAATGAAAGTTGGGGGGGGGGGGTCAAAGTAACTCCTAAGTACTTGTATTTATTGACGATTTCTATTTCCCGCCGATCAAAGTGCCATCTTTCCCCCGACGCCAATCTGTCACCTCTTTTGAAAACCATCACCTTAGATATACCGAGATTTACATCTAATCCCCACTGAATAGAATAGAATAGAAAAATTTCTGTATTTATGTACATAAACATTTTACAGGGGTATGGTGGGTATAAACTAAAATAATTTCTCACATTGATATAAAATCTTAACTATAAAATAAAATTGAGAAACAAAAAAAATGAAATAAATAAACAATAAACAATAATAATCTAAATAACATTCACAAAAAAAAAAAAAAAATAAAATAAAATAACTCTATAATTTCATTGACAGAATGATTCATATTTGATTTAATATATGTATATTGTAATTTATGCTAATATTATAACTTAAATATGTACATTATGTAGAATGCTTTTATAGTTGCAATTTATATTTAATTTAGTATCTAGTAGCTAAATATTATATTTAATTGTAATTGCAATTTATATTTAATTTATTATTTAATAGCTAAATATTATATTTGATAACTATGCCCATCTCTAACTAAATTCAAATATTTAATTTCTCAGTAAACAAAGACAGTATATTGTTTAAAATATAGAAAAGAACAAAAAACAATTATTCATTAGTGATGAATGATCTTAAGTTTAATGCAGCCATAGTATAGTTAAACAAACCGTTTATATCTATATTCTCTTTAGGATTCAAAATGGATATCAGGTTATCGGTACTATTGTGAATAGATGTTACATGTTTGTTTATATATTGTTTTCTAAATGTTTCATACATCGGGCATTCTAATATAATGTGTTCAAGGGTTTCCAATTTTTTTAGATTACAGATCGTGCAAGTGGCCTGCGCGTCAATAACATAAGTTGTGCCATTGATAAACAGTCGTAATAGATCTTTGCTGCTTAATCGCAATTGAATAATCAGCCGTTGTTTACTTATTGGCACATTCTTCATCAAATAGCTTTCCCCCTCACCCATGCTACTTAGTAATCTAAAATTGTTGTTATATTTCGAGTTTAGGGTGTTTTCTATGTCTATGGATCTGATCTGACTCTGATATCTTTCTAAGATCTCGTTGCGATGCAATGTTAAAGCGTTTTCATCAGATAAAACATTTGTATTTACGTATCCTAACGACCTTAATATTCCATCTATTTGTGTAAACCAATTACTCTTCTTAAAATGAATAGTAATTAGTTTATCAAAACATTTTTTGGGAAAGTCGTCTGGGTTCATAGTCAATAATTTTTGAACCCAATTGAGAGTTCTTTGGAGTATCATTAATCTAATTGGCTTGCACCCAGTTTCCAGCCTGATAAAGTGGTTGGGGGTATTTTTTGGGAGATGGAATATATTTTTAAAGAAACCTATTTGCACTCGTTCAACCTCGTGTAAGTAACCTAATGACCATAATTCTGAGGAGTACAAGGTAGATGCTGCTGATATTGATTCAAAGAGTCTTACCTTAGGTTCCCAAGCTGCGACCTTTCCTTTAACTAATATTTCTTTTACCTTCGCTAACGCCTTTATCCCTTTATTTATGAAATTGATAGACGCAAGACGAAAATTTCCGGTACAAGTAAAGGGAACCCCAAGATAAGTATAACTATTAACGTATTGGACTTCTCTACCATTCAATTGAATAGGTTTAATTTTTTTACAGTTATAGGATGATCTAAGTATCATAACCTTAGTTTTTTCAATATTAATCATTAACTTATTATTTGAAAAGTACTGTGCCAACGAGTTTAATTTAGATTGTGCATCGGTTCTTGAGTCAGCGAACAAGACTACATCGTCAGCCATCAGAAGACTAAGAATATTCATAGAACTGTCTACTCGAACACCAGTATGACCCTCATTGTTCAAGTATTCCACCAAGTCAGAGATAAACAATGAAAATAACAGAGGCGACAAGGATTCCCCCTGTAGAACACCCTTTTTAATGGGAATACTGTCATTTAACAAATCCTTATTTACTTTTACCTTAAACATGGCATTTCGATATAGCATTCTAAGAATCCTTAACATTTTACTACTCATTCCGAAAGAATGTAATTTATCCCATAACAAATCATGATCTATGGAATCGAATGCTTTGTGGAGGTCAACGAATATGACAAACAAATACTTTCTCCTAACATGTATGTAGAGGATGGCAAGACAATAAAGAGTGAATAAATTGTACATACAGGATCTTCCTTTTCTAAACCCTGACTGCTCTTTTGGGATGACATTGTTCAATTCACACCAGTCACTTAACCTTTCCCTTAGTATTGAGGTAAATAATTTACATAAAGTATTGAAAAGAGCAATTCCACGATAGTTGTTTGGGTCATTTCTATCTCCCTTTTTGAAAAGAAGACTTAAGGTTATTTCCGACCATTTAATGGGAATCTGTTCAGTTCTCAGGATGATATTAAACATATTAAGGATGTAATGATACCACTCTGGGGATAAGTTTTTTAAAACCTCATATGGGATTCCATCTATGCCAGGGGATTTATTATTTTTGCATTTAAAAATACACATATGTAATTCATCAAGGGTTATGTCTGTATCAAGCATTGGATGGCCTAAATTTGAAAAGTACAAGTGATCCATGGAAATATCTGAGTAATATAGTTCAGACAAATAAGTATGCCAAGCAGATTTCTTTATGGGATTTAAAATTCCTATGGATGGATTTATTTTTTTTAACGGCAAACCAAAAATCTTTTGTGTTTCTAACATCGTTTAGTTTAGATATTAAAGTATTAAAATATTCTTTTTTCATATTCCTAATAAAAGCATAATAATTTCTTCTCGCGAGGCAATACTCCTCATAAATAACATTGTTGTATTTAGATCGTCTTAATCGTATGTACAGCTCCTTAAGGTTATTCTTTTTTAATTTACAATCATCATTAAACCAAGGGTTATTTTTTAATCTATTGGAACTAGTGTTACTTGTTCGAACGATCAGATTACAGAGGGAAGCTGTGAGAAAGGTTGCTTCGAGAAAGTTTTCATATAAAACATTCGGATCTTCACTATTAAGATAGATTGAATCAGAGTTTGAGATCAATGAAATAAACTGCTGCGATTTATCACTATCCCGCTTAATTCTATGAGGAACATTATCATTAATGCAATTTTCAGAGGAGCAATCATCGTCACTTGTTCCCGTCGTTAGGAATATTGCTTTGTGATCAAAGATGTCAGAGGGGCTTATAATTTTTAAATCCCTTATATGTTTAAGAGCAAGATGGTTGGCCCAAACTAAATCAATGACACTCATTCCAACTGATGATATATAAGTAAAGTGAGCAGGGTTATCGGATTTAGTCCGCCCGTTACACACTTCAAAATTAATATTCCCCATTAATTCCAACAGATATTTCCCCATTTTATTGACACCTTTATCAAAGGAGGTTCTTGGATAATGAAAGGGTAACCCAGAAAATACATCTTCATCCGAATGATCTAACGAGCCGATTCTACCATTAAAGTCCCCTAACACGATTATTGGGCAGTTTACAAAATGTTCTTGAAAATAACTTAACTTATTTTGAAATAACTGAGTGCAGTTCTCAACATCAACAGCCTGATTCCAATAAACTACACCTAGAATATAATGCATGTCATTGTATTTTATTCTAATGAATACCCATAAATATGTTTTTTCAATTAGATAAACATTTGATAAGTTTTTTTTGTAAAATACTGCAATACCTGAACTAGCTCTTCCACGTGATTTTTCTTTTATGGCCTCTGCATAAATATAGCTATAGTCTTTTAAAAAAGTTGGAAATTTATTATTGAAGTTCATAGTCCAGGTTTCTTGAAAACAAAACAAATGGATTTTATTGAACAAGGCCAATGTATGTGGATCAAACTCCGCTTGAGACAGCCTATCAAAACCAGATATATTCCATGAGATAATATTCAGACCATTTCCGAGCCGTTGTTGATGAGGAGACAGAAGGTGAAGTCGTTGTCGCTATGGTGGCGGTGCAGCCTGAGCCCTCTTCGGTGGTGGGTTGACGAAGCTGTCCAGTGAGGAGGTCCTTGGCCGAAAAGAGTACTGCTCAAGTTTTGATGCACTTCTTTTCTGTATATTACTGTCATCTATTTTATCAAACGTTCTTTTATCATTTTTAATCTTTATCTTGGTGGATGTAGGATTTCCAGGTGATGAGAACCTCTTACTAGTTTTTAACTGTTCAAGTGTAAATATTTCACCATTGATTAATATCTTATCTCTTCGCAAATGAGCAGCATAATTGTTTTCCCGTGCGTGGATGAGATATGGAATTAATTCTTTTCTAATTCTTCTCACCTTAAGTGAATAGTCTTCAGAAAACCTCAAATTTAAATTGTTTTCTTTAAGTTTCCTGTTTTGTTTCAGAAGTTCATATTTTCTCCAGGTAGTATTAAGCCGAACTAGAAGTGGTCTAATTACATCACTCTTTCTCCTGCCCAGCCGTTTTATAAAATCAATCTCTGTTTTTCCAATAATTATAGACAAATTATCTGAAACAATTTTCAAAAAAGTTTCAATTAAACTAAGCAAATTTTCGTGTTCATCTTCTCTTAAAGTTATCCAACTCTTCAAATTTAGCTTCATAGTGTTGGAGTTGAGAAATAATGATTTTTTGACCATCTTCGAGTGACTGGACTCTTTCCCTCGTTCTTTCCAGCTCCTCTTTGTAAATAATAGCATCTTGATTTCCTTTTTGAACATCGAGTTGAATTGTCTGCAGTAAACGATAGACATCTTTTATTGAAAGATTTTCAGGTAATGGAGATTCTATAGGCTTATCGACAATAGCTATGCAAGAGTTATTTCCCTGCGCCATCATTTGATTTTTATATTATATAGATAATATACTAATTATGATAAAAAGATAATTAATTGAGAATTAATAGACAAAACAAATTGTTTGTATATTTTAAGAAATATTTTGTTTACTAGCGCTCTTAGAACAGTATTAGCAATATAAACAGCTTTCAATCAGTTGGTATTTTCCTTCATACGCAGTGGCTATTGTTTCATTGTTTAATTGTGAATACTTCCATTAATTTTTAATATAGTTAACATCAGTAGTGAAATGCAGTTAAATTCATGTAATTGTTATCGAGGTGTACATATTCAATATGGAGGACGAATCGAAACTGAACAATGTCCTGTGATATGTAATAAGTAAATTTTAAGAAAAAAAAAAAAAAAAAAAAAAAACCACTCACCACTTACTATGGAAGAAAACGTTTGTGATATTTAGTACAGGATAGGTGCATACTTCAGAGAGCATTAATATTTGAAGGATAAAACAGTAATGAGGTAAAAAATACAGTTTGGATAAGATGCTTTTAGTTCTATTTAAACTTCACTATAACTAGTTTCTTTATTCCTGAGATATTTGTGAGGTATTATTCGATGAAATGAACTATAATTTGCACTATAAATGTTTTTATTTCACTTGAAACGAACAGAAAAAATACAGAGCACATTTACGTTACACTGACTGCTATATAACCTTCCACCATACTCCTCTAATCCCCACTGATTAGTATATAATTCTTCAAAATATTGATATTTCTTTGGAGCTGGACCGGATGTTCACATATTAGAACCACATCATCGGCGTTCATTAAGATTTTAACTGTAATATCCGATATGCGAACACCACCCTCCAAATAATCCGGCAAGTCGTCCAGAAAAGCGGAGAAGAGAATGGTACTAAGCAGGCAACCTTGTCTAACTCCGCTGCTTATACAGAAAAAGTTCGAAATACCATCTCTCCCTCTAACCGCTGCAATCATTTCACAGTAAAGAGACTTTAATATGTTTATAAATTTAGATTATATTCCCAAGTTAAATAGTTTGAGTAACAATGCCCTACGATTGACCCGGTCGAAAGCAGCCGAAAAGTCAATAAAAAAACAATATACCTTCTGGCCTCTTTTTAAAAGTTTTAATTTAATGACATTAGTGAGGACAGATAAGTTATCAAGAGTGGAATATCCTCGACGGAAACCTGCTTGATATTCACTCAAAAGGTTATTTTCCTGAATGTAAGACTCCAAGCGACGTAACAGCAACCCGGTAAATAACTTAGCTATTATATCTATACAAGAAATGCCTCGGTAATTACTGGGATCATTGATTATGCCTCTTTTGAACAAGGGAAATATTAGTGATTTACTGTAAGAAAATGACGTAATCCCGACCTCATAAATGTAATTAAAAAAAGGATACAAGTCTTTCAAGGAAGATTTCCGGGGAATTCTTATTTTCACCCCTATTCTACAATCTACAAGTCCAATGTGACACTGGGATCTTTGGGCAAGGGTTGTGTGGTAATTAATCAAACTAAAGACTATTTACATCCTTTTATTTACAATAAATTGTCTTACAAGTCCCAACTACAAAGGGGGGGGTTACCATAACTCATAAATTACTTGGCCACTTATATACTCAATACTTGGGGCTACTACACAACTCGAATTCCACTCCTGGCCCGTCGGTGCCAGCCTCACTCTGCCTGTCCCAGACTTCGACAGCCCATCTCAGACTCAGCCTCAGCTCCAGCCTGCCCCTCTCAGACTCCCTGACTCAGACTCTCCCAGACTGCCTGACTATGTCTAACTCAGACTCTCCCAGACTTGGACCGTCTCTAACTACTCCTCTCAGACTGCCTCTTCTACTCGCCTGGCCCAGCCTCTTCTAGGATTTCCTCCTCTCTCTCAGGGTCTCCTAAGTTCAATGACCATCTTACCTTTTCCACGTGACATTATAAAATTCTGCTGTTACACGGTCTAAGCCAGGGGCCACTTACCACCGTGCGCAACTCATCCAATGTAAAGGGGGAATTCAAAATATCATTGTGAATATAAGGCTCAGCATACTGCACTAACAATGTGTCGGATGGAGGATTTAAAAGTTTCTCAAAATGGGAAACCCATTGAGGCATCGTGATATTATTTCCGCAGATAAATCGCTTGTTCCTAAACTGATTCAAAACCCGCCATAACTCCCTAGAATCACGTGCAGTTCTACTCTTATCTACGAGGGAATTGTAATACTGATTCTTTTGGATTAAGCACACATACGTGTATTCCCTGTTAGCATCCAAATAAGCATCTCTTATAATAAAGGAATTAGTTCGGCGGAAAAGGCTCAGTAATCTAAAAGAGCGCTTTCTTGCACGATAACACCTAACATTAAACCAAGGTTTCTTCCTTTGACCACTAATAAATCCCGAGAAATTACTCGGCACAGGCCAGGAACTCTTGATACTTTCAGGAAAAACATTCATCCATGCCTGAATATCAGTTGGGAAAACAGCAGCGGAAATAATAGATTCTAATTTAGATTTATAATTATCAGAAAGGTTTCCTGACCAGACTAACTGAGGTTTTAGGGGTAGCACCACCTCATCCATAGAAGAACCAAACTTCAATGAAACCACAGTAGGCTGGTGATCTGAATAATTAACCGGTATAACTTCAACTGAAATAATATCAAGAGAGACTGCGCTTAAGTCATTCACCGAACATCCGTTTTTGCTTATATAGGTAAAATCGCCTTCAATGTTACCCGGAAATCTACCATTCAGTATTAATAAATTATGATTTTCGCATAATTCCAAAAAACTGTTTCCTCTGTCTTTAGAACATCTAGCCAATTGACACTTGCTGTTATTAAAAAGTAAATCCTCGGGAAGCGTTTGATGGTCAGCAATCCTAACGTTACAGTCCCCAACAATCATGAAATTATGAGTATTATGATTAGATAAAAAGTTTTCCAACTTCACAAAAATATTCTACCAAAAGTTACAATTTATGTAAATTGGATAAATCAAAAAGTCAGAGGAAGGACCATGAACAGATATTAAATCGACACCATCGATTTTCACAAAATTAACTAATTTATTTGACAGTGAGGATCTGATTCCATAGAGCTTGCCCCCCATGGCTCTTCCAAAAGCAGAGGTTTTTACAGCTTGAATAAAACAAAGGTTATAATCATGAAAATATTTGTCCAGAGGTATTACACTCTCTTCTACTAAAAATGTTTCTAACAAAACAAAAATATCAAATTTTTTAACAAAATTTTGGAAAAAAGGATCACTTATTTTAGACTTAAGACCTGCAATATTAAAAGAGAGAACAAAAAAATTATTTTTAACACCGGCTGTTAAATGATGGCCCCGGCTGGAAATCTCATCTCAGGAGTTTGTAGCCGCTTGAAGCCCTGAAGAACTACCGGAGGCAGCAGAAACCGTACCAGTTGAAGTATTCCGTGCGGTGAGACGTTCATTCGGTCGCGATTGGGTCAGCAGATCGGATAAAAACTTTGATAAATCAGTAGCAACGACCTCACTCAGCTTCACCGCTCCAGGCTCGCCACCGGACTGTAGGCCATGGTTCTGCGACCACTCGAAGATCTGTTGTCTGATGTAAAGGCGATCAGGTCTGACAAAGATTTTTTCATCAGGCTTCAACTTCAAAATCTCTCTCCTCATCAACAACAGCTTAGAGTGCTTGTCTAACATTATCCGGCAAATCGTTTTGAATACTGAGACCCGTACCTTTGAGACGTTTTAGGCATTTCATTATTGATAATTTGTCTGTTGATAAAATGCACAAACGATACCATTAGTGACCGGTTAATTAATCCCATTCTCCCCAGAGGGAACACCGAAAAGAAATCAGCATTAATCTCCACATTAAATACCTCGTGACAGAAACCAATAACCTGCTTCTTCAAATCTGTATTTTCATTATATTTTAAACCTCTAATAATAATACTATTACGGCGTGATTTCAATTCAATATTATCTAGAGTTTTATCAGTTCGTTCTAGTGCCAGTTTTAAATTATTAATTTCCACCTTGAGAAAATTATTTTCCTCACGTAGGTTTTTATTATCTTCATAGAGGGTTTTAAGCCCCTCGTTGACAGATTTAAACTGTTCAGTGAGCGAAGCGTAGTTTTCATTCAAAGGTATCAAGGCAGTATTCACAATAGATGAAATAGAACTCATAAGTTCTTCCTTCGTGAGGGCCACCCGATCTACTGAAATTAAAGAGCCGGATGTTGCCATACTTGTCCCTTTTGGCTTATTATTAGTTAATTCTGGTGAACTTCTTACTCTATTAGAATAAACAGGACGGATTTTTAATGGTGATTGACCCTGATTCTTTGGAGACATTAAAATACTTAAAATATTTTTTTTTATAAAAATGATTTTAAAATATTGTTATTAAAAATATGACTTATAAACATACGCAGGCTCCGTAGTAAATAACTGTATCATAAATAGTCAATAAACAGTTTTAATCTATAACAGTGAACACGAACAGTGGACAATAATATTTACTGTCCAGCTTGAGGCTCCCCACTATTCCTTGTATTAGGAACTATCAGTTTTTAAGCTACGGAAATTGTTTAGGTTTCCTATTTACTTACGGCGCAACGACTGCATCAAATTTCACCAACTTTCACTATGTTCAGTCTTAGTTATATATGTACCACGATGTAAAAAATTATAACAAACAGAGCACTATAAACCACTTTTACTTTAGAATAACTAGAGACCGATATGAACAGTACGGAAGCTAGAACAACACCCCTAAAACTCAAATAACTAGCAAGGTTACTAAAAGTATCAACTTGTAACGATACAGTAACACAAAAATAACCATATGATTCGAGCTTCAGAGCAATACTAACTCTCCAGTCCATCGCTCCTTATATTTAGCCTGAATTAGAACAGTCTAGAAGGTCCCCGACAAGTGTAGAAGATTCTCGAACGGGTATTAGAACAGTTTTTAGCTGTTCCAACAAAAAGTCTTTAACTCTTTTCGATCATATATTTTGTGTTATACGCTACATTATATAAAGCAAGTACTAGGACTCTGGATCTCTGTCGTAGTAGAAAAAAATAATAGGATTTTTAAATCACTTCTCACGTCACCCTTTTAATCAATAATTGAATTTAATAAGTCATATGGTCAGTAAAGCTATACAACTAACAGATAGGATATACCTACCTCTCTCTAAACTAACAAGTATCATTTTTTTTATTTTCTAAGTAAAAATCCATGTACAGTGAGATTACTAACGTCACCGTGATTCAAATTAATGAATGAAATAAATAAACCTTTGATCCCTACGAGCAACATTAATGACGGTCTACTTTTCCTAGCGTACATAAAGATTTGTTTAAATTCCTGAAACAAAGCTCCCATAAACAAAATGAAATCCTCACACCACTCAAGGATAATACTGCAGTATATTAAAAAATATATAAAATAAATATAAATTCTAATTTAATTTCCTAAATTGCCCAAATTCTTACTTTGGTATGACAACTCAAAATCTCTGAAATAGAATTCATCAACATAAAAATTCTTGCACTCAATAAAAATAAAATGAAAATAATGGACTAAGAGGATCAAAAACCTAATTGGCTGAACATCCTTTCGAGCATAAACATATTATTGATTTTGAAACACTAATTTGCGGAGAGGAAATTCGGATAAACAATTAAAACTTGAGGAACTTTATATATACGAAAACAGAAGTAAAATAGATCACTGATGCAATAAGTCTGAACATTTGTTTCGCTGAGACGATTAATATTATAAATCAATAATAATTTATTTATGTATGTATGTGTATGTGTATGTGTGTATATAGATTAATTAAATTATTTTCAAAGAATTTACGTAAATAATTTCTAACCATCATATTGAATTTTTACCATCATATTTGATTAATCAATTATATTGGACATATAATTGGTTATTTTTAAGTCCGTATTACACATTTACGCAGAACACTGGGCTGTCATTGACAAGCATAGGAAAATACTACTGTAATGATATTCCTTAGGCGAATAGTTGGGTAAAAACTAGGTATTATGTTCAAAATGAAACTATCCTAGAAGACCTAAGGTTCCTTCTATGAAGATAAGGTTTGAGGCGAGTCAACTAGATTGGTTCGGGTATATACATGGGCGGATTTAGCACGAAATTAGGGGGCCATGACCCCCCTGTCTTATAACCACGTGGCTGACAGCACATTTTTTGTATGAGATTATTGCCTTGTATTAAGAAGTACTGCGATATAAATACCCAACAGTTTTATGTTTAAGGCATAGTAACTACCTAATTGCATTATTCGTTTAAATCCCATGGGTCCATATGTAGAATGCCTGTGGAGAGAAAAGTAAAATAGTAGATATAGGAAAAGCCAGAAGGAAGCTGACCAGTTGTCAGGTCAGGGGTCAAATAAAGTGAATTATTGGAAAGCTGGGCAGAGATAAAGGGAAGTCACATACCCAGATGAAACTTATGGCTATGGACATAAAGGAATAGAAGAAGGCGTAGTTCGGAAGATCTAGTTAAAGAAGAAGTATACGTATCAATTTTTGGAATTATTTAATTTAAAAATAAAACAAAGAAATAAACTCAATACAATCATTGATAGAGATTATTTTTTCTCAATCATTGCTTTCTAGTATAATATAAAATTCATCACGAAAATGTAAACAAGTTCGATTACTCAAGATGAAATGAAATGATGTAATTTTAACTTTTAAATCCTCCTTTTTTTAATATTTTCGTTGAAATTAGAAACATGTTAGCTTAAAATACACGAACCGGACTAAAAAGATTGGAGCTCTCCTCTGGCATGCTTTGTGAAACAGCTCTGGAAACTTGTAAGTTTATTTCTTTAAACTTATTTGTTTTTTCTATTATATTTTCTTAATTTTTGTTTATTTTATTCTTTTATGATCATTAAATCTCAGTTTTATTTGCAATAAGTTTTTTAAATTCTCATTGCTTGTTATTTCTGTAAACTTTAGACTTGTTATTTTGATTTTTTTTAATCAGGTCTTTTGACATTTTTATATCTATATTTTTCATTAATCAAGTGTTTAAATAATTAAAGTCATTACTGTGACACACTTTTTAGAAGCCACCGTACTGAACGTCGCGAATATTCATTCCAGGGTGCTCTGTCATGGCTATAGTTGGCTATAATGCAAACAAATTGATTATTTGAGAACATATATAATCAGTAATAAGAAGATATCGGATTTTTATGTTAAAAAGGATCAAATATGTACGTTTGTGTATATTTTCAAAAATCTGTAGCTAATTTTGATAAATATTTAATAAAATAATCACGGAACCTACAAGAAAATTAAGAAATATAATGACACAAGGGGGCGTGTATACATTTAAAGATGCAAATATTGTACGCATTACATACATTTTTAATAAATAAATACGAATACAGAAAAAATACTCAATTTGAAACATTGCTAGTCCAATGTTTTGTAAAGTTAATAGTGATTTCAAAATAATTTAATACTAGATTACTATTAAGAGTATTATCGTCGTTCCTCAATTCCATAGATATTTTTGTGGTTTACTTATTTGTTTCAAAGTTATACGGTAATAAAGTAAAAGTTTTAACCGCAACTTTTGACTTAAAAGTTTCCGTCTTCTTCCAATGAACAACAATCAATTCAAATCAAATCAAGTGTGCTTCATCGGGGTAGGGATAGGAGGAAAAAAAAAAAAAAAAAACCTTGCAAATGTCTAACACAATGGAGGAGAACTTTTTATAAAGTTCACACTCCTCGTTGATGGAACAAGTCAGCAAATAAAATATAAAAACTTAAAGTTTACCTAAGTATATCCCTCTACTCTCCAAATTACCAACATTAACTAAAAATGATTGAGTTTTGAGATAAAATTTAGCAAATCCTGAAAAAAATTCACTTTTTGTCACACTCCTAGGTGATCTTCTGTGATAACGGATGAGATGTATTTGATTTTTGTGTGTCTTATTTAAAATATTTACATCCAATTTGTACCCTAAAATGTTCATTAGTAAGAAATGAGAACGATAACATATGTATGTCCCCATATTGAAATAGATTACAACTTATGACGTATAAACATGCGCAAGTTTCTATCAAAAATGTTACCCTGTTCAAATTAAGGTTCTTATTTTTATAAAAAAATGTTTATCAAAAATATGTAATAGATTATACTTTTAAAAAAACGGCAAAAATTATCTTTTACAAAGTCTGTCTAATGAAGGCCGCACCCAGACTAGTATCCAGTTACAATTAGTTAGAAATCAACAAAGTATGAGATTGTAGATTTCATCCCATATCTAATTTCAACTTCTATAACATCGAATAAAAAATAAATGATATGATTCTATACAAATTAAACGGAATTCCGATACAATAACTGCGCAAATTGATATCTTTTGATCTATTAACGCTAAATATAAACAGTGCTACAGCACATCTCAAAAGACTTATGATATTCAGAATTTACTTCTATATTACTAAGATATTTAATGATTTGACTTATATTAATAAAAAAATAAAATGTATTTGTTATTTCCCTATATCGTAGGTTGTATGGTAAGAACTAATCAAACTGAAAAAATCCTATTTTTGAGATATTTGGCACGTAGGCTGCATAGTATGTGTTTTATGACCTGTTGAGTTTTCACGATTAAATATTTATTCCTTTCCTGTTCAGTTAAAAAAAAAAAAAAAAATGATTTCCTAATAAGTACACGTTTTGTTAAATTGTGATCATGTTAATCTTCCAGGCGATTCAAAACTCTGAAATTATTACCAATGGATACCTCACCAAAAAATTATATTAAATAATATCTAAAAATCACAAAGGTTGCGCCGAATTGCACTCAACGATAAGAAACTACTGGACTATTCCACGTCAATATAGTCTTAAAAAACTCATAATGAGAATAAAAGAAATACCCATTCTACTGAGGAAAGTCTTAACACGTACAAGTTGGTTTTGAGCTCAATTCGTCATGGGAACTTCAGAAATCTCAAAAGTTCAAAGTAGCATAATTCCGAAACTAACTGTTGGAATTGGGTAAAAATTGGCATTTTTTCTTATCTCCGTATGTACTTAATACTCACAAATTTTTATCAAAATCTGAGTGGGGAAGGTAAAATTTTGAACTTCGGCTGGATGATTTGACGTGGAATGGCATTTAAGAGTTTTTGCAGATTCCTTAGTATACCGTGCACCCGGATATTGGTTGACGTTACGATACTACTGAAGTATCGATACTTTTATTTAGTTACCTTAATTACTTTATTTATTTTATTTTATTAAGTTTCATAAAATATCGATACTCGACATTATCTGTGGAAAAGTATCGATAATTGTTGATACCGATAGTTCAACCGTATGCTACAGGGATACAGAGCTGAATTTCAAAAATATTTTTGCCAATTATTAGAACACACGCATCATACTTAATCACCAAGGCAAAACACTGTTACCAAAACTTAACTTAGTGTGCCCGGTCAGAATTTCAGTAACAGGATAAATTTTTGAAATTACTTTTTATTATTACTAATTTAGAGGTGTGTAATGGATTTTCAGTCAAAACATTTTTTATTTTGATAGCCTACGTTACGATCCAAACATGTGAATAATTAATAATTACATGATAAACATTAATTACCATCTTCTAGCATAGACACTTCATATGTTGTTCGTATATTTGTCTTTATTTTAGCCCTGATGAAGATTCACATGTTTGGATCGAAACGTTGGCTATCAAAATAAAAAATGTTTTGACTGAAAATCCTGACAATTAATCATCCTATCGTATAGAAAACAGTTGACCATTACACACCTCTAAATTAGTAATAGTACAAAGTAATTTGAAAATTTATCCTGTTACTGAAATTCTGACCGGGCACACTATGTTAAGTTTTTGAAACAGTGTTTAGCCATGGTGATTAAGTATTTATTTACAAAATCCCATCAGAAACGTGGGAAGACATCATTGAATCCTGTTAGTGTTCCATTTGATTTGCAATAGAGTAAGTTCACTATTATATGTTAACATTACAATAGTGAAATTACTGTGTGTGTTACTGTGGAATTTAACTGAATTGTTATATGTTATTTAATGAGGATTTTGCAGGTAAGGTGCTTCATTATAATATAACATTAATTTCTGCTTTCATTTTTATTTTTTGTTTTTAATATTATTTTTGTTAATCTAAGTATAATATTGTTAGGTATATAACTTTTTTTTTTTTTTTTTTTTTTTTTTGGAGTTCTGACTACTACATATTCCAGTTATAAATATTTATTGTGTAATTTATCGTTGTAATCACTGTTTAAAGTCGCCATTACCTCCTTATTAATAAAATCTAAATTGACCTTTAAGTTGAATGATTAATTTTTTTTTTAATTATATTTAGTATATATATATATATATATATATATATATATATATATATATATATATATATACATATATTTATATTTATATATATATATATATATATATATATTATTGTAATTTATTGGTGTTTAAAAAAATTTAAATCTTCTAATCACATCTGTTGGTTCAAGTTCAAAGTCAATTTGAATTTATAATGTAAGTTGATATCTTAAATAGTTATTTTCTTTCTCTTATCGTTATCTTTTCTATCGTTTGTTTGACTGCTTACCAATGTCTCATTGTTATCTATGAATTCAAAAGGAAATGTAAATGATGACTATTTCATTGAATTTAATACGATTAGATTTTCTTGAGGAAAGCATAGCGATAACGGTCGAAATGTCTCGAATGTAATAAAAAATAATAAATACACTTAATAAATTTAAGTAATAAATACACTTAACAACATGAAATTTGGTTAAAATTTAATTTATTAATCAGACTTTAATAAATTAAAATAAGGCAGCATCGTTAAGGCAACGGTGTTATAACAGGATACGATTTGATATCATCATACGTTCAAGCTGTTAATGAGAGTTGTAATTAAGTAGTTGCAGTGTTGGGCATATTTATATTTATAAATACGGTTACAAATTTATTTTTATCTTAATTTTTATGGGAATACGAATATAAAATAAATTCGTATTCACAAGTTTGAACAGAAATAAATTCTTATTCACAGGTTTCAATACAAATGCGGTCGTATTCACTAATTCTTCTATAATACAAATAAATTCACAGGGAAAATTGTGAATACTCACAAAATATGTGAATGTTCATAACTAAATCAGTGGATACGGCCGTATTCACAAATAAAGATGTGAATACGGAAAAATTTACAAATTGGGTTGTGAATTTCGTCTAAATTAATCATTTCGGAATAATTTTTTTAATTTATTTTTGGATTTCTCCTTATTGGTATACATTATTGGGTTAACCCTCTTAATGGAAATCACATCAGCGCATACATAATAGATTATCTGATATCGATTAAGTTCGATTATTTGGATATTAGATTATTTGGGATGCTGATTATGAAAATGATATTAATATTAAGGTTACTCACTCTATGGATAAAAAACAAAAACTTTTGATCTGTTTTTCTTAAGTTACTCCTTATAAAGACATTAACTTAAAGTTGTTTAAAAGTTTTTAAAGAGTAGTAAATTATTCCCCTGAGTAGGTGAAAGAAAAAATACCTGCTGATAAATTATGTTCAAAGATTTGTATTTTTTTATTTCTATAAAAATTCATTTGTAGTGGCTTTCAAAAATCCTAAAATCTAATCTTAATAGCTTATCCTTCAAGAAACATTTTTTTTTTTTTTTTACCTATGTTACTTGAAGCGTTTTTCAGTTTCTGTGATTTCTTATCTCTGCTCATACTAACAAGAGTCATCGGACATGGGTCGAATATTTTTCGACCTAGATTCACCAAAAAAAGTATCTTTGAAATCGTTCGAAGCATTCCCTTGTTATGTTAGTGTTACATTTAAATCTGAAATTGAAGTTTTTTTTCTGTATAAGAATTTTTGTATAACTACTAATCATTAGAGATGAAAATATAAATTTTCTATGTGGAAGAACTTTCGGAAGAGTTTTAAATAATGACATAAGTATTGTTAAATGGATAATAACAATATACAAACTTTGATTTGATAATTCATTTTTGATTTGACTAAAATAAGATATATAATATTATATTATTATATCATATTATATTATATTATATTAATTTATATATTATTTATTGACATAATTTAAAAATTAAATAGATAGTAAATTAAGTCAAATTAGAGTAAAATAAGATGTTTATTTTTTTCTTAAATAATTTTATATAATTTGGATTTTCTTTTTGTTTTGTTTCAGCCCAGTCTTCTGGGCTCTCACCATCCCCAACGGAGGAGACTGGACCAAAAGCGCCCCTAGGCCAAGAGGCACATACAGAAGAAGAACTGAAGATCTCAGTTACTGACGAAAAACCATTGGAAGAACCTGAAAGTAATGATACATCGTATGGTGTTGAAGCCACTGCTGTCAGGACCCTTGCTGCATCAACAGGGACTGTTGCTATTTTAGGAACCACCGCTAAAGTGAAAGAATCAAATGACCAAGTGCCCATTGACGATGGACACTCGGCGACCGAACTTGAAGTACAGGGTGCGAAAGAAACCACTTCCGAAGATTTGTCTGAAAAAGATAATGGAGACACTACCAAATCTTCTGAAACGAAAGAACAGCTTATTGCCGATTCTTCTAAGATTTCGGAAAATCATTTAGAAAAGCAGAGGGAAGAAGAGGGTAAATTGCAAGAAAAAGAAGGTTTGCGCTCTCTAGAAACTGAAGCTGCAAAAGAATATAAAGAAGCTAACAATGAAATTAAAAAAGAAAACAAGGAAATAGTTGAAAACACAGTAAAAAAGGATGAGGATGTTGAAAAGAAAGAAGTGGAAAAGATGATAGAAAAGGGAGAGGTAGAGAAGACGATAGAAAAGGAAGAAGATGTGAAGGCGATTGAAAGGAGAGAAGTAGAGGAGAAAGAAGTGGAACAGCAAAATAAAATGATAATAAAAGAAGGAGAAATTGACGAATCTTTGGCTAGTAGACATGATAAAATAGAAATATCGGCTAAGGCTGAAGCAACAAAACCCAACTCCATGAACGTTGTAGTTGGAATAGAAAAAGAACCGGTAAGAATAGTTGACTATCAAGAAAAGAAAGACCGAGGTCATGAACCTAAAATTGTAGAAGAAATGTCCGTAAAAAAAGAAGAAATCTTGATGAAGGTTAATCATTCAGGTGGCATTAGTCTTAAAAAAGAAGATGACTTCGAAAAAGTTTTATCATTTGACAAACAAGAAGGAGAACTAATAATTGAAGAAATTCCGGAACAGATTACGGTTACCAAAGAAGACTTAAGCAAAACTACCCCGGAATCCGAACCTGCTTCCCCAGATGTATCAAAGACTGAAGAAGAAAATGATATATCAAGTGAGCAGTTGAAAACAAACAGCCTCTCTGATATGTCACTTTCTGAAAACCTCAATTCCGAGGGTGAAGAAGCAGCACGAGAAGCAGCAAAAGCGTTAGAACTAAAAGAAATGGTTGCTTCCCTTTCTGCCACTGCCAATTCCATACCTCTTGATTATGGTATAAGTGAACATATTAATAACACCAAGGATGTTTCGATAGATAATTCCAAAGACAATACAATTTTGAATGTCCTCGAAAAATCCGAACTATTCGAGGCAGAACCTTCGACAGAAAACGATGTTCCTGAAGGAAAAGTAGAAGAAAACGGTATTCATTCATTTGAAACTTCTCAAGTTATTAGTGAACATTCTTCTGAAAAAGAGCCTTCAAGTGTTACCATTCCTGAAACTTCTGAAGAGACAATTTCTTCCTCTGAAAATTCTCAAGAGGAAAATGGATCAAACCGGTTAAATGAAGGAGATCTAGAAAATTTTACAGACAGACCAAAAGACAAAGTAACTGATGGTAATATTCAGGAAAATCAAAATTTTGGTAAAGGAATTGAAACAAAAAATATTACAGACGAATATGCTTCACAAGACAAAACTGATATGCAAGAAACATCTCTACAACATAAAGAAAGTGATATCCAGCAAAAGGAAGTGGAAACCCTACAAAGCTTGTCTGAATCAAAAGAAACTGATGCGAATGTTGTTGAAGGTGAAGTAGACCGATCTAAAGAAAAGGAAGTCGGACCCATAAACGTTGAAGAAAGAGTAACTGATAAAATAGAACAAAATGAAACCAAAGAACAGATGAAAAAAACAAATACAGAAGAAATACTCAACGAAAAAGATCAGAAACAATATGAGGAAACAGATACCAAAGAAATATTAAATGAAAAAAATCAGAAACAACATGAAGAAATAGATTTAAAAGAAATAACAAAAAAAGAAGATCAAAAACAACATGAAGAAACAGATATAAAAATAATACCCAATGAAAAAGATCAGAAACAACATGAAGAAACAGATATAAAAATAATACCAAATGAAAAAGATCAGAAACAAACTTTTCTTGAGGAAGTTGAAGAAAAAATAATTGAAAAAGAAAATAAAGATACTGAAGAACCTGAAATGAAAGACAATCCTGACAATGAAACGGTAACAGCAGCTACTATAATTCAGTCTAGTTTTCGAGGATACCAAGTAAGGAAAATTTTGAAAGAGTCTGAGGGAGAAGAAGTGTTCAACCAGGTATCAGGAGAAATAGGGAAAGATGTTCTCGAGGGAGAAAAAAGGGAGTTGAATAGAGCTCTACCTACAATCCCTGGCGTAACTGACACGGAAGGAAAAATGGAGAAGCAGGAAAATGATTTATCACCAAATATTGAATCAGTAACATCTGAAACAGTAGAAGAAAAGGTCAAGCATGTTCCTGAAAGCCTGATGAAAATCGCACAAGCTGAAGTTGATAAAATTTGTAAAGAAGCTGAGAAAGCAACCGAGTCACTCATGACTCCTCCACTTGTGAAAGATGATTCAGAAATAGAGAATCAAGAAGAAGATTTTCCCGCTCCACCAGATGAATTGCTTACCAGTGAAAGCCAAAATGAAGAAATTAAAGAAGACCAATCTAGCTCAGGAACTACTGAACCTACTATGCCACTAGGTAGTAACCATACCGAATGTGATTCCTCCAAGACGGAAGACACGACTGCTCCATCTCTTGCTGAGTCAG
Source organism: Aelia acuminata (assembly GCA_911387785.2). Lineage (NCBI taxonomy): Eukaryota > Metazoa > Arthropoda > Insecta > Hemiptera > Pentatomidae > Aelia > Aelia acuminata. Next base: position 52,304,690 of record OU426980.1, on the reverse strand, counting down.
AAATGCCAAAGACAACAGGCCAGTTTCCATCTCTTCAAAATGTTAGTATATTTTGTGAACATGTATACTTGTATCCTATACCTACATGATGAGATAGAGTTGTGGGGTTTGGTGGACCCATTGCTATGGGCATAGGGGCTCGGTAGAAACAATAAGATTTTAAACTTCTTAGAACTTGAAACTTAAAACGTCTTTAGATATATCGCTTTATAAAAGATCTATCATTATGATATATATAATTCTTACACACACGTACAATAGTCTTATATATACCATGAAAGAAGGGATTAGGAAGGGGTAGGTGGGACTGTTTCCATCTCTGTATATAAATCTCTTTATTTCCAGATATCGTTTAAATTATATCACTAATGACAACTGATTTTTTTCGAAGTTTAAAAAATATTTGTATATGAACAATATACTTTGTTGTAATATAACATTTCATGTGTTACGACCCACATTTAATTAATTAATTGTGTAAAATAACTTAATTAATATGAATTTAGTTAACAACATTTTGGGCATTAAGTACAGACTTTCAGTGTACGGCAGGAGGAAGTGATTTGAAGACAATGTTTTATTTTATTTTAAGTACATTAGTCTGCATATTTTCATCATTTCTTTATTCTGTATTCATTTTCTTAAGTTTCAGCCAGATTTCAAGACATCTGTAGGTTTATTCTAAAGAGAACTCAAAGATTACCATGAATATTTATTTATTATTAAATTTAAAATAATATTTTTAATTCATATGTTCCGTTTTACTCCTGCATTCCAAATCGATAATGGAATATGTCTTATATAAGATTCATTGATAATAATGACAGCCACGATTTTCTTGCTTATTAGTAGCTTTGAAGTTGAATATTTGCAATAAATTTGCCTATTCGATAGATACCGAGGGTTGTGATGTGAGTATCGCAGTGGGTTGGAGACGTAGTTGTACCCACTGGTGTTATTATTCTAAGAAGGCCTCTATATTTATTATTATATTCTCTATATTACGCTAATTCGTCGGACAAGGTTAAGGTCACGCAGCAAAGCGCTTCCATTGTATGAAGTTCTTGGACAAAAATCTTTTGACAGTGGAATTTTACAGGAAATGCTGTGCTAATTGGGAATATACCTTACAGTGGCTTGATAAAGAGAGTGTGGTCAACCTCCTGTGTCCGCCATCTTGATTCCAAATGAATAAAGATTTCTATCAGCCTAACTAAGAATTTCCGCATTTTAACAAGCATTTTTGACTCGAAATTGTCCTTTTTTATTTGGATCTATTCAATTGATTCCTAAAAATGCATAAAGACTTTTTTTTTGTCTAAATTAATCCACTAATGGGGTGTAAATAGTTAAATTAGTCAACACATTTTTGTGAGCTGTTGAGTAAACAGATAATATTCAAGACCTTGTTTTATTGATAATATTTATACATTTTTCCATCTGAAAAAAAACTTTAATTTACTAATAAAATTCACATATTTTTCATGATGATAACCCAATAAATGATAGTTTATTTTAACACCAATTTTCATTCAGAAGCTCCCCAATGAGTATTTTTTTAAATTACCAGACCTTATGTTTCATTAATCCAAAAACAAGTTATGATATAATTTTTTTCTCTTTGCAAAAATAATAAATAAAACCAAAGAGAAATTTTACAACTCATAAAAAAAAATTTTTAAAACCATATTTTGTGCGTAAAGCCTTTATGATCTCTTGCTCTTATTGTTAAAACATAAATAATTCTTAATTATGTGTTTTTAAAATCTATTTCCAGTTCAAATACATAATTATTTAGCATTGTTTTGATATCATTGAAGATCAATGGTAGTAACATATGCAATAAATATTAACAAAAGGATTCAAATATTGGTTATAGACCACAAAAAATAAATAAAATAGGTATTCAATTTCATTTATTTACATGAAGGTTTAGTCAAATAAATTACTAAGGCCATAAACATAAATTATAGAATACAATAAATAATTTACAAATAAAATAGGTATTCAGAAAAAAAATTTCAATTATTTACAACAAAGCTTAGTCAAATAAATTACAAAGGTCATGAAAATAAATTAAAATGAAAATAAATATTGAAAACATTTATTTACAAGAAAGTTTAGTCAAATAAATTACTAAGGCCATAAAGATAAATTATAGAATACAATTCGGATCTTTGGGGGGATGTGTGGGAAAATTGTTGGAATAGCATTATGCTTCAGCTTTCTTTTGCCATCAGCTCGGTTTTGTTCAAACATGTCTTGAGTAAAATGGACCTAAAAAGAATAAATGAATGTATTAGAACATGAAAAACTAATTCCATTCTTTTGAATGTTTACCAAGTTACAAAATCTTTGTTCCTTCGCAGCCCAAATCTTTCTTCTTTCAGGATTCCTGGGGAAACGTTTCATAAGGAAATCCTCTGAGTGCCTATTGGTACAGCCAACCGCACAACAACCAGTCATTCTAAAAGTTCATAGATTGTTTATGACAAAATAAATAAAAGAAATAAAATCCAAAAGCAAAGTATTTATTTAAATGTGAGTCAGAGAATATTGATGTTTTTTATAATAAAATCTATATTTCGTCAAAATTAGAGACGAGAAAACAATAAGTTGTAGATTAGTATCTGTTACAGGAAATAATTAAAAAAATAATAAAATAACCTACCAAACTGAAGCGTTAAAAAATAAAGATTTCCTTTATTATCATTCTAACAAAACATGAATTGATTGATTCACTTTAATTTATTGACTGTTAGAAAAAGCATATCAATGACTTAGCAATATTTAATAGTAGCCAATGACTAAAAAAACGTATTGTTATTAAATTAATATGTAATATGTGGAAGGTACTAACTTTCAAATGCTAAAATTTAAAATTTCCTTCGAAGGGAGAGTTGAGCCTCAGGGACAACTTACTTTTCAATTTAGACTAAAATAAATACGTAGGCACTATAACGACTAAACTATTTTATAAACTTATATTTAAAACTATAAACCATGAAAAACACACAAGATAGTGTTAAAAACAATTAAAAAAAACGGTTGTAATCGTCCAAAAGTAGACTGATATACACAGACTGTATATCATTAGGTAAACAGTACAGTTGAACACAACATGGCGGCGAAAGCGATAGCCAATAGGAAAACACACCTTCATTGACCACACTGTCTCTATCAAGCCACTGTAATATACCTCATATGGGAGGTCGGAATAATATTTTACAGAGTTAAAGAAAAAAAAACCTTGAAAATCGGGACTGTGGCAGAGTATGGTAGATTTGGGGGGAAAGTAGAGAAACATCATCTGTTTGCCGAAACAAAACTTATCTTCAAAAGACAAATTAAATCTATAAATTAAAAAAGTACCTGTCTATATATTTTTCTTTGAAAAAGGACCTGATTTCAGGCACTAATTAAATTTATTGATGTTATTCAATTGAAGTTAAAACAGATGGTTTCTATGGACTTGAGTGTAAAATGAATCTCATTAGAGCGGCTAATCGAATTATTGTGGATGCGCGTTGGTTTTCAAGTAAGGATTAAAATGTCTCACTTCACTTGAAAAATAAAAAAAATATGTAAACTGTTGAAATCAGATCTTTCACAGATCTCCGTTGAAATTTAGTGAGGTTTTTTGGGGTATAATTGCTAAGTATTTTTTATTCCATGTCAGACCTTCTACTCCACATTCCAATTATTTGATCATCGTCTGTTCCTTCTAAATATTAAAAAAAAAAAAACGTCAAAATGGTGTCGTAACTAGAACCATATTAACGATTTTGACTTGAAGTTGGTTTTTCGGTCACGGACATCCAGAATTCGGCCCAATCCAATCGTAGTTATCCATTCATTCGAGCTGGATAATCAGATCATCAGAAAACATTTAGAAATGTGCAGAAATAATTGGGTGAGACAAAATAAGCAAAACAAAACGATGAAGTCGCAACAGTTTGAAAGAAATACCAAGTGTTCGTTGTTTATTTATTTAACGCCACTTTATGCTACTATGGCTAATCTGACCTAATAATCCCAGGTTTAATTTGTAACAAAACGATCAAGAACGACGAGAAAAGTCTGTTTGAAACACGTGGAGCATTTATTATTCCTATCACTTTTTTAAAATATTTAAAATATAGTCTTATAAAATACAGAAAATCAGCGGAAAACCAACCAGTCTTCTACCACAGCGATGAATTCTCATAAATTGTTATACCTCAACATACTTAAGAATATATCGATGGCGCTATGGTCCGTTTAGAAACCTGGCCTCCTCCAAATCCTTCTCTACTCCAACCTGTCTCCGGCCACACTTATCATTTTCTTACTCCAGGCGCTCTCCTCCACATCGTCCTATCAGCGCAATCTTGGTCTTTCTCTCTTATTTCCTCTTGGGTGCACTCCCATAATCAGCTTGGGGAATCTATTCTCATTCATTCTGAGTAAATGATATCCAACCATCTAAGTCTTGCTTTCTTAATGGTGGTATACATGTCTGTGGAGTAATATTACTGCAATAAACTCTAATATATATAAAGTTAGTATACTCGGAAGCACAAGAATTAAAGAAAAATGAGGAAAATGGATCACGAAGTGCACGCTATGACTGCTTCAACAGTATTGACTTTATTTGAATCTTACAAGGGTGTATATAGGATTAGTTCGGTACTTTACAATGCTTAGTTTGTTACCCTACTTATAACCCCCGCCTAGTTCACGAGTTTTGCGTCAAACCCCTTAAAATAAAATGAAAATGACTGAGTACTACAGAAAATAATGAAACTTTTAAATTTAACAATTATTGAATAGATCCTTACAAATAATATAACATTACAAAAATTACAATATATACTATAAATATCTACTAAAAATAAAAAAGCAAATTCCTCTATAATTAACTTAAATCCTACAACTTGTATTTAAAATTGACAAAAATTAAGATGAAATTGTTCATTAATCAAACAACTTATAAAAGTAGAGTTTCCAAAGATCGGCACTCTCTCCCCTGCCAATATCAAAAGCTACCGAATGTTGGTCTCTCTCTCTGAACTCGAGATAATTTCTGAATGAAAACTATATTAAGTTCTCTTAACGCTACCACTTTAAGGACCTTAATTTATTACATTCCTTGACAACTAAACGTTGGTTAATAGTGTACTGTCAAGCCAAGCTTGTTTCTATTTGCGCAAACCGGTACCGATAACCAGACCCGATCCAACCTGACAATTTTCTCTTTCAAATATAAGTTGTGCACTTGTCGCGTTATTTCAGCAAATAGTTTACGTTTATGTACTACGACCATTTTGTAAGTGCATGTACGCAACTATAAGTCCCCCCCGGTTCCTAGTGGATGACAAAATACTACTTCTACCGGCGTAAAACCTGTTGCGGATTAAATGGTATTATTATACGCTAACACTTCTCAGGACATTGCCGCGGTCACCTCTAATCTCCTATGTAGCTGAAATAGTCATAAAGGTAAAAAAGAAGAAATTTTCCAATTTTATCTATTTTTCCTGCGCTATTCACTGAATGCAAACCGTTTTAAAAAGTGGTTTCCTACCAATCTTCTCCCTGTAAATCGAAAAAAAGGTAGGTATTTAGGGCTAACTCTTTAGGAACTATTTGACATTACTAAATCTTATCACTTATTTAAGTTTTCATAGGCGTTCAATGGGAAAAAAATCTTTTCTTCCATATTGGCACTTCCGGATATGTAAGTCTCCCATTTTACCAAATGTTCCTTGAGTTCTCGATTGTGAAACGCTAATGAACATTTTTTATTCTGAATATTGATGTAGGCTGATATTCTTTGTAGTAGAAAACCTTCAGTATATCTATATTAGATTTTAATCCCAATAGTAGAAAAGAGAGTGAAGAAGTATAAATTAGACGGTGCCGTATATATTTATATTAAAAAAGAGGGTAGTCTTGTTTCCATTAGACTTTTCCATGCCAATGTTTTTCTATTAATAACAAAGGTTTTTCTTACTGATTAAAAAAGTATATTGTTACATGAACTTTGGTGTACAATAATAAATTACTGGGCTTTGTTTTTGTCAGGTGAATTGAAGATCGCTGGGGAACAAGGGTCTCCTAACTACGGCCCAGGAGCACCTCCAATCCCGCCAAGGTTTTTTTCAATTTATTATATTGTAAAATTTACTTCCTAGCTACGCTAATATAATTAACTGCTGACATGACTGGCTTTAAAAAATTTGACATATGCTAGTAATTTCCACAAAAGCATTGTTGAGCTATGCAAACTAGGAAAACCGATTTTGAAATACCGTCATTTTCAACGTCTCGACCGTCCTTTAGGGGTCTGGCCCAAAATCCGGACAATACATAATTCCATCAGCTCAAAATCCCAACAATCTAGCATAATGCCAAATATTTTACTATTTGTACTAAATTCTCGATTAGGATAATATTCAATCATAATTTTAAACTCAGAATTCAATTCCAAAGATCCAGCCTTTTAGTACTTTAATAGTAACATTATATGGTCCTGTAGTCGAATAAATTCATTATTATCTTCTTTTCATTTTAGTAAAAAAAACCTGAACAAATCTGAACTTTATTTATATATATGTTTCAATTTATTAAACTCGTAATCTTTTAATCTAATAAGAATTTTAAAATATATAAATACAGATGAGAAAAATTCAAGTTCAGTCATTAATAAGCTATCCCTATATTAATATATTAATAAGTCGATTAACACATTAAAACAACTCAGCTGTGAGATTTGTTTAATTTATCATATTTTTAAATTTATTTATCTATCCTTTTTTTTTTTTTTTTTTTTTTTTTTTTGTTCGGTACCCCTACCTGGCCATGTGTGGCATACGGGGGGTTACTCTACAGGTGTAACCAACCTATCCTAACCATGGCGGGTAGGTCGATATTTATTCCGTGGGGCCTCCACGAAATAAAAGTCAACCATCCCAGGGCGGATTCGAACCGCCGCCGTTCGGCTCGAGCGTGTTAAAGCGGGCCGCGCTCCAACACGCTCGGCTATCCCCGGCCCTTTTTTATCTATCCGTCCCCTCTTATAGTTTTAGTTTTGAGACTTCTTTTCTTGAAACCTTAAATATTACCCCGGTTGAAATGAAAGCCCCCCACTCCCCACTTACAAAATTAATTGTATGAAAATATTATTTAAAAACCAATATAAAATAATAAAAAAAATAGTTTTTTTTTTTAATTTATCTACTTATTTTAACTAAGTGACGATTTTTATTATTATCAACTGGTCACCCCCCATCCCCAGTTTGAAAACAACTGCTTTAGCAGAACATCGTTCATCATTTTAAAGAATATTGGTTTAGTCTGGTTTTCATTTAAAAAAATAAATAAATGAAATAATAAAACGACGTTACCTGGTCCTGATCCCATGATATTTTGACTATAAAGTCTAATATTATTTGGCATTTAAAACTACCTTTTTAACAAAATAGATAATCCAAATGAAAATTTTGTAATCTATAAATTAAAAAAAATAATCTTCTGTCTATTTTTATTCTTATATTAATAAATTGATAAAAAATAAATAAATAAAAAACTTGAAATAAATAACAAAAAACACTAAAAGCGATCGACCAAATACAATATAAAGCCGCCCCCTAAAGTTAGTAAATTTAAAAACCATTAAATCTTTTCTATTTTATTCAGCTTGGTTAAAAAAATAATGAGGCTTTGCTAGAAAATATCTGTGCATGTAAAACAATCAAAAGGTGGACTTAAATTAAATTATATACAATTGTGCCTATAAATTTCTGGCCACCCTGTTCCGAAATTCAAAGTTTGTTATCTTCTCCAAACATTTATAAATCTAAAAATTCCAAATTTCATTTTCTAACTGCAAAACAATACATTCCGAATGGTTTGGGATTTTTTTTTTTTTTTTTTTACAAAATATTTTTTGTCATTATATTTCTCAACAAAAACTCCACTTTGCATAAAACAAGACGGGTCGAACAAATAAAACATGGAATAGATGCTTATTTGCCTGTTCTTTAAAACAAAAGCTGTATGATCCATTTTTATCTAGACATGAAAAATTAGCGTAGAATTTAATTTCGTTTTGTTGTTTGAAAAAACACTCTTTTTTTTTTCTTTTAAGTTAGATTATCTCAGAATCTGTGCATTGCACGAAAAATCCTCTAATAGAGAAACTATTTTTTTTTTTTTTAAGGAAATGTTTTATGTAATTTAGTATTGAATAATAGAGTATCCATTATTTTGTGAAAGTAGGTTAACATTTTTAGTTAATTAATATGTTTAAAAAGTATATAAATTGTAAAATGAAAGAAACTTGTTTCTCAAAATAACATTTGTATTTATATCATTTAGTGCATATACTACATATAATACATGTAGTAAATATCATTTCTAATTATAATCCTTTAATTAAAGCAAACAGGGTTTCTAATAATAATTGTTTGCAGTGCATAGATTCTGTGATAATATAAATTAAAAAAAAAAAAAAGTGTTTTTCTAAACAATAATTGTTAATCTAAACAAATGTTCGTATGTTGCACTTACGAGTATGTCAAAGTAGGGCGAGATACGCACCTATTCCTTTTTTTTTTTGTTTTTTTTAATCCACCTAGTCCTATACAAACTGGAGGTGTTTTATTGTTGAGAAAAGTAATTACATGACATAAAATTAGTTTTCATTTTTACAATTTTAAAGTTGTGGGATTTGAAAGATCTTGTTTTTAACTTGAAAACTTATTTGGAATGTAAAATGAGATAGAAAATTAAATTTTTGAAGGAAGTAGAAAACTTTGAATACTGGGTGCCCAAAAACATAAGCGCGCAACAGTAACAGGATGTATGATGAGATGGTCGTGCTCTAGCGAACTAAATGTAATCAATGTTTTCGATTATATTAATAATATAATTAGATGGTTTTATAACTTAATTTATATATTCATAAAAAAAAAAAATTAGTTGATAACTTAAGATCTATATCTCGAGATACAGTTTAGAAAAAGTATTGTTTCTTCGTGTATTGATTTCTTGGTGTAAACAGCATTAATATCTTTAGTCGTCGTGCTCTAGCGAACTAAATGTAATCAATGTTTTCGATTATATTAATAATATAATTAGATGGTTTTATAACTTAATTTATATATTCATAAAAAAAAAAAAATGAGTTGATAACTTAAAATCTATATCTCGAGATACAGTTTAGAAAAAATATTGTTTCTTCGTGTATTGATTTCTTGGTGCAAACAGCATTAATATCTTTAGTATTTTATACGGAATCGTTTTTATCTATTTGAAATTACTCTAGAAAAATATAAACTAATAGGCAAAGTAGTAATGAGATAGTTACCAAATAAAACCGACTGTGTTGTGTGCATTTTGTGTATAAAATAAACCAGTGTTTACTCTAGCGAAACCGCTGATATACTTATATATTATAACCATAGGTATATAATTTATTATTACTTCGGGTCTTGCTGCTATTTCACATCCTCCTCTGCATTCCTTTATTAATGCCTGTTCACAAATTCTCTTCCATTAGGCCTCCATATCTTATCTAGAAACTTCAATCCACAACTTCCCCGTCTTTGTCGCTTCTCTGTATCATACTTAAAAATTTGAAAAGGCCAACCCGTTTCATCTATTCTCAAGAAGTGCCCTTACTACATCGATCTTCTTTCACTGATGTCATTTAGAATGACATCTGTTCTCATTGAGAATGTCAATTTAGATTCCACTTTATTCCTTATTACATCATTCATTCGGAACCAAATAATCTATTTATACTTGGTTTTGTCTCTGCTCATGATTCTGATACATATAAAGTTGTGACAGCTTAAGTATATAACCAGTCTCCAGCCTTCTCTACCTCTACCTATCTCGGACTACTACTTTCCAGTATCTCTGCAGCTTCTTTGTTATTTTGATCTATAAATGGGGTAAAAGGGTAAACATTAGTACTCTACCACTAGTAGACTTGTTACTATTGATGCATTCATTGTCGTACAATGGCTTCCTCTTACATATCCTGCCCAACTAAACCTCATTTTCTTCATTTCGTGAGATATGGATTTACTAGTTTCTGTCAGCAGTTTGGTTGGTCTTCTCCTACATTCATTAGTAATCTGATCCCAGATTGCTCCGGTTGTTGATCGGAGGACTTTTTTCTCAAATCTTTTCATAGAAAACTTTTTTCTTGGGCGCTGATTTGTGTTCTGGTATCATAACCGCATATATTAATTGTTTTATCATTGTATTATAACCCCCGTAATTTTTGAGACAGAGAGACCTTTGGGAAACGACTTCCCGATCCGTGGTTGTCTTTAGTAGATGCTCCTAATATGGATCTATCAACAATTATTTCTAGTGGATGGCTGTCTGTCTGCAAAATTACTTTTTTACAGCCAACCATGTACTGCACAAACCTCTCTTTGAAACATCCAAAAACCGGAGCATTACTAATAAGTTGCTTCACCGAGACTATAGCTTTTGATTGTTTCTGCTCTACACGATTTATTTCTTAGCTAGCTCTCTAAGTGGCTCACATATTGCTGAAAGATTTGGTATGAAGTTGGCCATATACTTAGTTAATGAAATGAAGTTCCCGACAGCTTTATAAACCAATCGAAAATCGACATACCCGACGCCTTGTAACGTTGAAACGTGAAGCATCTAGACATCAAGTTTCATTTAATATCTGGAGGAAGCAATAATAATGAATATTATAGTTAAAAAGAATGAAGCTCGTCATAACAGTTTAAGCGGAACTAGGATTGGGTCGTTCAGGCCAACACTGGCTATGGAACGACCTGGTCGGTTCCTCTAGAACTCGGTCCAGTCATCGTTCCGTTCAATTTCACAATGTTGCATTTCTGGCCTACGATTAATTACGACGCCATCACAATATGAAGTAATTTTACCCCGATTCAATGAGAATATAAACTCATAAAATTCGTAAACAATAAATTGGATTTTTTATAACATTTCTAATATTTAGATTATTTCTAAATAAGAAAGCTAAAAATAGTAAAATGAAATGCAGTAGGGAATTTTTGAGAGTTTTTATGATTTGTAAAACTTTCATTAAATGAAATTTTAAATTGAGTTGGTCATGCCATTAAAACCTCATACTAAATAAATTATTCGATTCTTGTAACTTTTTTTCGTTTTGTGTTGTTAGAGAAATATCCAGATGCCCTGAGTGGATGCTGCAGCTTCTTACAAAATCCATCTCTAAAGCTGTTAGTTTTAAGGCTTCTTATTGTTAATCGTCCTGGTTTTTAACGTTAATATATATACAGTTTATGATCAGTTACTAACCATATTATGATCAGTATTAACAATATTTATGATCAGTTACTAACCTGGTTTCGCCAAATGCTGTGATGTATTTCGAGTTATTAACGTTTGTGCTACTGTTTTAGTTTACATTAAATTTTTTCAAACATTTTTATTTTATTTTATTGGCCCGGAATTCCTGAAATAACTTAATTAGTAAAATATAAATATTTATTTTTTAGTCATAAGTACAAATAAAAACTCAAAAATATTGTATTGAAAATTCTTATATATAGTAAATTTGTATTTTTCACACATATCGTAATTTATGAATTGAGCCTTCTGGAACATATCGATTGAAAATTATATATTCTTATCTTCTAATCATGAAGCTATAATTTTTGTTTTCAAAAGATCATTCAAGCTAGTCGTTGCTGGTATTAAATAATTATTCTTTAAAATAAAACAAATTGTAAAATTAGGTAACCGGTAACAAAACAAATTAATGCCCTATGTTACAAAGTAAAAATCAATACTATATTAGAAAATAAATGAGTTCCATTACATTTTAGAGGAGCTAATTATAATTTTCAAAAAATCATTCAAGCTAGTCGTTGCTGGAATTAAATAATTCTTTAAAATAAAAGAAATTATAAGATTAGGTAACCGGTAACAAAACAAATTAATGCCCTATGTTACAAAGTAAAAATCAATACTATATTAGAAAATAACTGAGTTCCATTACATTTTAGAGGAGGTAATTAACAATAAACCTTACTGTGAATATTACGGGTGCCTCTTTGGGCAATGGTGGAATGTTTTTTTACTATGGCTATTGTCTTGGCCGGTTATGAGTATTTTATAAGAACGGACTCAAAAGGATGGAGTTACACCCTACAACGATTGCTTGTGTCACTAATTTGATAGCCGAACACGCCTATCGCACAAAAAAACGTGGAGCTCACCACACTTTGATAGGCGGATCCAGGGGGGGGGGGGGGGGGTGTGGATGCTACAGAATTCGCAACTACATAATGGGGACCTACTTAATGAAGATGAAGAATTGTTACAATTTTTGGTAGCGCTTCTGCTTTGTTACGTTTGGACGTGGCCTACTTCGACAGGTTGTGTGACTGTGATATAAGCGAAATCCCATCGCTCTCTTTTTAGTTAAAAAGGGTCTTGATTGGCTTTGTTAGAACCCAGCTTTCGACTACCGCCCGGTCTAAGGGTATTAATAAATCTCCAAACGGGTCCTCATCAGTTGAGATCGGGGTCACTCTAAATGGCGCCATATTGGGCAAGCTCAAAAGCAACATAGTTGAAGTAGTACCCAATTTACTTTTTATTTATTTAAAACACTGGTACCTCAAGTAAACAATATTAAATATCACATAATTAGGTTTTATAAAACTGGAGGGGAATCTCAGCTTATTCTGAACAGACCTCAACTTTATTAATATAGACTTAAAGCTTATTAACCAAAAAAGTTTTTTTTTTTTTTTTTAATTTGGGAAACGCATACCCTAAAATCTGAATGATACATGATTTAATAAAAAAAATAATCTTTACTAACAGTAACATAAAGTAAGGAAGTAACTGTTATAACCATAGCAAAATATATTTTAATATAAATAACAATTTTATTTAAAATTTATTTAAAATAGGGGTTAGAGACTTTGAAATTATAAAGGAAAGTAATTTGGATCTTCGTCTCTACTACTGTTTATTATATTTTGTACATTACAAACGTTTCGACCTCCAGGGCCGTCTTCAGTGTAGTAATATGATTAGGATGATGCAGTAATTAAAGAAGTAATATCTCCTTGTTATACATATCTTTTATTAATTTTTAAAAAGTTGACTAACCAAACATTAATTTATGTAATTTTTAGACACTGAAGACGGCCCTGGAGGTCGAATCGTTTGTAATGTACAAAATATAATAAACAGTAGTAGAGACGAAGATCCAAATTACTTTCCTTTATAAATAACAATATAATATATTTAAAAAAGTAATATATTTTTATATAAATGATGATCTCTATTAAATTTAGAAACCTGCAGCCGTGAATTAGTTGATGTTCATTAAACATTTTTTAAACAAATCCTCTAGCGTGAGACTTCATAGTGATACCATTTTGGTAGGCTAATTCTTTCCGAATTCATCCTGACTCCTGCAGATAAAAAATGCAGTTATCTTTTGTCTGGAATTTCCATGGGCGGATCCAGCCGATTGTAAAGGGTGCAGCCCCACAGCCTTTCCCCTGGATCTGCCTATCAGCTTTTTTACTTTTACGTTTCTTTCCCAAAACAAAAATTTTACTTGCTTTGCGTATTATTTATTCTTTACATTCTTTCCTTACTTTTAGTAAAGTTTAATTCTATCTTTAAATGAAAAAAAAATGTCCAAACTGAGTGGGGCTGCTGCCCCCATGGCCCTCCCCGTGGATCTTCCAATGGTAATTTCTGACAAATTTGTTTGTAATTCATAATATTAATGGCTCAGTTATCTCGTATAAATCGAATAATTTCCATATAAAGAACTTTTATTTATCGTTAATAACACCAATTATACAAATTGAGTAACCGATATAACGAGTAACCGGAGGAAAAAGAAAAGACATCTTAAAAACTCCATTGAACCAAAAAAAAAAAAAAATGATGTTTCTTGTGTTTAAAGAAAATTTGGCTTAGATTACTATGATTCAGTTTGTAAATAGTTTTTTTTTTTTACTTAACCCTGCTTATTTAACAATAGTATCTTGTTTCAAAAAATGCATAGAAGCTGAGTGCAGCTAGATCTCTAGCTGTTTAGAGAAGCTAAATTTATTAATATCTTATAAAAGTTGTTATTTTACAATTTATATTTTAGTAGAAGCAATATATATACATACATACATATATATATATATATATATATATATATATATATATATATATATATATATTTCCTTTTTTTTTTCTTTTTTTTTCCGGCTATGAAATTGAGGGACAGGCTACGTACTGTATATAGCATTTCCAAGACGAATTTAACCTCTTCTCTGTTGAACCACCTAGCCAAAACAATATTACAAGACCACGTAGTAATTTAACATAAAATCTATTTTATAGTTCGGGAAAGATGGGGCTCCCTAATATTGAAAACTTTAAACTTTGCGAATTTCTGGAATAATACGAAATACGAAAGAAAGGAAGTAATTCTTATTCTGGGACATCTAATTCCATAATAATAACACTACATGAACATATCCAGAGTCATTTGTCCGACTAGTTGAAAACAGTTTTGTAAATAGATTAAAATTTAAAAATAAAAGGAAGTCCCAAAAAAACAAAACAAACGGCAGCTTAAAAGGATATTTAAATTTTAAGTGCAATAAATTATTAGCTTCAAAACTTTTGAGCTTGAAAAGCGATTTAGAAAAAATCAAATAAATTTTACTAATTAGCACCAAGTTAAAGGGGATTTTGCTATATTACGGAAGATTGATGATTAAGTTAGTGTAGAAATAGTTGGATTTTAAAAGTGATGAGGGATGAAGTTTATCGAAATTCCAGAAGGAGGCGGCACGGTGATAAGGATTTGTAAAGAAAGCAGTTCGGTAGAAAGGTTTGTACATGATTTGAGATCTAGTATTTAAAGAATGTATTGAGGAACAGGGTGTAATCAAGTTGTGGATATACGGAGGTTTCTTGGTTCTAAAGTTTCGGAAAAGATAAAAACCTAAGAAGTATTGTCAAAAAAAAACTGGATAGAGCCATTTCCATTCATCATACCAAGTGGAGACGTGGGAGCACTTGAGGAGACCGAAGATGAATCTAATAAAGCATGGTGGTCTCTTATCATGTTATCGAGGGTTGTTTTAAAAAAATGTCCCATTAGAAAATTTCTCATTTAAATGATGGCTGGATATTTTAAAAAATGTCCATTTTGATAATATATCATGATAATATATGGTTTGGTAGGGGGTTAAACCGGGTGTACATGAAGATGAATTTGATTTGAAGAGATTGCGTTTGAAATGGAAAAGGAACTTTGAAATATATATTTATTTCTATATGTTCTATATAATAATATATAAATATACACTATTCTATATATATTTTAAATATATTTATATAAAATATAAATTTTCAAAACCACGATTTTGGCCCAAAATAAAACGTTAATTTTTCCTATAGAGAATAAGGTTCTCCATGGGGGGCCAATGACGTTTCTGTTTTAACAAACTCTTATTTTGTCCATTACCATTTGCAAAAACCTTTGCACCATAGTGTCATTGTGTACTTTTGTGTAAAGGTTCACCATTACAATGAGGTAAGTTTTTATTTTATGTATAGTTTTATCTTGAAACTGCATGTTTGCTTTTGTAATATTAATTTAACAAAGATAATCAGATTAGAATCAAGAAAAAGTCTTGGAAAGCTAAAAAACATTAGGACGAAGTCGTAAGTTCGCGGATATGAACAAGTTAACCTAGACATTCGTGTTTTTAAACCTAAATTTTCCTCGATTTAAAGGGATAAATAAACCCCCAAGGAATCCTGTTATGTTGAGATCCGGCCACACTAAACGGCACCAAAATAGGCCACGCCCATGAGCGTTCTTAAAAAGTTCTACCGGTTTGTTAATCCAACCACTGCGTAATGTGGAACTTTATTAGGAACTTGATACTGAAGTCCACTTAACCAATTCGCACTACACATATTCAGCTCTTTGCACAATGCTTTGTTTTTTCTTTTAAGAAAATAATTACAATTAATGGGTTTTTATTATGCTTACTTTCTAATTTGACAACCATCTAGTTGTCAATCATGTTTGAACATAAGCATTACAAAGAATTATTCCAATATTATTTTAATTATTCTTTTAAAAGTAGAAGAAAAACGTTTATTGTGAATGGGCTCTATAGGGAAATTGGCAGAGTCAGCCATACTCCGGTAAGAGAAAAGCATGGTCCAAGGACTTGATGAATTGAGATTTGATAATGACCCTGCTAGCCACCTACTCCAGATCATAAATCACTGTGATCGAATATCCTGTAGATGTGGCAGTTCTCGAATGTGCCACAACTTTGTTAGATTTTTCAGCTGCTACAATTACTGAAGATTATCCAGGTGTACACTCCTCTAAGATTTATCACAGGCTAGATTTTTGAAAAATGAATCTAAAAAAAGTTAACATGTGGAGAATTGGATGAGGCTGCTCAATTGGCCATATTTAAAGATTTTAGAAAAGCTACTTTACATGTGCGGAAGTGTGCCACAAATAGTCTCTCAAGATATTATTCTAAAAGCCAGATTTTATTCAGGAATGGAGAATTTTTGAGAGTAGAAAGAGCAGGAAAGAATCTTCTTTACTCATTACTTAGCTGTATCAAAAACCACCAAAAATTAAAGAGGATTTTACAAATAATTTATTAATTAAAGAGGATAATTCACAAAACCTCGAGCAATCAATTCCTTCACACTTTCACAACTTTTATGGCAACCTTTTCCATTAAAACTAATAATTTGTGAACTTTCAATGTTAATTTTTAAATGGTAGTCGATTTTTTTATGTGGGGATTGAACCTACTTTAAAAATTTGATGTGATCTTAACTTAAATATAATAGAAAGTTTTGACATGAGGACCTATTTTAAGTTTTGTAATTTGAAGAAATAGTCTTAATATTAATGTAATTTTTAGCATTTCAATGTGATTTCAACATTACTCTCACTTTAATGCTTATAAAATATCAATTTTTTTTGTTTACTAATAAACAGTTTAATTTTATATTTTAAATAGATCCCATTTCTGCTCAAAACCATGCTAGGCCATCTTGATACTTGTAAAAAACCTCGTATATTCCAACCACGGAATGAATTTTAATAAATCCATGAATAATGACTTAGATAGCATTCTTAACTAGGTAGCAAAAATATATAATTTACTATCGATATGCTACAATATTTTAAAAGTGCACGCCAATGCTATTCTTTTGTCTGAAGATATATCTACGATATATCTTAGAAAATTTATTTTATTGTGTCTTTCTACGATTTTCTTAGAAAATTTACTTATGGCTTAATAAGTATTAGACTAAAAATTGTATCGGCGTTAGTCTACATTAGAATTTTTCACAAAATAATAAAATAAAATAAATACTGACCTTAGTGATTGAGTTTCCGCATACAACAACATAATAAAAACAAAAACAATAACACCATTCCTCTGGAAATTCCAAAAAATAGGTGCACTGGAAATAAACTGAAGAAGCTTAGAGATAGTAGGTAATATCAGGAAAAGATAATAATTTATAACAATGACTCTCCTTCGTTCCTTCACTAAATATATTTATACAACTTATACATAAATAAAAAAAATGTCATCACTTCAGTCATTTTTTTGTTTCCTGCAGGAAGATTTTCGGCAAGAGTCCTCTGTAACCGAAAACATAAATACTGAAATAGCTATGCAGAGGGACTCCACTGAAGGAGAACTAACTATGGAAGAAGACTCCATGAGAGAGGATGATGTCCCAGCTCCAACTCCATCAAATATTGTTAGCAAGGTAAACATGTTTTAAAAGGTTACCGGTATATTTTACTGATTTTTTTCATTTTGGTTAAACAAAATTTCCACTCTTTGTACTTAATGATTCTATTTTTAAGCACATCTTTAAAATATAAATCATTTAATTGTTCCTAACAATAAAATATTATTTGATAAATAATATTTCCAACAAACTTAAAAATAATATTAATGATGAAAGTACAAGAAATAGTCTGAACAACATCCATTTCTTATTTTATATATTATTGATGTTTTTATATTTTTTTAGACTGATAGAGATGACAGTTTAACACCAGAAGAGGAGAAAGCTGCTACTGTGATACAAGCTGGCTATCGTGGTTTCAAGACGAGAAAGCGTCTCAGAGAGGAATCTTCGACTAGATCTGGAACTGGTAAAATTAGATATGATATGTATTTTTTTTAAAACATTCATAGACATGTTTAGCAACTGCCAACTATTTCTAATTGTATCTCACCTCAGCAACAGATCCTTCTTTGCCGAAACGTCTACACTACACTGTCCAAGTCCCAGTTTCAAAGAAAGCCTTTTGAAAAATCATCTAGGGTCGTTGAGGTCATGGGATAAAGAACAAAAAACAATCACATCAATAGTTGCGCAATACCTGAGCCTTGGCTGCTAAAATGCATGGGGGGGAATAGAATGAATGTGCGGGTGAAAATTACTTAACAAATATGGATGAACTATCCTAGATTTTCACTTAAAAAATTACTAAATTGGTTTTCAAAAAGTTTGAATTCTCTGAAGCATCCATGGGCGTACCCAGCGGGTGGGCCGGGGGGGGGGGGGGGGGGGGGGGGGGGAGGGGGGGGCAGCTGCCCCCCCGAAGGATGGAAGCAATAATTTTTTAGGCTTTTAAGACTAGAAGCAATAATAGAATACATTTTTTTTCAAGCAAATAATTGTAATAACTTAGTTGATAAAGCACTGCTATAATTATACATAATTTTGGTTTCATTCACCTTTTCCACGGTAAGGTGTTACAACCTGAACGACCATAGCTTGCCCCACCCCCCTAGTTTTGATCCTGGGTACACCCTTGGAAGCATCTATAATTTTATTAAAATTACTGAGCATAAAAAATTGCATTGTTGTTTTATTAATAAAGAATTTAATTCATGTAAACCATAATTTTCATTCATAATAATCACAAAAACATTTATAACTAACATATGGCTACGAAACCTTTCGGTCTGGTTAACCTTACTCAATACTTAGTTTTTCTTAAAAGATGTTTACTTAATTAGCCTATTACATGACTTTATAATTTCTCAAAGAGAAAATTCTATAATATAATTTAATAAGTTTTTCATATTTTTTTTCAGGAAGTGGTGAAGAGAAGAACATTAGTAATGAATCAAGTGATTTGAAAAGTTCAATAAAAGATGGTGAATCAAATAATTCAGATTCACTATCAAGTGATAAATCAGAAAAAGAACTTAATGATTCTGCTAAAAAGATTCAAGCTGGTGTGAGAGGTTATCTAGTAAGGAAAAAACAAAGAGTTGAGAGAGATGCTGCTGTCACAATCCAATCTCATTTCAGAGGTTTTAAAACCCGCCAGCGTTTGAAACAAAAGTCTACGTAAACATATACATCTGATTCAACCCAATATATTCTTCACATATATTTTTATATTATTAATTTATAATTTTAATTACTTTACTTATTTAATGCAATGCATAAAAACCTTAAATTATTAATTACTTAATCGTTAAAAAACAAAATATTGAAAATTTATTTCTTAATTTGTAAGTTGTACCTTCAATATTTTAAAAATTTGTAATCATCATTTGTTTATTTTATTCCACTGAGTTTTTTGTTTGCTGCTTTTCTGTCAAATTTTGTGAATTCAAATTAAAAAATGAAACATTTTATTAATTATATAATTTATTAAATGC
>OU426980.1:50505290-50784433 GCA_911387785.2 Aelia acuminata | reverse complement strand
GGGTCTAAGAAGACGAATTCGCAGCTGCTTTAAATTTAGCGTGAGAGAGTTCATTGCATATCTTAGTGTACAAGCGAACTGCCCTCACCTCTACAAAAATATGTTTGACACTTGGCACCCAAGTCTTCTACAGCTGGCGTCTTATTTCAGCCAAAGCTCTGGGGGAAAAACAAATATCCTAATTTTTTTTTTCTTACCAAACAAATTTATTCAGAGTAAGGTTAATCATTTACATGCATGAACAACTTAATATTTCCGAAATTATTAAAATGTCTCATCTAGTTTATTGCACAATAATTGGCTTCATTGATGAGTTTCCTGATGAGCTTTACTTCTACAAAACAATGGTATAATAAATAAAATTTATAGAAAGTAAAAATACATATTTTAGGGGAAATCGGATTTCAATTTTTGTTTATGGGTTTGAAATTAAAAGGTTCATTTAACTAATAACGTGCATTTACATGTCATTAAACAGAGTTGGGCATAATTGTATTTATAAATATGAACACGATTCTATTCATACCTTGATTTTTATGTGAATATGAATAAAAATGTATTATCTAAAAAAAAAAAATATTAGTAAATACTTTTAACTCTGAAAAAAAAGTAGTTCGATTCTATATTGTAAGTGCCATTGATGTAAATGTTTTCTCAGAGATAAGTAATTGATCCAAATAATTAAATTATAACATTAGAAAACTTTAAATAAAAAAATGATATATATATATATATATATATATACACGGAACATCTCAAAAAAGCGACATTATGGCATAAAAGAAAGTTCAAATCTCGCCAAAAACAAATATTCTAAAGAATTTCACATCAGTAGTGGATAAAGAAAAAAGAATTAGATAAGCATTAATATTATTCATTAATTTTTACACAAATAGTTACACCTCACACCAACAGGAAATTGGAGCGATTTACCTTGGATGATAGACGCTAAGTGATCTGCTGGGATTTCTACGATTATTCAGAATACAGGTTTACTTTAAGGGAAGAAATATGTATTCATCCGGCAGCTGATCTTAAACAGCCACAATCCATGGATCTAAACCGATATGTCACACTCCTTGAGCTTGATTTTAGTCGGTGAAAGGGACAACGCAAATTTTTTTATTTATTTAATTGAACCTAAACTTGAGGTTGACTAAACCCTTTTAGCCCTTAAGAGGGCAATGTATCCTACAAGATACACAACTTTTTCAATTTTTCGCAAGGCTTAGGGGAGTCCGTTTCGTTTCATTCGAACTTCCAGTGTTCATCTGTGTTATTATTGTAGACGTTTGAACAATTTCAGGAAGGTATGTTGGTATACCTGTCAGAAGACCCAAAATAACTAATCATAATCTCATGGCGTTAGTAAAAATGGAAAAATCAACAACAAAGTTCAAATATTTTTTACTACCAGTTATATAGTAGGTACTAGGTATATTCCTTTTGAAAACATACATCGTATTCTCACATATTATTCATATTAAGATAAAGGGCGTTGATGACCTTAGGGTTTTACGCCTGGAAGCCAAAATAAACAAACAAATATTACTCTTATTCTAATTTTAAATATTAATATATTAATTATTAATTATTTATTAATACCATATATTTTAAATATTACTCTTATTCTAATTTTATCCTCATAATTTTTATTGGGAGATGATAAAGGCTAAAAAACAATTCGTATCTTACAAGATGTATGGCCCTTTAAGGGTCATTTCATTCATAAACTATTTTTAAATATTAAAAATTAATAATCATAATAAAACATAAAATAATAATAAATAAAATAAAATATAAAATATTATTAAATAAAATAAAAATTTAAATACTAAAAAAAATAATTTTAGATATAATAAAAAAGTAATTTTCAACAAAATATTTGTACTAAAAATTTTATATATTCTGTTTCTTTTTGGACTCCGATTTCGCCCTTTCATAATATAACAGTGGGATCTTAGCTTGATGCAATAAAATATTATTTTCTTTGGTAAACACAGTCAAATATAACACATGTGATATTAGATTATTTTTTACACCACATAGACATTGCTTTTTTTAATACTACAATGTAAAATAATATTTATACAGCAAACATTCAAGCTTTTTTATTATTGCCTTCATTAATTAATTTATTTTTGTGATTAATTTTGTATTAATGATAGAATTTATATCAGTACCCTTTAGCGGGCCATTTATCTTATAAGATACAAAAATTATATAAATATTATAAAAATATAGTTATATGCAAAAAAAATATTTTTTGTGTGTGCAATGTATTGTACTTAGATTAATGTTAAAAAGTAAGAGGAAAAATTTTTTTTTTTCTAAGATTTCTGGTTTTGCCTTGTTAAGGGTTAGGCTGTGTGCCTTAGAGAACTAAATATATATGACATAACCCCATCTGAACCACAGCGTACAAATTTAAATTTATCTATTTCAGAATATTATAATACTTCTTAATAACAATAAAAATGAAAGATATATTTTATAAAAATGTTTGAATACATTTATTTTAAGCTGATTCGAAAAGTTAACAGTAGAAGTAAAGTCTAGTCCTGGCAAAGATAGGCTTAATCCGAGATAATTGCTAATTTCGATGTAATATGCCTCATTACTACCTCTTAACGAGAGGAAGCCTTCTATAAGTGCTCTAATATTTTCACATATACCTTCTAATTAAAATAAACAGCGGATTGCAATAATCAACCATAATGTGAGGAAAACTTTCTCCGAGAAAACTTTCACTTTCCATTAACATATAATGCAACTCCGCTAAACAAGCAACACGTCTGCAATAATTTTCTTTCTTTTTTTTTTTTTTTTTTTTTTTTTTTCTTCCGGGTATATTCATTAAATGCTCAGACAAAATTATATATTTTATATTGTATTTAAATATTAAATGATTGATGGAAATGTTTCTATTTAATGATTGTATGAAGTCCAAATAAGAAATATACGATTTTCTTTATTATAAAAAAAAAAATAATAATAAAACCTTGAATGGATACTACCAGCTGAGTAATCGGATATCGACTCAATACTAATAATAAAATATTAAACCTACTTACTTCGACGCAGTCAAGCATTACGATACAAGTGGATCAAATAAGTCCATACCTGAAACACAAATAATGCAACTTACATAAGTGAATAATTTAAACAAAATAAATTGAATGAGATGCAGTTACTCATAATTTGTAATCAATACAATTTTTTTAAATTATTTTATTTTAAAAGGTCGTTTTTCCTTTTCCTTTAAATTGTGCCTGCTGTTTCTTTCACTTGGTTCCATTTCATTTTGCTATTACATTGTTTTATTGTTTCCAGGAAATTCCGGAAAATCTGAACTCTATTGTACCTTCTATTAAAGAGGATCTTGTAGTGCATAATGACTGAGGTCAACAAAGCTTTATTACATATTATTATGGTACAGCATTAATCATATCATAATTGTGTATATCTTCACAACTAGCATTATTATTTCGCTATTTTTTGTGTTTTAAATCTAAGACTTAAACCCGGTAAATATTCGGTAATATCCATTAAATATAATTGGCGTGTAAAATTGCGAAACTTAGTAGTGAATGAATTACTAAAAGAGTAATTAAATAAAAATAAATTAAAATTAAATAAAAAGAAATCATGCGCGGTGGCAAATGGAAAACGTCCGAGGAGTAGGCCTACAAGGAGGTTGTGTTCAAGAGGATCTATCGAAATTTGGTTTAGACGGCGGTCACAGATTGGAGGTGTGTCGGCAACGAACCTTCGGGTTCGCTAAACCTTTTATTATTATTATTATTATTAATCAACATTTATTATTATTGTATATCAGCCGAGTCACGATCCTGTAATCTGCTATTGTCCAGTAACCGTACAGCAAATAGGTATAGTAAATACTGTGGCTTGATCGTCATCCGATTAGCAGATTACATTCTAAGGACCTGGCTTTATTTTGTCGTTTGGCTTGAATACAGAAGTAGAGTCATTTACTTATCAATTTATTTTTTATTCGTATGGCCATTTTCTATACATATTATCCATATCTATATATATTATTGTTTGCGATTGACAGATGGTCTTTGAAAATTTTCATATGGCTTAAAAGGTAAGATTCCATTACAAAACAACATATCACAACGCCGGAAAAAGTCACCTAAGGAGAATGATAAGAATGAACAATTCGAAAGGCTAGAAAATTCGGATTAAGGGGATTCGAACTCCGAATATGACTGAAGCGTTAGCATTACTATAATGCCAACTGGTCGAGTGAAGTTAGAAGAAGGATTAAGAACAAAGGGGAAGTTTTACTGATTTGAACTCTATTGTATAAATCACTTAAAAGGAACTCGCAACACAGCAAAAAGTGGCGGGGGGAATTTAGTCTCTGAGATTTGGTTTTCCGTGGTTTCTTAATTATCCGAGCTGAGTTTACTCAAATTAGGTATAAATGTGTTGACTGCAGAGTGCTGTTCGTGATTCAGCTACTTTAACTCAATACAAACTTCATGGCTGAAGAGCGAGCGGTAGGGGGTTGAGGTTATGATTTACTAAAAAGAACTACTCTGATCCATATAACTGTAGTGGACGGAAGTAGGATCTCTTGATTGAATTAAATAAAGAAAAAAACCGCTTTGGCACCAGTTATATAATCAACAGTTATAACATAAAGGGGCAATGATCAATTAGATTCATGTAGTCCGTCAGGTTGTCCCAGGAATATTTAAAGGGAGTAAAAAATATTTGATATTCAATCCTTCCTAGGTGAAGTAAAATGGAGGTCCGGAGCCTGTACGATCTCAGGTACTCGTTAAAGATTCCTATCCTTATTATCCGTGTGTAGGAAAAAATCAGGACTCCCACTGTAGCATCGTCCGATTAGCCAGCCATTACAGCATTAAGTGGCGTCAAATAAAAAGAAACATGCAAAAAATGAGAATCAACCGTTAAATCTAGCAGAGGTGCATTTAAAATGTTATATTTATAATTTAATACAAAGACAAAGTAAATTCCCTCGAGTGAACTACACTGTGAAGGCTAATTTACAATTGTCACTTTTGCTGACTAATCAGTGAGAAAATCATCTAAAGCGAAGTGAGTAGATTGGCTGTCATTTCAGGGTTATTCACTGTGGACTTCAAAGCCGATCGGTAAAGAATGCTGACTTTTATGGAGCTATTTACATTTTTTATTGTAATCCCCCTCTGGATGAATGATGATTTAAGGAGTAATTGATAGATGATTCTTCCAGAATGACCTTCGAAGGGTAAAAAAGTCATTGAGACTATAAGTTACTAATCTTCTCCCAGAATCACTGATTACTCATTCAATTAGTTCGTCTATACATCAGGTAAGTTCATAGCTAGATAAAGATGGATTGATTCAGATAGTAAATTAAAACTGAACCGAGATAGGAGGATAGTATAGGATAGATAGTAGATAGGAGGATAGACTTTGGGTTTAGTTTAGTTAGGCAAAACTATGCTATTATTATCACTATCTGTCGCAGGTTTGGGTCAAATCCAATCAAAGGATTTGAGTATACATTTAACTATATCACATCCACCAACAGGTGGATTTCATTTTAATCAAATCCTGGTCACCTACCGAATGAGATATTAGGGGATGTGAATAAAACTCGTATTTTATCCTTCCAGTCTAAATGAAGCATTAACATCCATGTCGTAAGTACTACAAAGGGTTTTAACGTCCCGGATAAAGCTAAATATGGAGAAGATTCGGGATATCCGGAGATACAATATTGCATTAAACAGCAGAGTAAACAGAGAGAAATGACATGGAGTGTGGAGTTACGGTAGGCACATGTTGGCTGGTGGCGTGGTAAAAGGATTTAACCCGCTAGTCACCTCCTCGCCTGGATTTAGGAGGCGCTGGCAACACTGCGCTTCCTCCATTCGTCCAATGCCTCTTAGATAAGAAATTTGTCAAGTTATAGCATAATTACTATTTACTGGAAGGTAAATAACAATTTTTTTCCGATTTGATTAAAAATTCAGAAAATTATTTATTTCTACTCAATGAGACTTTTTTTTTATTTCATAGTATAGCACGGATTTTCCGCTCCTTTCCATTTGTGATCAAGTAGCCAAGAGATGGACACTACATCTACTAAAGTTTGAAAATAAAAATTGATCAGAAAGTATAAAGTATTTTTTAATTTTTTTAATTTTTAAGTAAGATAAATATGTCATTGCTTAATTACTAATTAAAATTTAATAATATTCTTCTGTGATTGTGGAACTATTAATATTGTCTGTTATTTCTATTTGGTCTTTTTGTAGTAAGTCCTTATAGAAATAAGTAAAATAAGTCCTAATAAGTCAAGCAATACAAAAGAAAAGAGTGACAATGGGAATAGTTCCACAATCACAGAAGAATATTATTAAATTTTAATTGTTAATTAAACAAAGACATGTGTATCTTACATAAAATTTTTTTTTTAACAAACATATGGTTGTGGAACTTAAACTAAATTATTTCTATTGTACATAAACGTTTCGGGGTACACTACCCCATCTTCAGGATTCTTCAACTTGATTTTTCTGGCTAAATAGGATTTGGATATAATCTTAAAGCCCCCCCAAAAAGACTTGATTTTTATACTTATGCAGCTCATTTTCTCATGTTTTAATTATGTTTCTTTCTATATGCATATACATTCAGTATTTTGTTATTTTCTTATTCATGTAAAACATCTAATGGTGCGTTTGGGAGCAAATTGTATCACACCCAATCCCTATTGTTGTGCGTGCACATCTTCATTACTTTAAGGACTGTTGGAATGGAATGGTTTTATTATGATCAGCCAACAATCAGACGCATGCGCAATTCAATTTTTCCGTTCCAAAACATGTGTTGTTCATTTGAGGTTAGTTCGCTGTTCGAGATTAATGTCAGCGTTTTACCTTCTTAGAAGTAAAAGGAAGTTAATAACTTATAAATGTTACTAAAGATAGGCAGCGAGAGTAAATCGTACTTGTTTTGTCGATCAAAATCAGATCATGAATAGGCACGGTTAAGACAATTTACTGAGGACTACTAACGATTCAGGGGCTTTAACTGTTTAATGGTGACACCGTTTGGGTCCCATATGCAACTGATAAAAAAGAAAAACAAAAAGAAGATTGTCATTCAATGGTTTATAAATTTGAAAAAAAAAATTACACCCTTATGAAGGTGTCAGAAACTAGACCTGACACAAAATATGTATAAATTTTTCACAATGTGCAAATAAAAAACAAACACAAAATCCTTTAACGCTACACTACCTCTGATGCATAGGGGAAAATTTGGTTATTTAGTGGCCAAAAATCTATAACTCCAGACCAAATTACGATAATCGAAAAAAAAATTTTTCATTAAAGAGCATGGGATTTCCTACATCGGCGAGAATTAAAATAAAAATATAAATACCATCACTCTGGGTATTTCAATCCTATTTCAAATTAATTTTTAAATGAATCCTTTCATCACTTTAATTTGATTAAAACAGTTTATTAGGTACAGGGTCATACATAGAGAATGAAATGAGTCAGTATTATTATCCATTAATCTTTCTGCTTATATACATAACTTTTTCAGGCATTTGCTCCTTTTGAAAGATTTTTAAATAATTATTGTCCGAAGAAGAAAAAATCCAAAAAAATAAATTAAAAATATCCTATTTCTTAGGGATTTTAACTGGAAAAAATATGGTCAAATAATTTAACTAGAATGGTAGTACTACCATAGTACCATGATTTAGTATGATTTGCGGCCGAAAATATATTGATTGTTCAAATATAGGGATTTAAATCTTGAAATCGAAATATCGCCGATCGATCAAATTCTTTTATGGCCTTTTATATTGTCAAAGAAAGTTTATTTTAATTTAAATATTTTTTTTTTAAATTATTTGGTTAATATGGTTGAAATTTAAACGCATTTTTATCCAATAATTTTATAGCCATTATTCTTATTTATAAAATGTATTTGGTGCAATAATGTAAAAACTGAAGGTTAATAATAAAAAAAAAAAAAAAAAAAAAGAATTTTAAAGAGGTGAGCATGGATGTAGCTAAAATTACTATTTTTTTTTTTTATTAGGCTTTATATATTTTTTATAAGTTTATATATATTTTATAAATAAGTAAAATGGCTGTAAAATTATTGGATAAAAATACGTTTTAATTTCAACCATGTTCTTTAATCTTAATCATCATTCTAAAGATATTAATTTAATTCTTTAATTCAAATTTAAAATATTGATCAATGAAAATAACGAAAAATAATCATGCCACTATAGGAATATTTTCTATCAGCAGTTAATCGCTAACCAGAAGTTCTGAAGATAAAAATCATATCGCATTCCAACTGCCTAAAATATACTAACTTTTAACTATGCATTCGTTCGTTGGCCTTTGAAATTAGTGAAGATTTACGATGTGATCTATATAACTGTAATTATTCCAGTTATCTTTCGAATTCCGACCAAAAATCTTGTAAAGAACGAAAAGAATCTCATTTTATCATGTAAATTAACGCAGAAACCTTTTTTTTTTTTTTTTTTTTTTTTTTTTTTTTTTTTTTTTTTTTTTTTTTTTTTTTTTTTTTTTGTCATCATTCTATAGCGGTATCTGTCGACTGCGTCACTTCCGCTTCTAGAGTTCCGTAGGGTGTACCTCCGTCTCCTCTTTCACCCACGAAACTCAATCGCCAAGGATAGTTCTGGGATCAAGCTGTGAGGAATAAATATCTATTAATAATATCAATAATTTATTAATAGGAATAAATTATCTACCGGATAAAAAAACCGTTTAATTCGAAAATGGTCACCTTTAAAATAATAATTTTTTAAAATGAATTACGAACAATATTTTGATAGATTGGATCAAATTAACCACAAGTGTAGAAATAATGTGAATTTTTGTTAGTTGTTACTATTTGCCAATATTATATGATCTATATTATATGATCAAAACTAAATGTAAAAATAGTTGTCTTTAAGTAATTATTGCATTTTTCAAAATTATACTTGAAAGCACCTGTAGGTGTCAAAAGTAAAAATCAGCCACAATTTATTTTTTTGATTATTTTAAAATCCTCTAATCAAGATTAAACATACAAAATATTTCAAAAGTATTAAAAAAAGAAATTAGTTTTCTTGATATTCTTGAAAAACCGGTTTTATGAATTTTCAAATTTTCATTTCTGAACTGTATAGATATTTTTGAAATTTTCAAGTTCACAAGAAACATATTTTGAAAAAAATTTAAAGTATCCTTTACATTTTTAAAAATAATTTGGAACCTTATACATTAATCAAAGGCTGAAATAAATACAAAAATCTCATAAAATTATGCTTAAAAAAAATAGAGGGGGGGGGGGGGTTATACCCCATTTTTATGGTATACCCTAGAACCATAAAACCTATCGAGCGAAACATGAGAAAACACAAAACATCCAACATTAATTGTGATTGTTAATCAGCTAACTTTTATAATTTTACTCTCACTTTTACCGTTTTAAGAGGAGAATAAGTATTTCTTTAGAATAGGAATTTACTTTTAAATATGCCAAAGGCATTGAAAAATATGTTTAAATAAAATTCTATAAGACTCACAGTACTATAAGACTCTTAATGATAGTCTGTCCCTCATAGATTATTAATTGAAACAGTAAACGGTGCGTGTAAATGTCGATATGATTCATGCACATTAACGTTGTTCTGTTGTTAACCTGAGATTAGGTCATTCAGTCGCGTATTAAGCTCCATAAGCTGGATATTGTTCGACTATCATGCTTTTGCAGCCATTCCATTAGCCACAAAGGTGATTACACGGTTTTCGATTCGGAAGCAGACAAGTCCTTTTAAGCAGCAATCCATCACGGTTTCAAGAACTGAAAAATCTCTGGAGCGAAAGGGAGGTAAAGGGTTGCAAATTAATGTCGTGTACTGGAAATGAAGGATAGAGATGATCTCGTGGTAAGATGTATTAGCAAAAATACTGAAAGAGTTAGATTCCAAATCAGAGTATAACAGACATACGCCGTGCTATGAATGAAACCCGGTGTGCGAACGGAAGGTTTGGTTTCATCAATGCATCGAAGGTAGTCGATTCAATAAGGGTTGCTCAATCGATGACCTTTAGACGATATTACACATATATTTGTAGTATTTTTAATTTAATGAAAACTAAAAAAAAAAAATTGAAGATTCAGAAAACAACAGAAGGTAACAGCAGGTACCTGCAGTTGGTACCTGGAAAATGTGAAGAAAATTTAAACAAATTTTTTTTAAATAAATAAGAGCGCCTAAAGTTTGATTATGATATAGTTCAAGCAAAAAAGTTATAGAACTCACATGTACAACACTTCATCAGCGATGTATGTGAGAAAAGCTTTACGGTATTTGGCTTTCGTGTAAGTAAATGAACATTTGGATAATATTAAAAGAGATTTTTCCTACATGAACTGGATTTTTAGGATTTCTGATGTTATTCGCGTTTTTTAGGATAATGCTAAAAATCCATGGCACATAGAAGATCATCCAGAAATATCATGAGAAACCTAAAAAACTAGCCCCATAAATTTATGTTCACTTTGACTTTATCGAAATCCAAGCGATTCAAAAGAAATAATTTTAAATAATTTTTATCTAAAAAGAAAAGAATGGCCTTGGCCGAAATTCGAATCCGAGTCTCTGCATCACCGTATTTGTTAATTATTATTAAATAAATTTTAGGTACAGTTGAAAAATTGCAAAACTTAAACCCTGGGCCCTCTAAAATACCGGGGAAAAAACTACCTTTCGGGTTAACTAAATTTCGCCCTGCAGGCATTCTCATGACAATAAAATGACCTAAATCACATATGCACAAATGAAATGACAATCACATCTTTCATCAACAATTTTTGAAGAACGAGGTTCTATTGGAACTTTAACAATAAAACGGCACCTCAGAGGCAGAGACTTTCTTGAGACCAGTTTTATCGATTTCGAGGAAGGGTCGATCTTTAGTAAATCGAATTCGCGAAACCGAGTGGAACTATTAATGTAATCGATTCTGTAAAGTTTAGCGAGATTTTGAAAGCCAGCAGGGTTTGTGATAATTGAGAGGCAGATTGTCTTATGTTAATTTAGGGCAAAAGAATCTATAAAAATCTGCTGCAACTGACAGTTTTGCTCTCAGGTACAGAAATAATACTTGGCAATTAGTCTTTATCATTTGAAATTTCGATTTTCCAATAAATAAGATTTCAATTTCAAAGAATTATATTTTTATTGATAATATAAACAATGATTCGTTTATATATATATTTTTTTAAAATATATTGCCTTCCCCCTGACATTACTCTGAAAAACAAAAATAAAAATACTAAATTGGAACTGTTGCCAGGGACAGAGAAGCATAGGCCTTGGTTTTAACTTTCGTCCCTGGCCTCCACAACGTAACGAAAATAAACCGATTGGGAAAGGTCCAACATAAAGGTATAGACATGAAAGTAAAGAAAAATTGTTATAGAACTGAAGGAAAAAATACATAAATAAATAATAATATAAAAAAGTTGATATATCAAAATTAAATGGTGAAAATCTTCAATAAAGTTAACAAATAGGTAGGTACATATTACTATTTTCGAAAAATTCCTTGAATATATCGAACTGCAGTTAATTTAAAAAAAAAACTATAAATATATATTTTTTTATCAGATTCAGTCATCTGCAATACCCTAAAAGACTATTGAATAATATTGAAGTATTTTTCTTAAATGTTTGGGAGCCAAAACACTTAGCCAACTTTATTTGGAAAAAATAAACAAAATTACTTAGAACAAATTTATTATTTGTATAATAGCAAATGTAATAATATACTGTGAGATTCTTAATAATAAAACATAATACATTTAATACAGATATTTAAACTTCTCGGCTTTCGAGGAATAAACATTGAATACTTGAGGCTTTTCACAGTCATACAGGACTTAAAACGGAATAAACTCGAATCTCATTTTAAAGATACTCGCATTCGCATGAGTTACATGGTCTCTGCCCGTTTTCACCTAACTTTCATTACGTGACGTAACATCCCCGATCTTCCGAGTCTCCATTATTCAACACCTCATGTGCCACCATTGTAGTAATAATAAAAACCTAATTTGATCCTTATGCTATTCTCTCAATAATAATCCAAACGTTTTCATTAAATTTATAAAACAAGCTCTGGGATAATTTCTATTCAAACATAGCCCACTTTCTCCTCACACTATCATTTAAGACGAGAAAGCACTTTCGCTCCATCCTTTCATGAAACGATGAAAGTAAGAAGGCGAGTAAGGCTTTGAGACGACCGTCACAGATGGTAGGGGTCCTATTGTTTACAAGGAAGCCAGACTATTTTAGGGCCAGGAACTAACAGATGAAGAACCCAAGTTAGTAATAGTAATTTAAAAAGAAAAAATGAATTTTCCCTCAGAAAATTAAATGCATTTCCTTTTTTTTTATATTATTATTTTAATGATCACTAAGCAATTATTATTACCTCACGAGGCCCATTAAATTAAAAATTAGACCTTTATGGATAATCTAATTTTATTTGTGAGCGGGCAATAAGAACTGAGGAGGTTTTGAAAGGCGGATGCGAAATGATTCGTGGAAATAACTACAACTCAACTCCTATTGCGTTGAAATTATCGCTATGGGGTCTTTTTTCCTTTAGATAGGCCAGTTACTTTTAATGGTTAAAAAGTAAACGCTTTCAGTAATTAAATTTTTTTTTCGGATGGCTCATTAAGACTAATGAGACCTTTGGCCGCGCAGTGGGTCTTCCTACAGACATTTGTGTTGCTAGCGGGAGGGACACACACAGACAGCATGGAGGAGGTAGCCAAAACCTCACGTTGATGCAAGCCATGGTCACCATGGTGCAGCAGTAAACTCCCCCCCCCCCCCATAGCTCCATAGGGTCATTCCATGTCAAATCAACACAATTTTTGGAGATTTTCGGACTTGATGTCTCAGATTTTCATGATTTTTGGTATACAGCAATATATCATAGACTTATCAAAAAATACCAAATTTCAGTTATGCAGCACAATTATTTATGAAGTTATTACTTGTTAAAGATTTAAAATTTTATGAAAAAAATTAAGGTTTTGCTACCTTTAGATGCCTGTAGGCTGACAACCAGTGGTGACATATACCTAGGAGGGTCCCATTTTAAAGCTGTTGAGTGGGGCTTTAATATGGTATGCCAAAAGATAGGGGTTAGAATTTAAAAAAATTGAAAATTTAAACTAAATTTTGAAATTTAAATTTCTCAAAAAGTGGCAATTTTAAAAATTTCAAAAAATTATCAAAACTAGTTTGCAATGACTTAGTCCAAATAACAAAATTTTATCATGGGATCAGTTGATACAGGGCTTCAGAAATAAACGTTTTGTGAAAAATACCTGAATCAGGGGTGAGGTTCGCACAGTGTAAAGGCACCTTAAAAGGAAGTGGCGAACCGAAAGCGAAAAAGACCACTGTCATCGTACATGCTTGTGAATATATACTTTGTAGGAAAGATTCTTGTTTCAGATTTTTATGAGTTTATTTTTATATTAGACTCAAGTAAATATATCACAGATATGTTGGATTAGCCGAACACTTTTCCGAACAGGCCGTTCGAAGTTGAGGTTCGCACAGTGTAAAGGTGCCTCTAAATTTAACTCAACAATGAGGAACAGTATTCCTCGCAGTCCGGGTTAATAAATTCCGCACCGGTGTGCAAAATGGACTTCTCTCATGCCACTTGCTCTCTTACATGTGGTAGTCTTGAACGTTCTGGACTTTCAACACATCTGTTTTGTGTTTTTTTCCCCTCACAATGTTGTACCACAACCAGTGAGATGGTTTAAAAAAATTTAGTATAAATAAAAATTGACTTCCGTATTAATTCTAAATATAAATCTTGTAAAAGTGAAAAAAAAATAACTAGCTTATAGAAAAACTACCAATTGTTACTACTCCGATAATTATTTTAAGTCTCGAGGCAATCTTGTTTACATACTTCTCGGAAGATTATCTTAGGAATAGAAGAGGAAACGAGGGATTTTGGATGGGTATCCAGTACATTAAGAAAATCAAGGTTTCCGGATCGGGCCCAATCGGCAACAATTGAAACATTAAGGGCTTTGTGGATAGTTAGGAAACAGGGAATTTAGCAGTCAAATGCTTTTGCAATATATATTAAAATATAAATATGAAGAAACACCAAAAATGCATTTTATATCCTACCTTGGGACGAAATGGGTTAATCCCAGATAAATCTTATTATTGTCATGTTAATGAACCTTTTGTAATTTTGTAGATATTTGCGTTTGTTTGGAAGGTAAGTACCAAGTATTCGCCAACATCTAGCTTTTTTTTTTGTTTTTTAAACCATTTTTCGAAGTTTGTCATGTGTTCATGTGAAATGAAAGAGCTAATGAAGCAATGAATGAGACATCGTTTACTTGTGGCACACATATGTTACTTATCGCCCATCATCTGCCGCTGAACTTAGTTTTCAAAATATGTCAAAAATTGGAATTTATATACTGCAGTCTTAGTTATTTACTTATGAAGTGTACATAGCTTATGAACTTAAACACTCAAACGCGCATACCAACCCCACGCTAATCCCAACATTTGATTCTTGGGTAGGCGTCTGTTTATATTTCATTATAGCTAATTTCACCTCCTTGTCAACTTTTGCTTCAAGGATATTCATTGCTTTCAGTGTTTGTTTTATTTCCTTCATTAAATCGTTATGTTCCACTTATGTTCTTTATGTTCTAAGCTATGGACTACAACTCCACCCCCCTTCTCCTGCAACATTAAAAGGATTGAAATAAAATAATGAATTATTGCATTGAAATAAGATGTAATAATGTTTTTGTTTTCAACCGTATATTATCTCAATGTGTCACGTAATGAAATATTACATAAATTGCTAAATGGAATGTTTATTTTTTTCGATGAATCGTGTATTTTTAAACGTCGCCGTTGAGTAGCGATAAGATATCGGCTGTATTAATATTCTCGTGTTTATCGTTTGGTGGCAATTCTTCGAGAATAATTTCTATTGCGCATCCTGAGTACGATATACCTATTATAAAAAAATAAATAGAGGTCTTGGTTGTAAAGCGAGTTCCATTGTTGTAAAATTAGAAATACCCGGCGCTGAAATTTCAAAATACCTATACATCTGACTTAAATGGAATAACTTTATCCAATAGTTATGGATATTTAATAAAAAAATAATATTAATAAAAATAATAATAATAAAAATAATAATAATAAAGCTTGACGCTACCGAATACCTAGGACTTACCTTCCAAACAACCGCAAATGCGCTAATAATAGCTTGAATCTACACTATTACAAAAGGTTCATTAATATGATAATAATAAGATTTATCTGGGATTAACCCATTTAGTCCCACGGTAGGAAATAAAATGCATTTTTGGTATTTCTTTATATTTATATTTTAATATATATTGCAAAAGCATGTGACTGCTAAATTTAAAATTATTGCCCTTCGAGAACCACGCATCTCGTCGCATCTCTGGAACATTAGTGGGCCGAAAGTGAACGATTATATCAGCCCTAACTTTTTTTTAGAAGTTTTTATTAATTATCCCATTCCTTTATTCGTGATTAAACATACAAAACATTTTAAAAGTTCCTTGAATATTCTTTGAGCATATTTGGAGTTTTCAAGTTCATATAAAACATACCTTAAAAAGCTTTGAAAAATCAACAACATTATCAAAAAACATTATAAAAAACACCTCAAGGCTCGAACAGCCTTTTTGGCTAATCTAAATAAGACACCAACTCGAACAGGTACTTTATCTGTTCGCCGGTGTGTTCGAGGATAGCACTAGTGTCGCTTTTGATAGTATCGCTTCCACCCTTCTTTTAGCATTTTTCTGACGCAGCTTTTATCATAAATAAGCTGGAGCAAATGTCAGAACAGCCGCTAGTTTCAAGTCAGCCGTTGTTGTAATAAAAATTATTGTATTATTATTATTAGGTGCATATGCACGGTCAGACATTTTTCGCTCGACTTCCCGTTTAGGTATAAACGTTCGTGGTACGCCGGTACGGGAAGGTTCGGGGTATTAACTGTTCGAGAGGTTGGCACAGTAGAGGCAACTTTATTGGTTGAAAAGTAACTTTTGTTAATTCTTAACTAAACGTAAATTAAATCACCAGTTACTTTGCAATCTCTATAGTGAGCTTTAATGAATAGAATTTGGTGATATGAGGAAAGGATATATGAAATAAATAATTGTAGACAAATTTAATTTTGTATTTTATAAACATGCCCCTTTAAACCTTCCTTTTATCAATCTGCAAGTTTTAAAATTACATCTCGGCTTGTAAACCAAACTCATAAGAAAATTTCATCAAATGGCGAATACATTACTGTTCATTTTAGAGATTTACTTTCGGCGGATAGAGATCATTGTTCGCTCGACTTCACGTTTAAGTGTAAATAGCTGTACGTTTTCCCCCGGAACAAGGTTCAGGGGTTACCTTTAGGAGGGTGAGGTTCGCACAGTGTAAAGGCACTTTAACTTAAAGGCATCTTCCGTTGAAATTTCACGTCAATAAAATTATTCAAACCCGTATCCTAGTTACAACATCATTAACAGGCCTATTATCATATTATTTTATCATTAATCGACAAATTAGAAGACAATCTATCATAGATTTAGATAATATTTTTATTTATTTATAATCTGTTTACAGGTTACAGACCTATAAATATGGGTCATAGTTCCATATCATTCATTTACAATACATAGATATTAAATAAAATAAATTTGCTCACTTGTAAAAACCGCTTCTTATTCTTAAACTACTAACAATAAAAATAAAAACATCTTCTAGTTTTCCCAAGCTATTAATCATTAATACATTTCCCATATTGGGAGGATTACAAACAAGATATTTGCTTAAAATTTTGTATCTATAATAAGAGTAAACAGGGCATTGCTAGAAAAAGTGTGGAAAATTGTCCATTTTATATTTACAGCTTTGACACAAATTATAAACTTGGAAATTATATGTAACATTGTTATAATATAACTTGTTTTGTTTTTCCCCAGCCAATCTTATTTGTGCTATTAATCTAAGTTTATTAATGTGGACATTATATTTCCTTTAGTCTTCACAAACATCAAATGAACTAATAAGACCATAATATGTGGTGAAGTTTGAATTTATGATGTTGATCTCAAGAGAAATGAGGAGATTCCTAAATGACAAGAGCATATCTTTTTTATTCTTCTCCACTAAACTTGGTTATTGTGCGAGCCATTAGCCTTCTTTTCCAATAGTGATCAAATAATTCTGCAATTGTGTAGCCCAATTCTAGGGGATGCTATTGTATTTATTAGAGAGGCTGATAAGTTGCAGGAAACATTTCCTGGGAAGCTCATTTGAGGGCATTTTCAGTAGTTTCAACCACCAGTTCACCTTTCTACTGAATACTTTGTATTGAGTAGAACTCTTCTCCAGTTTCAATGCGGATATAACTGTTTGGTGTATTTCTGAGTAAGTGCAAAAGTTTCTTAAAACAATGACTGTAATCTCTTTAATGTTTCGGTATATTCACAGCCCCAGATCTCAGATAGATAAAGGAGTACGCTTTCAGATAGGGAATCACAAAGTTTACACCTGGCTTCCCTGCTATCACATTTTAGATTTAGATAATATATATATGAACTTATATTTTTTTAAATATGGAAGAATAAGGTCAACATTTTCAACATAACTTCCAACGAAGACTAAAAGTCTTTCCATGTTTATCTATGAGCAGTAATGCGCCTCTTTTGTAAACTAAAAAGTAATGCAAATTGCCTTTAAACTAGCAAAGATGAGGGGGGAAAAGAGAGTCCGCAATTTGCATAAAATGAAATTAGCTACGTTCTCTCTAGACAAAGGAGAATGCCGGGTCGGGGTATGTGACCCTTCTTTGTGTTATAGTTGGAGCGTAGATGGCTTCCAATTCTATCCGACACCGTGATAGTAGTGTCATCAGCGACATATTGTGAAATCCTCCTAACTCTCGGCTGAAATTATGCCTGTCCATGGGGTCAAAACGAAAGATTCTTTCTCTTAAAATTTCAGTTAAACTTAAAAATAAATACATCACAAAACTCTCACGTAGATAGATTCTAAATAAATTAATAAAGATATTTAAAAAATAAAAAAAACTGATAATTACACGCAATGCATATAGAGCCGAGAAGATTAATTCATGTCTATGATAGATCGATCTTATTTTCTAGAAGTTAGATACATGAGAAGCTCAACATAGTAACACGCGGTTTGGTCCAAATTTCAAAGATTCCCATAAGCATGCTGTGGGGTCATGCCTACACTTTAGTTTGTGAGGTGACACAAACCCTTAATTTGATCTGGAATATTGGACTGTACGTAAAATGAATATAAATGTATCTTATTTAGTTATGAAATCTATTGACCTATGTACCATGAATGATAAGGGGGAAAATAATATTAAGGAAACCGGGAACATTCTTTGTGAGTGAATTTAGAGATGGGAATAAAATAATAGAAAATTTTATTGATGATAGACTGGCACCAAGTGGTGAAAGGTACTCCATGGATTAATATGATGAAATTGGTGGGTGAGCAGATGATCATTTGATTTGGCAGAATTACAATCCCTGGATATTCTTGAAAATAGCCATTTTTCTATTCCGCCCCCCCCCCCCCTCAGGAGCACAAATGGCTGTTTAGGAGTCTACTCGATCATTTTATTGTTCATTTCACTTAAGAAGAAAATAACTGAGTGCATAAAGACCTGAATTGGTGATATCTCTCACCGGCCAAACTGCATGGGAGCCGCCTCGTCATGTGATTACTCACGTGGGGTAGCTTCTTTACAGATGGACGGCGGCGGGCTCAGAAGATTTAACACATGCCAAATGTTTTGATTTTTTGAACATCCACGCTTAGCCTCATCTTGACTTAAGAAGCTCAGCGTCATTATTTAATATACCCTTGTTTTCATCTGTTCTGTCAAAATACCAACTGATCTTACAAACTTTCTCCGTTCTTAGCTTACGTTCCGAAAGAAAAATGTTGCCTCATCGAAAAAATTTTAAATGCTATGGAACCTCAAAGAGAATAATTTATATAGACTTGTCGTCAAACCCAGTCAAGGGTGGGAAACGGATCCAGCCATTTTCCCCGTCATTCATGGGATCCATTTGTTGTGGAATGATATTAAGATAGCTGCCATATTCTATTATTCATCCAAGAATGAAAAGTGAATAAACCGTGAGCAAATCATTTCCTCCGCTGGTTTTCACTGAAGTGTTAAGACTTTTGCCTTTAATATCGTTTCCGCTTCGAACTGTTAGGATTATTTTGTTCAGACGCTGTCTTAAATTCAACCGCTTGTTTTTCAGAATATGGATTGTAGAGAAAAAAATTGAAAATTTACCGAAGAACTTAAATGGGAAGAGGTAAAGAATCATACCTTAATATCATTAAGCTCTATCATTAATGATTAGGTCGTTGAAGGTCAGGTAGATGGTTACTAAAACTCTCCATTTTTTTCTCAAATATTTCCACTGAATCTCAAGATCTCAGTTGGTGAATATTTTTTATAACAGGAAACATTCGATAAAATGTATTTTATTTATTCTAAGGGAAATAATAAATCGCGTTTGTTTTTATATGGAAGCGTATTTTATTTACCGATGAAATTAAAAACAAATATTTGCCGGTTCGGGAAAAATTAATTAAAATTTCAACTAAGGGATTTTCTTTTTGACATGACACTAAATAATATTTTATCAATCAAATTAGGTGCATTGTAATTTAATTAATTGATAAATAAATTAAATTATAAATATTGTATCTGTATTGATTTAAAATCTACTTGACAATTACTGCCTTTTCTGAATATATTTTAAAATTATATATGTATGTGGGTGTTTATATATATATAATCTTGAAGATGTTGAAAATCCAAACACAAAGCTGCAAAGAAGGTTGAATGACATTTCAGAAATTTCTTTCATCAAAAACAAACTTTTTATCGATTTTTCTTTTTTTGCCAAGTTTTATGATTAGGATTCCTCCCATTTTTAAGGTAAACGCTAGACCATTCTGTTGTATATTATTTGTCAAAGTTTTATGCATCACTAGTATAAGTAATACTGTGAATGTGTATTCATCCTAAGTTCATTTCTACTAAAAAGTACAGTGGTAAGTGTTTGTAGTATGATTAGGTATATATAGTTTTTCATAATTAACTATTGTTAGCTATTGTATAAACTTAATCCTTTTAAGTTTAATGTATAGGTATTGTGAAATTTCAGCGGCGGGTATTTCTAATTTTAGAATTCTCTTTGTTGGGTAAAAAAAAAAAAACTATTCTTTTTTTTTTAAAAAAGAGCGTTGCAGAATTTTTTTTTGTATATTTGCATGACACGCCCACTGATATGAATATTTTTCTATTGGAACAGGATTTTTTATACAATATTAATGCACATATGGTATATATTTTCTTGACTATTGATATTAAAAGTTACAAAAGGATTCTTGAGGTTCAGTCAATAATGAACCACAATATAATGACGACGTTTCGAGACTACATTGTTCTCATTATCATACTTTAAATTAACAAACAGGTTGGAATACAATTATACCTAGGAGTTACATAGGTAAAATTTACACTAAAGTTGACAGTAATATTAACATGTAAAATGCATAGGCTGTATTACTGTTTATAATTCAATTGATAAAAGTGTATGAATATACTTACAATGTTGCTGATGGATATTGCTCTATGAACCACATAGATGTATAGAGACTAACTAACTCTATTACTCTATTGTACAAGTTCAGAACTCTAACTTTATTCTGAAAAGTTTACCTATGTAACTCATATAATTGCATTCCAACCTGTTTGTTCATTGTAGGGTATGATTATGAAAACAATATAGTCTCGAAACGTCGCCATAATATAGTTGTTTATTAATTATTGAACCTCCAGAACCCTATTATAACATCTTAATACCTTAGTTTTTCTATTTTCTTAATTTTTTTAAATGTAAATTACTATGATATCTGGTTGATTCAAATTATTTTTTTAAAAATGCATTTAATGAAGGTGAATTATTATTATACGATTAGCAACTTTTCACAAGTTTATTGACTTCCACAAGGCTACACAACAGAATAGGTGAGAGGGGAAAACCAAAGATCAGATAGATCACAAAAAAGAAGAATAAATGGCCTTCGCAAATGGGATGTGGCAACGAGTTGAACGAACATCTCCAAGACGCATTTTGTCAACACAATTAGTCAGCTATTTTTAGAATTTTCAACTGCTTCGAATGTATGAATTTTAAAAAACATCTTTGCAACTGTTATGAATCTGTGAAAAAGCGGAGAAAACTGATTTCCATTACATAACAGCATCATATGATATATCTATACCTGTCAGGATAAATTGTTTTTGGTCCGTACTGAGTATCCTTGGTTAAAAAATAAATAAATTATATGCTACTCATTTCCCTATTTAATGATGGAAATTTTGTAAAATAAAAAAGAACACAATATTTACGTTAACAGCAGGCTCCCTCCTAATGAACTTACTTAAATATCACCACATATTTTCAGAAAATACTAATTATTTTTGAAAACTTAAAATATTTTACTTTCTTTTTTAGTCTGAAATGCCTACTTAAAAGGGACCTTGATCAACTTTGGTGACAAATCAAGAAGAAAAAAAAAAAAAAAAAAAAAAAAAACCTTATCGGCTACACGAGAAGTATTTGTTAATGATAAAAAATGGAAACCAGCTGAACAATAAAGCACCAGAGAAAAACTTTTTTTTAAATTAATTAACTCTTCAAATTGTTAATAATAATAAAAATATTCAAAATACAAATGGTCGGTATAAAAACATCGTGAACTAAGCACCAAACCAATTCAATACATTTTTTATTTCTTTTTTAGATTCGAGTAAATTAAAGAAATATCTATTTAAATACACATATAATAAAGTTTTAAATAATATATATATAT
Organism: Aelia acuminata; assembly: GCA_911387785.2. Lineage (NCBI taxonomy): Eukaryota > Metazoa > Arthropoda > Insecta > Hemiptera > Pentatomidae > Aelia > Aelia acuminata. Next base: position 50,762,322 of record OU426980.1, on the reverse strand, counting down.
ATATATATATATATATATATATATATAATAATGTTTTAATTCTTCTTATACTATATATTACCTCGAAAGCGATAGAAGTAAACGCAGCCCTTTTTCACAAAATTCAACTTTAACTTTCAACGTGTTTGGCCGACCAAATAGTAAGTTCGGTGCATGAAAATGGATTTTTTTTTTTTTAAGGTTATATTAGACCTAATTCTCATTATGAATATATTACAGTATTATTTACATATTTTTCTACTGAACAACAGTTTACACATTTATTTCACATGGATTCCTAAAATTAAATGAAAATGAATGAAGGTGCTTGAAAATCGATATAATTGAATAAAACATGTTAATATTTGTATTAATTTATTTGTTTCTTAGGATATAAAGTGGTCAAAATTTATAGATCATAAATGAATCATTAAAACACCCAACGCAGTAACCCAATAAAAACGAGAAACCTAATAAAATGTATCAAAAAAGTTTCGTACAAATAAATAGAAAATTTCCCGATACCATGATAATAAAATAAATAAATCAATAAGCTAAAGTAGAATACAAATTTGGAGTAGTTATAAAATAACACATGTATAAAGGTTGGCATTGGTTTTAACGAAATAGATTGTTTAAAAAAAAAGTTGGAAAATTTCTCTCTAAAACGTAGTAGGCGGTCTATATATTGATTAATTTCAATAATGTTGACCGTATAAGCTCATCATTATTCTTTTAACAAGTTTATATTCTTGATAATTGGTTATCAAAAATAGAGGAATCAGAAGGGAACACAACATGTTTGCAGATCAAATACGGAACTTACGAAGTTAAATTTGTGTCCCTCAGCCAGGAGTCGAAGGACAAACAAATATTTACCTGCTCTTTCAGGGGGGATGCTGTGATATGGATTTAGCTACTCAATCCGATTTATAATTAATTTAAATATCAATCCTATAATGTCGAAATAATAAAAAAAAAACACAATCGACTATTAGTACAATGAGACGTACTACCCTGCGCTATTCCTTTCTAATAAACGCGTCATAAAAACTGCGTGTCCCTGCTCTGCGTCTCAATGTGCGCCTGGCCTTAATATTCCAGTCGATGTGGACTATTTTAAAGTGGAAGCAGGCAATGGAAAGATGTGAAACTTTTTTTTGGTTGCGAATGAATAAGACATGGTACAATTTTTTTTTTTCAAATCTATACTTAAGTCTATTCTTTAATATAAATAATACTAATTAATATTCTAGCATAATTACCACTCTATTTGAATGTTAAGGGTATTTTGAGTAGGAAGGGTATTTTATACAAGGAACCCTCTTTAACCGCCGTCCAGAGTATTCATTAAGCCAGACTAAGAGAACTTCCATAAAGAACTGATTACTTTGGAAGGAATATTGCTCCTAAAACTTGTTTTCTAAAGAAACTAGCCAAGCTATTTTTAAAATTAATCTACTCCAGAGGTACTGCCCCAGAATGGTTGATATTAGTGACAAAAATTCGATAACTCTTGATTAAATGACGATAAACGTTTCATTCATTTTTCATTTATGAGCATGATGTAAATTTTTATCAGAAGCCATTCTGTAATTTAAAAAAAAAAAAAAATAGCAGATACAGGGTCATCCAGAGGGGTTTAAATCAACTAATATCCTTATCACAAAAGTGATGCAGTCGGGCGAGAACTGGTATCGCCTTTAGTCCTGCTTTGCCTCCCACGCAAATTAAAGCTCGACACAAGTACACCTAACTTTTTTAGCATGTTTGCTAGAATTGAAACATATTCCGGGCCTTCAAACTTCAGGTCAAATTAAACATCAATTACGAATGTCTGATATATGAGGATTTTTCCACAGAGGTACTTAAAATCATGGGCGTCACCAGCACCAAATTATTGGGGGGGCGTCTCAATATATTCCTAGATAGGGTAGGTAGAAATTCGTGGGGCTAAAAGTTGAAATAATAAGTCCTAAAAACAACCGTTGGGACATTCAATTCATCCTCCAACGATGTATTTTAATGGTATTTATAGTTTATCTTAAAACTTGTCAATTTATGCCTCAGTTATAAAATAGGGAGTTGTTAAGGTTTAATTTTGAAGGATGTGGGCCAAAATTTCTTGACTGAATTTTATCTAAGTTTATTTTCTGATCCTGGTCCCACTAATTTCATTGCTTTCCATCAACATCTATAAGCTTCATCGAATTGATGGAAAGTAGGATCATGCTGTTAAAAAGTTTAAAAAGAAATGGAGACCGATTCCGTGGATACAACTTTTTTACAGAATTCATAAAACAAAACAGTTCAAGCTGAAATGAAAAAAAAATATAATTCATCAGATATACTATAAGCCTGACTATGCTTTTAACAATAGAGTGCTGTAATTAACTAATACTTAATTTTGTATTTTATTGGTTAAATTCCGATAAATTCGTAAAGTCGCGTTTTTATTCAATTGTTTACATTGGGTCCTCTCCTGCCAAAATATTGGGGGGGGGACTCGTCCCCCCTGTCCCCCCCCCCCTCCGGCGGTGACGCCCGTGCTTGAAGTAGTGATCCTCTTTGGGGTAAGTCTTTCACAAACTGGTTGATGCTGCCTAATTTTGGCCTAATTATTATTTCATTAAATATTTTTAAAGTTTCTGAGCAGTTAAAATGAAACAATATATATCCCTTATTATCGAGAATGATAAGAAATACTTCCAAACATTTTTTATTCAAATATAAAAAAGGGAATAAAACGTTATATGATAAATTTACTTTAGAGAACAGTCCAGTAGTGCACCAGATCAAATTTAAAGACCGTCACTATGGCAGGCTACTATGCTAGCCACTACACCACTGATAACCCATAAAAAATAGTAGAGAGTACAAAATCCTTAGCTATGCCGTCCCTCGGATAGGACGTAAAATGGAGGTCGTGCGATGTCAGGTACTCGTTAAAGTTCACTATCCTAATTATATCTGGATAGACAAAATTTATGAATCCAATGTAGCATCGTCTGATTAGCCATAGTGACATAAAGTGACGTTGAACGAAGATCGTCAGTTGACGTTTTATTTAAACCAAAATACACTAAAACAGGAAGAGTAAATTATGCTAATAGTTTTTTTTTTTTTTTTAAATATTGATAAACGACAACACCCAGTCTGTTGTTCTCAATGCATTTTTCTTTATAGAAACATTTGTTCAAGTTTGTCCCTTAATTGACTTTAAATATTTTCCTCTTGGGAAGAGGGTTTTTTTTTTTCCATCATCATGATATGTCCGTGACAGAAAATATTCGTAAATATAAATGAATCAAGGTACCAAAGAAAAGGAGTGTATGTGTGTATATGCCTGTTTATGTATATATTACAAAAATATTACTTATTGCCAAATTTGGCAAATTATTGGAACTTTTACCAATGCGCGAAGTTTTTAATGAAATGATCATGTATGTGATAAGAAATAATAATAACAATAATTTTTTAAACATGGTCCTGTACGTGAAGGTAGGTATAGGTTGGTAAAGAATGATTAAAAATGATTTAATCACATCTAACAAAAGGCATTCAGGAAAAAATTGACTCATATAAAAGTATGCAAGTGAAAATGAAAAAAAATTTCTTAAGACTTTTTTCGTTGTCGTTTGACCGATATCATTTTGGCACGATGAATCCGTAATAGAAAAAGTAATCAGATTCATAACACAGTGTAAATAGATAACTAGCATTTAACTATATTTTACTCCAACTATTCTATATATGTTTTTTGTAATTATTTTATTTTTCTCCTAACTTAAATTCTATTTCTAGTTTACCTAACTTTATATCCCTATTTTTTTTTCTTTTTTACCCCGCTTTAAATAAATATATTTTATCATACTAAGAAAACACTAATTATTCCTGTCCCGTCCTAAGTATACTATTAGTCCAATTAATCTAAATCAAAATTACTGTTTATAAGTATATCTATTTTTTTTTCCATTTAGTCCAGATCTGTATTGTATAGAGCCACTCTTATTTCTATAAAAATTCAAGGCATTGATAACGCGGAGTTTCAACCATGACAAACATCTTTATCGTATGATATTTTTTTTTATTCAGTCAAAAAAAATAAGATATTGTAATGAAATGATTATATGTCAAATCTTAGTCGTAGGCCCTGGGAAAAATTCTTGTTGTGACTCAAGACCCCAAGTCAACTAAAAATTTAATAAATAGTTATTTGTGGTTGTAAAACGTAAATAAGTCTCGATTAATTCGCTTTACATTTAAAACGAGTGTGAAAAATATTCATGTAGTCACATTATCATAATGACGTTTCTATAAACGTTATTACTTTATGCATTAACAGCGTTAGTTGATGCCAATAATCAACAGGATTCCAATCAGCTGAGGTATAACAGCCTACGGCTGCATACAATTACACATGTTCGCCTTATCTATGTATATGGAACACATGATAGTTACCAAGGTCCAATCAACAAGGAACTGTTGATAAACGTATCAATATCATCCTCGGTACACTCACGCGCACACATAGACATACACACATATGAATACACCAAAGACAATGAGCGTGTAGGAAGTGACTAAATTCATTTCCTATTGGTGAACGATATTTATCAGGATTTATGACTGGTAAGAGAAGGTCTCAATGGTTGGCCTTGCGAGATATTTTTAGACTCAATGTTAATTGTAGAAGCAGGAAATAGGGGACGGATCTACACTCCTCATTAATCTAATTAGACAATATTATTAATAGACTGCTCTATAACTAATTGAAAGATGTAATTTTTCTTAATCTTTTTGATTATATATATATATATATATATATATATATATATATATATATATATATATATATATATATATACAATTTTTGTGGAATTTTGATTAGGCTTATAAAAACAACAGTTCAAAGGAAATTTTCTTTTCCAAATCTTAAAACATTTCATTTTGTTTATTTATTGAAATTTAAACTGTTTCATAGGAACAAGTAACATCAGACGAGCCATAGAGACCTTAAGACTTTTTGATGCTTTCATTCCTTTTGGGTTAGGAATTTTGAAATTTTTTGGAGCGAGTGCGAGACGTAGTTGATAGTAAACGTGACACAATGGTGTGTTTTAAATTTAGACACCGGGGATTGTTATTTTTTTCTTTTTTTTTCACTTTCCGTATATTCCATGAGGGGGTCTTATTTTATGGTTTTATCATCCATTAATAAAATATTAAATATTACGAAAATTAAAACAGAAAATTTCATTCTAATGGCTGGCTTGCTATATGAATATGAATAATTGTCAAATCCACTAAACCTGCAGGTAGCAAATAAAAAAGGTTTTATTTAAGATATTTTCAGTTCATGCTGAAGAAAATATTTTTGAAGAAATGTTGTGCTTAATAGAATGCCTTAAAGGCATTTTTGAAAATATTGTTTTAAAAGTTAATAAATGCTAGTAGAAATGAGAATAAATAAACAATTACAATAAACAAAATTAAAACACTACTTAAGCCAATTAGTGTTTTAATTTTTGAGCAATTCGAAAATATTAAATTATGATAAATATATTGTATTGTATTCCTGAGGATAGAAAAGTTGAGATAACAATAAAATAATTTTTAATTAAAAAAAATCTGGTGCATGCGCGCAACACACAACTTTCACTTACCAACTTACTTAGATAAGAAATTGACGTGTTTTGTTAAATATCATTTCCCAAAGTCACACATTTTTCTACATTCATATCTTATTTTTATTAATCGTTAAAGCCGTTTTTGAGTAAATAAAAAAACCCGTGAAAATGATACAAAATTTATTAAGTAAAGTCCCCCCTTCGGTTGATCAATTTTGATGAAATGTTGGCTATCACATATTTGGCATATACATACATCAAATACCCAGTTTGATCAAAATCGTTAAAGCCGATTTAGAGTAAATAAAAAAAAGACGTGAAAATGTTACAAAATTTATTAAGTAAAGTCCCCCCTCCGGTTAATCAATTTTGATGAAATTTTTACAGTCATATCTCGGGCATATAAATAGATGAAATACTCAGTTTAATCAAAATCGTTAGAGCCGTTTTTGAGAAAATCGAAAAAAACCTAAAAAGTTATTAAGTAAAGTACCCCCTCCCTTTAAGTAATTTTGATGAAATTTATGCTGTCACATCGCGGGCATATACCTACACTAAATACCCAATTTCAGGATCGCACGGTTTATAGTTTTTGAGCTAGTCTGTTCACATACACACACACACACACACACACACACACACACACACACACACACACACACACACACACACACACACACACACACACACACACACACACACACACACACACACACACACACACACACACACACACACACACACACACACACACACACACACACACACACACACACACACACACACACACACACACACACACACACACACACACACACACACACACACACACACACACACACACACACACACACACACACACACACACACACACACACACACACACACACACACACACACACACACACACACACACACACACACACACACACACACACACACACACACACACACACACACACACACACACACACACACACACACACACACACACACACACACACACACACACACACACACACACACACACACACACACACACACACACACACACACACACACACACACACACACACACACACACACACACACACACACACACACACACACACACACACACACACACACACACACACACACACACACACACACACACACACACACACACACACACACACACACACACACACACACACACACACACACACACACACACACACACACACACACACACACACACACACACACACACACACACACACACACACACACACACACACACACACACACACACACACACACACACACACACACACACACACACACACACACACACACACACACACACACACACACACACACACACACACACACACACACACACACACACACACACACACACACACACACACACACACACACACACACACACACACACACACACACACACACACACACACACACACACACACACACACACACACACACACACACACACACACACACACACACACACACACACACACACACACACACACACACACACACACACACACACACACACACACACACACACACACACACACACACACACACACACACAGACCATTTCGCGGGACTTGGTCATTTCGACTCAGGGGACCCCAAAACGTGTATTTCCGTTGAAAACCGGAAGTCGAATTTTTTCACGATCGCAATACTTCCACTTACTATATATTTCATATATAGGTAAATGAAAGTAAAAAATTCATTAAATCAAAGTTTTTAAGAGTTCAGGTATTTTAAAAAAAATTTGTGAAGCACAAGTGTTTTAAGAGATTATTTAAAACCAATTTAATAAATTAGTTGATATATACATTTTCGACTTATAGTGTGGCTTGTTCTGAACGTTGTATAAAAAAATCACTTTTAAGATGAACATTTACTAACTAATAATATTACAGTACTGGGTAAACTCATTTTCCAACTTAAAGATCTCAGACCACGGGATTATAATTTTTATAAAATTGGCTGGATGATTTGAATTGTTCTGATCGATTTTCTAATATATTATATTATTATTTAAAATTTATATTTTAATAAGATACCAAGGTTCGAATTTAGTTAAATATAGGATTTATTTTTAAGTTTAAAATACCACGGGAAGGTCTCAAGTAAAGCACGGTGCCTCTGGGTTGCGGCAAAAGATGCAAATGTTGTTAATTAGAAATGCCAAGTGAGATTCCGTAAGCTCGGAAGCCAGAAGAGGAGCGCCGCAAGGTGAACGAACAAGGAAAGGAACGCAAGGGGGGGGCTGAGGAGGTATAGGGGGGTGAAAGGAGGGTATAGGGGAGAAGAGGGTATGGGGGGGATTTATAGGGGGTAAAAGAGAACGCTTTACAGAGTTCGCTACCCACCTTCCATTCTCCGACGACACACTTGTGCCTCTTGGATATTTCCTCGGATCCGTCATTAGCAATATCCACTCTCGGAAGCGAAGCATCCATCGCACAGTGGGAAAATTTTGTCATTTAGCGGCCAAAAATCTATAACTCCTGACTAAATTACGATAATCGAATAATTCTTTTTTCATTAAAGAGCATGGAATTTCCTTTGTCAGTGATTTCTTAGATTTTTAGAGAATTTTAGATAATTTAATTTTTTAGATTTTTTCTTATTTAGACAATAATTATTTTAAAATCTTTCAAAAGGAGCAAATGCCTGAAAAATACATGTATATAAGCAGAAAGCTCAATAGATAATAATCCTGGCTCATTTCATTCCCTATGTATAACCCTGTACCGAATAAACTATTTTATTTAAATTTAAATGAAGAAAGAATTCATTTAAAAATTAATTTGAAATACTTTGAGCGATAGTATTTTTATTTTTTTCATTCTCACTGATAAAGGGAATTCCATGCTCTTTAATGAAAAAATAATTATTCGATTATCGTAATTTAGTCAGGAGTTTTAGATTTTTGGCCGCTAAATGACAAAATTTTCCCACTGTGCATCGTCAAAAAGCGCACCTCGGCGAAACTTTTATTTTGATAAGTGTGTATCCATTGATTTCCGAATGGAAGTACGTCAAGTAGGAACAGTATTTGAATTTCCTGCTTTTTGAAAATATTTTTTTTTTTTTAGTCCGATTCGGGCTGTATATGAGAAAAGAAATAAACTATCTTTATTAGTAGAACGCATGCACATGGAAAAATAAACAACAGACCAAACTAGTTGTATATATTCTTATATTCAAGGACGGGTCCAGGGAGGAATTCTGGGTATAGAGTCCCCCGAAATTTAGAAAGAAAAAAGGTTTAGAGGAATACATTTACGCATCTGATTATTACAACTTTGTACGTACAGTAGTGTTTATGTAAATTAATTTAATTAAGTTACACCTGATTTGGTATATAAATAAGTGTGCTGTTTTTTTTTCCTTTATGTTTTTTTTTTTGTTTTTGTTTTTTTAAACCAACCATCCTTCCTGTTTTCTGAGTCCGCATCTAATACTAATTGTCTCTGTTTCTTAAGGCGCCTTTACACGGTGCGAACCACGGGTGTACCACGAACAGCTATTTACACTGAAACGTGAATTCAAGCGAACAATGATGTCTGATCGCACCTATGCACCTTAATACAATAATTTTCATATCAAAGACGGCTGACTTGGAACTAGCGGATGTTCTAATCATTGCTCTAACTTATAAACAACGTCAGAAAAATGCTAAAAGAAGGTCTAGAAGCTTATCTTAACACAAAAACGACATGAACGCTATCCCCGAATACACAGGCGAACAGATTAAGTACATGTTCGAGTTCGTGTCTTTTTGCCGTACAGTGTTCGGGACAGGCTCTCCGAGGGTGAAGTTGAAGTAAAACACCTTTATATTCAAGAATGAGAAAACTGTACGAAAAAAGAATATGAATAACAAACGTTAACATCCTTCCTTCAAAATATATTTTACATTTTCAAACCGCCCTTTTATTAATATTAACAATTAATTTTAGATAGACAAGCAAGCACAGCGTTTTATAAATGTACCAAAAATTGTTCATTATACATTTAATTATAATTAGCTCGGTCCAAGCGTTTCATCTGCCTTTAATTCTGATGGCTTTTTAATACATACGGTCTATAAATAAAAATATAATTTATTTAAATAAACATAAATACGAGGAAATATAACACTGTACGGAAGTTCAGATTGATTAATCGAGACTAATTTGGCTATAGTGACTATTTTTAAATAATCCAGGCTATTTTGGTCTAATATAAAACAAATTAAAAAAAATTATACGTAAACAATTTTTTTTTTTGTTTTACGGTTTTAGGGACATATTTATATATAATTATATAGATACGCGTGTGTGTGTGTGTGTGTGTGTGTGTGTGTGTGTGTGTGTGTGTGTGTGTGTGTGTGTGTGTGTGTGTGTTGTGCATATATTTCATTTCTACGTAAACTCTCCTGGATAAGACGACAATTTACGTATTTACAGAGACTGCAAAATTTATTAACGAAAACATAATCCTGTTCTGCTCTGATATTGCACAACTAAAAAAAAAAATCCCTAAGATAGTTAACGTTTTATCTTATGGCAAATCATCACTTTCTTTTAGTCAAGAAATCGGAGTAGTATTAGTATTAATCTTTACCAAATATTTCATTAATATTGATAATAAGCTCGTAGTATTGAGCTGATAAATATTTTTTGTTCTGCAGTTTAGCCTAATTATTTTTTTATTTTTTTTTACTTTTAAAATAATTAGTATTTGTATTTATTATTTATTGTGCCTCATAATATTTGTATTAATATAATGTATGTTTTAATCTAAGGAAAGATTCAATCAACTTATTTCTTCTTAAATACTTTTGTTAAGAAATCATTAAAATTTATATCAATATTTCGTGGTCAACCATTGAATCCTCAGTTGGTCCCACGACAATAAACCTTAGAAAAATAAAAAAGTCAAATATTTGTCATTTAAATCTTCTTTTTAAACAATGAAGACGTTTAAAACTAAAACGATAAAATAAATACAAGCACCACCATTACATCTATGGAACGTTTTATTTAAATTAAATAATTATGGGAAGAAATAATTTCAACATTTCCTATGATCGAATGAAGTTAGTTTATTTTATTTTTTTATCTAACATATTCATTATTAAATAAAGAAAGAAAGAAAAAACAATAGTTTCCCGTTTATGATTTTTGCATTAAAAATTAGAATTAATTTCGAGTTGAGTATAATAAGATCATTTTGATTTAGGTCGAGAGTTTTATATGTAATGGTGTTTAGATATAATTGTGTGTATATATATATATATATATATATATATGATTGTTGTTATTTAAAAAATTAATTAAATTATTCATCATATTTAAAGTAATTAAAATAATAAAAATGAAGGACAGGATTGTTACGTATCCCTTGCAGTAAAGAGAATCAACCAACACCTAGGGCAAGAGAAGAGGGACAAGTCCTCTTGAGCTGGATCGATGGGACAGCCTCTCTCTGTTTCTCCTCTTCGGTTATGTATACAACTCAACTGCATTCTCTCAAACAAACCTAATTATATAATATATATATATATATATATATATATATATATATATATATATATATATATATATAGAGAGAGAGAGAGAGAGAGAGAGAGAGAGAGAGATATTAATCTCATTATATATATATTTTTTTTTAGTTATCAGAAGTTATAACCCTCGACAAGACCTTAATTCACCTGCGTTCGATTTTTCCTCTAATTTTTAAAACTTAGCTATTTTTTCAATCATCATTATTAAGAGGGAATTATCGCCATTTTTAGACGCAGTCGTATTATGTCAGTGGACACGACATGTAGGTGTTATTACTTACTCTATTGCCTTTTTACCTATCTCGATTTTAATTTTCATTCAATCATTCACTCCCTCTTATCACCAATCCCATATCCTCCAACGATTTATTATTCACAATTATATTTTATTCGTATTTTTATAAAAATTGTTTCGGCCTCCTAGGGACCACGGAGCTCGTTTTAACTCTCAGCTAGGGTATTCTGCTTATTCTTACTTAGCCCAGTATGCCTCTTTTATGCGTATATTTTAATCTGTATAACTTTCCTTCTTTTTCGGCTTAATATATTTCAATGCACATGTAGAGTTGTTTTATTTTTGACCGCACCTCTAACTATTTTTATTACATACATAATTTAAATTCACCCTACAATCCCGCGAAAATGTATTACAATATTTTGGTTAAATGTGTTCATTGGTATTTCAATACAATGTTGTCTTTCTTGGCTGAAATGAAAATATTTAAAAATTATACATTTGGTTACCCGAAAAACATAATGAAGTTAAAATACATATAAATTAAAAATAGACCTACTCTCAATATGAATTCAGAAAAAATAAGCGGGATAGGGGAAAGGGATCAGTGAATAGCGGGGATTGTCAGGGTTTGTATGCATAGATTAGTGCAATGGATGCAAGCTTTAGTGTAAATTTTACCTATGTAACTTATATATTGTATCCCAACCTGTTTGTTCATTGCACGGTATGATTATGAGAACAATATAATGTCCAAACTTCATGATAATATAGTTGTTTATTATTGACTGAACCGCAAGGACCCTATTATAACATTTAATATCAACAGTCAAGAAAACATATCAGATATATATATACATAAGTATATGAAGAACTAACTAATATAATTGAAATTTTGAAAATTCCATTTGGTGAACTTATGTTAGCCAATTCTTAAAGCAATGGAAAGACTGAAAACTGCATCACAATAAAATAATCACTCAGCCATTCGGTTCAATCAATTTGTTGCTTCTTAAGTAAATTAGGTACTGAGGGTGGTTATATACCCGAGAAAAGATGGGAACGCACAAAATGTTAAATATCTATGAAACGAAAAACTGTTGTGAAGTTTTAAATGTTATTATTACTTTCACTTACCTATATATGAAATATATAGTAAGTGGAAGTATTGCGATCGTGAAAAATTTCGACTTCCGGTTTTCAACGGAAATACACGTTTTGGGGTCCCCTGAGTCCAAATAAACAAGTCCCGCGAAATGGTCTGAGTGTGTGTGTGTGTGTGTGTGTGTGTGTGTGTGTGTGTGTGTGTGTGTGTGTGTGTGTGTGTGTGTGTGTGTGTGTGTGTGTGTGTGTGTGTATGAACAGACTAGCTCAAAAAATTTAAACCGTGCGAACCTGAAATTAGGTATTTAGTATATGTATATGCCTGCGATGTAACAGCAAAAATTTCATCAAAATTGCTCAAAGGGAGGGGGTACTTTACTTCATAATTTTTGTATCATTTTCACGTGTTTTTTTTTATTTACTCAAAAAAGGCTTTAACGATTTTGATCAAACTGGGTATTTGATGTATGTATATGCCAAAGATGTGATAGCCAACATTTCATCAAAATTGATTAACCGCAGGGGGGACTTTACTTAATAAATTTTGTATCCTTTTTAAGTGTTTTTTTTATTTACTCAAAAACGGCTTTAACGATTGTGATCAAACTGGGTATTTGATGTATGTATATGCCAAAGATTATTATTTATTAGATTATTATAAATTTCATCAAATTTAGTCAAACGAAGGGCACCAAAACAACGCATTAATTTCTAATCTAAGTAAGTAGGTAAGTGAAAGTTGTGTGTTGCGCGCATACAACAGATTTTTTTTTAAATTTATTTTGAACTGCAATTTTGATTCCCAGATTATATCTAAATAGACTTCAACTCCTTTTTCATAGATTCATTGTCTAATAAATGTTGAAGCTTTCCTAAATATGAGCAATGTGTAGTCTTCAGGAAGATGAAACTTGACAGTGCGTTGCAAGCTAGATATCCAAAAAGTCCCCTTAATAAATTACCACATAAACGTAAATTCATATTTTCTCAAATAAAATTCCATTAACTTTAAGATAGCTCACTTAAAATAAAATTATCTTGAACAATCCGTTTTTGTTAAAAATAAAAATAAAATTAAAATGAGAATCCCTTAATAAAACACAAAAATTGCGTTTCCGTTCGGAATCGAACCATACATCAAAGGAGTTTTTTTGTTGAGAATCGTATTCGGAATTATCTTCCAAAGTTTCTCTATTAACAACTGATTCTAACCACTATATATTATAATATTAATTCAAATCCATGTCTTCTTATTGGCAAATGTAGTGTTGATAAGGAATGTTAAAGCTGGAACAAGGAGTTCGGAAAAAATCAATACTCTGTCAAACGGCCCTCGCTTCAGCCGGCAGTTGTATCCGAGGGTCCAAGCCAGAATTTAATGATGGCGCTACTCTCTAAGCGGGGTGGGGGTGAGGGAACTTCCCTCCGCATGATCCCAGCTAACATGATGCCAGGGATAATATAACGAATGGTAGTCACTGACTCCATGCATAACGTATTAACATAAAGCAATATGTATAGCATGAAAAAAATCAGTGGCACATATTTTTTTTAATTTAATGCGAGGAACCGCTCTCAAGAAAAATACAGGAAATGGTTGCTATACGCCCAACCCTAAACCTTGAAAAATCAAAGTAACTATAACAAAATAATCAATATTGTAACTTTTTTGTGGGTTTAAATAATTTTATTCGAAAAAAATAATAATTTACAATGCCACACAAACAATATAAAATCAAAAAATCAACGAGGTTACAAAAAGTATCTACTTGTAACGATAGAGTAACACTAAAAATAACCATGTTATTCGAACTTCAGGGCCAGACCTTCTCCAGTCCATCGCTCCTTATACTTAGTCTGGATAAGAACTACCTAGAATGTTCCAGACAAGCGTAGAAGGTACAAGGTAGAACAGTTTGTTTCAACAACAATTCTAGAACTTTTTCAATCATATGTTTTGTGTTTCACGTTACAATTTTTTTTATCTGTTTACTTAAAGTCACTGCTACAATGGGAGTCCTAAATATTGCCTATCCATGTATAACTAGGATAGGGATCTTTAACGAGTACCTGAAATCGCAAAGTCTCTGGACCTCCATTTAACGTCCCATCAGAAGGACGTTATATCCAAGGATTTTTCATTGAAATAAAAATATTTTGTACTCTAAAATATTGATGCTTTGATTGAGTTAAGCAGTAAAGAATGTACAATTTTATAATTTAAAAATAAAATATAGTTAGTAAACATTAAAATTACAGGAAAAATAAGTGAATTTTATGAAATTCGTTACTTAGAGTTATTAAGATATTTACGAATGTGCATTCATCAAATACAAATTATGTAAAATCATTACACAAAAATGTATACGCGGGACGTCATATAATAAGTATTAAAATAATTGGCTTCATTAAAAGAATATCACTTGCTAAAATTTTTGTATTGTTTCGACTTATCAACATAAATGAATGTGCATGATATTTACAGAACCACAGTACATCGAATAGTAATCAAAACTTGAGTTGAATATTTCCTCTAAATCATACATTTATACAAAAAATGGCTAAAAGTAATTTTTAAAAAACATTCCGGACCTTTCCCGTTAGCTGCACCGCAGCGACTGTTATAGTTACCTCACACTCACGAGAAGCTGTTTGATGAGTATCTCAAATGAATTTGGCCTTTGGACTTTGTAGGGTTTTTTCCCCTTTTGAGCGAGCATAGCGAACGGAAGTCGAAAGTTGTGATTTAATAAAGGTAGTTAAGTCCCCGAAAGAACTCAGTGAATATGAGAGCGTAAGTTTGGGCCATGAAGTGAGGTGACCCAGGAAGGAAGGGATTTAAGCCGACTGCGAGCAGGTGGTGCGAATGTTGGGGCATGATTCTATTGAAAACTGCGGATCAGTAAGGCAGAGTTTGTAAATGTGCAAGATTTATATTAGAGTTCCGAGGATCTCGAAGATCAGATATTAACAACATTATTGCAAGAAATACTCCCTGTTATTTTAAGAAAGGGAAGACACACGGAGAATTCATCCTCAAAAACGAGTTTTATGGTTTTTGTTTGTATTTGACTTTTAAATAGTCAGGATATGATGTATCGGAGAAATTTCCTCGGTCCCTAAAACTGCTTCAATTAATTTTTCTTCCATTTTTCACTTCACCTGCGTGGCGCAGGCCGTTACCTCACGTCACCTCACCTCACGTCAAGGAGCTGCGCCCCAACTTACGCACGGCCTAAGGCACATTAAAAAGGTAGGATACGTGCGATACAGATAATGGAAAAGTACCTCCATTTCTATCAGGGCTTATTATCCAATAACAAAATATTAAATTCTACAAAACGGAAAACAGAAAATTTCATTGTAAAGGCTGGCTAGGCAGAAATCATCCTTCTTCTGCTTTTTTTTGACATACATTTTATATAGTTAAATTCACATCTCGGCATATGGTTAAAAGCCATGCTACCAAAAGATTTTTTATATGTAATTAGGAAAATAATTTTACATATGTAGATTTTATTTAATGAAGCTATTTATCAATAGATTTTATTCTACTAATAATATAATTTATAAAAAAAATACGCACTGCAAGGCATACTTGAAAACTTAATTACTGAGTTGCTAAAATACAAATATGACAATAAATAATTTATATTATATCAAGGATGAAAGAAAAATTAAACAGCTGATATAATATGAAATAAATAGTAAGAATGATATTTTGGATTTTAAATGAGCTCGAATGGTGGGGGATAGGCTCGAAATCCTATTTACTGTTGACACACCGATTCTACCTACTAAATATCATCCTTCTATACATACATTCATACATATACACACACACACACACACACACACACATATATATATATATATATATATATATATATATATATATATATATATATATATATATATATATAATAAATAACAGGATTGTACCAAAATAAACCAAGAGTTAATTCTTTGATACGTTACGTAATATTACAGCCATATTAGTGAATATGACGGAATAGAAGAAACCGTACTTGTCTACTGAACCTATAAGCAGAACTAGAATCATTGATCATATCGCACTGGTCGGAGGGAAAACCGCAAAGCCGAACACGAAAGTACTTTAACACGCTTAACAATGGCGAAGTCTAAAGGTTTTAAAATGACTCAACCATATTTATATAAAACAATTTTTAAAATGGAATCGATACAAAAAAAAAAAAAAAAATCAGTGAAAAACCTACTAAATCGATAAAATCTATTTATGAATAAAACTAAACATAATATTTAACTTATTCGTTATGTAAATTTTATTATTAATTTAAAGTTACTATGTGCGATGGATAAAAAATTTGCATAAACAGCAGGCCTTTGATAATATTCGAAAATGCAATAATAATTAAAAATATTTGCAAATAATATAAGGTCACAAGGTAATCTTTTTTCTTCATTTTTTTTCACAACTTTTAGAAATGTTCACACTTATAAGAACCGTAATAATAATATTTAAAAATAATTAAAACATATTTGGACGCCTTACACCCAGTGCGGACTAGCGGGGGGGGGGGGGGGTTTCGGGATAGATTCTCCCCCCCCCACCTCCCGAAATTTCCAGAAGATACATAAGTGGAATAAATGTTCGTAAATATTTATTAATGGAATAGTAGTATTTATGTATCTTTATAAATTTATTAAAGTCCCTAGCCTTTTTGTAGATAAATAAGCGTGCTGTTTTCAAGCATTATATATGTATTTTTAATTTTTTTTTTCTACCGACCATTCCTTCTTTCCGATTTTTTTTTTTCTGGAACCGATCTTGCTTTAGCATTTAATATAATAATAATAATAATGAAGGCTTAACCGACCTCCATCCAGACCAGAGTTGGCCAAATTGTAATCAGAATAATGATTCATGAATATGAATAATTGGTAATCATAAAACAAATGAAAAATGAATAACCATTATTCATAATCAGTACGGAGTATTTTTAATGATTATTGAGTGTTTATGGTATTCATTTGAAATGAATAATAAATAACTAAATACCAGTTATTCATTTTTCATTTGTTTTATGATTACCAATTATTCATATTCATGAATCATTACTCTGATTACAATTTGCCCAACTCTGATCCAGACCCAACTTCGATAGATCTACACATTTTCATCTTTATTCTCTCTGGAATATAATTTATATTTAATGTATTAAAAGATAGAAGCATTTAATATATTAAATATAAATTATATTCCAGAGGGAATAAAGATTAAAAATGTGTAGAAAATGGCATATGTAGAAAAAAATATATATATTCAGTTCATATTCAATAATATCAGTTAACAGCAAACAGTTGAAGGAAATGATTCATAACCTCTAATAAACGAAGTTTTCACTCACAACCCGATCAAAGAACTGTTTCCCTCTCTTTTCAATCTCTGATGTCAAAGCTGAGCTAAAATCCTAACTCGCCCTTTGTAAAAACAAATGCTCTCTTTACGGAAAAGAAATCACTCCGTTTAGGTTAATTGAAAATATCCGTTCTTCAATTGAGAGCGAGAATATTTTTTCTTCACATCAATAAAAAAAAAAATAATAATAAAAAATAAAATAAAAAATAAATAAATAAAAAAAAGTATAGCGAACCCTACATTAAAATAAATTCTTAATTTTTCAATATACTAAGATCTCACGTTGGATCTCATAGACTTGTGACAACGCCTCTCGATATTATGATATTTATGTGGAACTTTGTGGTGAGCAATGTAAAGCCAATGTTAAAAGGAAATTAACTCTCTAATCTTCCTTTTGTCCCTTTTCCCGATAAAAACTTCATGAAATATTAAGTACCGTTATACCAAAGCAGTGAATTTCAAAATAACAATAGAATTGCTTCGTTGTATAACCAAGGGAACTGAAAATATTCAATTTACTATTCATCTGATTTCGAGGACACAATTACTCCTTATTCCGTTCTTTTTCTGCATAATAAATGTTTAAAAATGATGAATAATATATAAATATATACATAAAACAGTTCATAATACATATATTTAATACGACGATTTAATTATTAATATTTCTCCTTGACAGTTTTCTGTAAGTTCGTCTGGTTGCAACTAAAATGAAAGAAATAAAATATCCAAATATATATTGTCATGTTTTTAAATTTAATATATTGATATATTTACAGCCGAACATAAAAATACATCCAGTAAATATGTTGGCTATGAAAAAATAAGGGAAAATAATGTCATGAAAAAGCATGTAAGAGAAACTACCCATTGATAGCACTCAACTAGCATTTTTAACTTATATCACGAGGCCAACTTCTTTTCAGACGCTTAGTAGGATTGCCAGGAATAGAGGAGGAAGCAAAATTGGAAATCAGTGGGTTGGGATGGTTCGCGAGTTTATCATAAAAGGTCCTGTACCTGTATCGGGCCAACTCAGAGACATGGGGAACGTTAAGGTCATTGTGGATGATTTGATTGGTGACAAACTAAGGACTATTAAGGATAGTGCGAAGGAGTTTTGATTGTAAAGGTGCCTTTACACTCTACGAACTTTACCTTCGAACACCACCCTCGAACAGCTTTCATGTTGACTGTTCGGCTGTTCTAGGTACTTCATCTGTTCGCCTGAGTTCGGGGGTAGCGCTAATGTCACTTTTGATATGGGTTTACCCAAGTGACACGAGTTGATAATATAATATATAATGGATAATAAAAAATATATTCATAATGGAGATTTTTTCTTCATCAAAAGCGTTGGGTGCGTCAGCCATATTTGTTAGCTTGCCGTCACGTGAAGCTTAAATGGCTGTTCGCAGAACGCCTTACGGCAAGGCTCGGGGGGGAACCTGCTTGAAGGTGAGGTTCGTAGAGTGTAAAGGCACCTTAAGGAGTGGATACGAGAGGAATTGGATGGTTTGGTGGATTCTCGGTTCCGTAAGTCCAAATCGGTCTTAATAGTGTCATATAAATAAGCCTTTGAGCGTTTCTCATCTAAGTGCTGAAGTAGTCGGAAGCGCCATGCAGTTTCTTGTCGATTCAGTCTTGAGTGAGGATTCCAGGTGAGACGTTTGTCCAGGTGGAGTCCTAAGTAGCGGATCTGTTCTGATTATTGAAGGATACAGTAGGACAGGAGGTCATAAGTTTACGACGAAGAGTAACACAATTCTTCGAGGATTGTGAGGCGACATTTGCAGAGTTTGGGATACAATGGTTGGGTCATTATTAATAGGTAGCACACATGTGTCATCGGCGTACGTAGTGATGGGTATATAACAGTATTGAGATGGGTAAGGATGTCAGCTGTATAAACTGTGTAGAGCCATAAAATTTAAAATAGCGGGATCCGAAATACAGGAGTAATTGTGCATCCAAAATAAATATGAAGTGGAATGTGCGTTTAAAAAAAAAAATAAATAAAAATAACAGAATAACCGCCCTTATCTGAAATAATATTACAAATAGCAATGTACAAAAAAATAAGAACTGTTTATCCGTCGTTTGCCTATAAAATAGTTGCAATACTTCAATATCTAAAGTGGTTTATTGTTTTGTTTTTTTGCTTCTATGGTAGCCCCAAAGAAGGAGAGTTCATTGAATGATTTACATGTTATATTATATGGTGAAAAAATATTTGTACATATATACAAATATATATAGTTTATTTATTTCCCAATTAGTTCTCCGCTTCCTTCCCATCCCTTCTTTTTCCCCCCATTAACTTAGTTTCTATTTTGTTTTAATATATTAAAGTCTATTTGATTACTTATCCCTTCCTCCTTATCCTACTTATTCTTCACGGCCACACTTTATTATTCCCATGACAAAAAATTACTAATTTGAATGATTTACGAACAAATATTGTTTTTTTTTTTTTTTTTTAGTTGAGATAGGTATATAGATAGGTATATATTTAAACAGGTATGAGGACAGCTATCAAGTAATTAACAACAATTCAACTATAAATTACTCCAAAATATCTGAGGATCGGTGCATGATGCAGGGAATATTGTGAGCTAGAGGGTTGGAACAGGGCAGATAAGGCCGCTCTCTGATAAGCACCAACAGTTGGGCCACCACCACCGCTCCCCTTCTAGAACATTCCCATCCCCATAACTGCTACCAACCTCCATTCATCGGTGCACAGGTCAAAAAAAAAATATCCCAGCTTTTCAATTTCCCTGCAGTAAAGAACAAGTGAGAAAAGAATAAAGAAAAAATTTCCCTTCGTCGATTAATTAGACTAAAAATGTTTGCAACTATGCCTGAATATCAGTCGGTCCTACCAGAGGAAACACTACATTTTTATGATAATTCATTATTGATTTGATTGAGGCTAGACAGAGATTAGTCAAATTTTGTTGTGGTCCTTTTATTAACCTCAACTTTTACATTCAATGAAGACATTGCGGATCCTCTTCAAATTTCTTATGATAATTCTGTACTGATTTGATTAAGGCTAGACAGAAATTAGTCAAATTCTTTTGTGATCCTTTTATTAACCTCAATTTTTACATTCAGTGAAGACATTGCGAACATTGAATATAAATGTTAAGGTTAATAAAAGGATCAAAACACAATTTGACTAACTACATTTTTGTTAAATCATACAATTATTCAAATCAAAAATAAATTCAGAGTTTATTCATCCTTATATTAGCTTCCGAAAAGCAGAGTGAAACGTAAGTTGGGAGAATTTCGTTTATTAGTTTCTTTATTAGAGTAATATACAGTACAATCCCAAATTATCAAGGGTCCGAAAGTGAAATACGAATTGTCGGGATTTCCACCAATAAGGGATAAAAATACGAAATATCCAAACTAATTCAGTTATTACTATATATGTACAAAGGGGATAGGTAGAAAAATCAAATATTACAATTTAATTTTTGCAAAAAAATCTGTTGTTTTTTTTCATTTTGATGTAATCCTTATTGGCGGATCCATATTAGCTTTCGAAAAGAAGATCGAAACGAATCCCGATAATTCGTATTGTCAACGCACCGAGAGTAAAATACGAATTATCGGGATTTCCATCAATAAGGTATACATCCATCCAAACTACTTAATACTTATACCAAAACTACTTACTAACATGTATCCAACTAATTCAGTTATTACTATATATGTGCAAAGGAGATATGTAGAAAAATCGAATATACGAATTAATGGGATACAAATTATCGGGATCCTACTGTACTGACATGGTACTGATTACTTAAAGTTTTTTATGGATGTGTTCATTATTTTAGCAATATGAGCCTATACATTATAGTATACACGTAATCTTAAAAATCCTGATTAACAGAATCCTAAGCATACGAGTCTTCCCGAGAGCATCATTTAAAAGAAAACCTTGAGGAGACACTTGGAATAGAACATGTTGCTCTAAACAACTTAATGCCGCTTCTTAAGCAGAGAAATAAATTCAATAAAATATAACTAAAATATTAAATTGCTATCAATAAGCTGTATATATAATAATAATGATAATATATATAATAATGATTTCCCTACAAAGTATCTAATATATTTGTAACTTTTTCCCTTTTTTTATTTTGGCTTCAAGACTTGTTAGTGCAAATCTTATTTTGCCAAAGTACTATTCTATTAGTAATGGGTAAACGAAAACGACAATTAAATAATGAAAAGCTATTGCAAATTTATATTTACATCGGTATATGTTTATTGCCATCACTACAGGTTATTTCACATGAAATGTCCTATTTTAATTTTTTTGAAATACATAGAGGATTTTGCGAGTTTGCTCTGTTGTTTACATATTATAATTAAGCAGTTACTAATCGTCTACTTTCCTTTTATAAAAATTTAAGCTTGATAACATATATAAGCTTCCCAATCAATTACACACTTTTTCGTATACCTCCAAATATGAACATGGAAACACGCGAATTTCGTGTAATATTTTCTTTATGAGTTTAAACTCGGCCATTCGGCAGCTGAGGCTTCTAGAAACATCTGTAAGGCGTTTGGGGAAGGGAGTCTAAATGAACGAACCATTCGCCGTGCAAAAACCAAATTTACACCCAAAAAAATTGACGGATACAGTATGGTGGTCCATGGCTGGAATCGTACATTATTCCTTTTTGCCTCGAGATAGGTGAGACCATTACCTCTACAACCTACTGCAATTAAATTGTCCAAATGCACGCAAAATGATTGAAAAAACAACCTGGATTGGTATATCGGAAGGATCGTATACTCCTAAACGACAACGCTAACCCCACGTTTCAAAACTTTCCGTGCATAAATTGAAAGAACTTGAGAACAAAGTTCTTCGGCACCCACCATACTCTCCCGACTTGTCTCCAACAGATTATCACGTGTTCAGGAATTTAGACAACTTCGTCAGAGGAAAAATTTTTGAAAATGATGCTGATGTCCAAAGTACGTTTTCATATTTTGTTTCATTTCAAAGCTCAGAGTTTTTCAGTTCCGGAAGGTGGTGTCCTGTTGGGAAAAATGCGTAGAAAAAAAAGGTAAATTCTTCGAATAAAATTATATTGTTTTCATATTGTATTTTTACTAAAATCCATTTACCTCGAAAACGGACATTTCGTGTGAAACAACTCAATATAAAACTAAGAATAAATAATAATAAAATAAAAGGAAAATATGAGATTAAAAGTAAAAAAATATAATTAAATGTGTACGTTTATATAATGCAGGAGATGAGTATGTAGGGTTTTGAATAATGGGATTTTAGTGTCCTTCGAACATAACCTTCCAGTATGATACGTACAAGGTTATGAACTATGTTCTTTGTTTGAATTGCCTGATATTTCTTAAAATTGCTAAGCATTCAATAAGCTATTTCTTCCCAACCAGAGCCTGGATTTTTTATTCAGAGCAACCCTCAGAATATGCCATACAATATGGATAATAACGTAAAAAATGCAACTAAATGTGGAGTCAAAAATATGCTGCGGAAAAATTCTATAAATATGCAATAGGAGAGCTAATATATTAAAATGTACTTACAAGACGTTTTTAAAAATTGTCTTTAAACAAATTATAATATTACTGTTTTTACAGGTAGGTATTTGAAAAAATAAATAAATATCCATTCCATGATTTTCTATTCAACGAAAACAATTGACTTTCTTTAATTGAGGATGATTCACAGACTCATTAGTTTGTGTTATTTTTAAATGTGCCATATCTCAAGATAGCTAAGATTACTGATAACAGGCGTACAATGTTTATAATAATATATATTGTTTACTTTTAACTTTTATATAACACAGTAACGAATCGTCCGACTAACATTGTGCATGGGCAGCAGAAAATACACTATACAAATCCGACTGTTATTTTTGCAAATAACAGATACTAAACTTGAATATAAATTTTGCTAAAAATACTCTTGGCATATTCTTTGCTACAAGCATTTTTCTCCTTAAAAGCCATGTCTTTCCAACACCTCTGGCCATTAAATTGCCTGGCGCCATTAATTAAAAATTGGATTGCAGAAACTGACAACACAGTAAAAAATAACTTAGAATATGTTTTAAAAGGAAATATAAAAAAAAAAAAAATTCGTTTGAGGCTGCTGTATTCAAACATTTTATCTAAGGGGCAACACCAATTTTAATTAAAAGAGTTCACCATACCAATATAATTGTATCATTAAATAGGCTAAGATTGCAGTGGAACAGAGTGGTACCAGACCATACGTATTTTGAGTATCTGTTGGCTGTTATCTTCCAGCGAAGCGTATTTACACGAAAAATCCGCAAGTAAAATTTGTACTTTTTTATCGGAGACCTTTGGCCACGCAGTATGGTCTTCTTATGGACATTGTGTTGCTTGCAGGAGCACAGACAGCTTGAAGGGGCCAAACCTCACGTTGCTGCAAGCCATGGATTCCATGGTGCAGCGGCAGACTGCCGATAGCATCCATCGATGGCTTCAGCTCTCTCGGGTTCAAGGACATATTCCTATTGCTTCTAGGTCCATGAATTGTGGCTGCTCAGAGTCAGCAGGCCCCGAGAATTTATATTTCTTTCCCCGAAGCAAACCGGCAATCTCCGGGCGGCTACTCACATCCTGGCAATCCAAACTGCAATTCCCGATAAAATATACGGGGAAAGTTTATTACCCCTACGCCCAGTCGGTGTGAGTCGCCTCTAGTAGGCTGACGGGGTTGGACTGCGTGGCTTTCATTAGTGGGCGGTCACCTATACAAGTACGTATAGGTATAAGACGTTGCTTAACTTTGATTACATATTGCAAGCGCCTTTGTCCACTCGACCATCCCGGCCCCAAAAAAGGTTTTGAGAAAATCGACAAAACATAAAAATGAGACAAAATTTATGTGCCTAAAATAATATAATAATAACAAAATAAAGTGTCCCATCCATCTGACCAATTTGATGAAATTTTCGCCGTCACATCGCCGGCATATTCATACATCAAATACATCAAATTTCAGGTTAGTAGACAAGACCTCAACAAAGAATATAATGCTTACTGTTGATGTTAATTGTTAGTCATATGATTTATGAAACGAAATTTTTTATAGGTTATTACTATAAAGTAAAGCTGGTCCTAGAAAAATCACCTGTTAGAAATGTGTACATGAGAGACCAAAAAAAATTTATATAAAATTTTTGTTAATTTTTCCAGTTGTCGAATCACATTACTTCTGTAATGGCGATTTCTGTAATTTATTTTGCGAATCCCAAGGAAAATTATTTTCAAAAACAAGACTAATTTATTTTTATAAATGGGCTATGGACCTGTAAATTTTGAATACAAAAGACACGTGGATGTCAAAAATAATGGGAAAAAACAAAATGGTTTGAAAGACCAATTAGTTCTGAACTGTTTTCGCGTAATCTGCCTAAGCATTTGAAGGTAGTATAAACTCATTCATCTCACACTCAAATTGTTTGATTGTTCTGAAAAACTCTTCGGAAATCGAGTTTATATTTTCATTCAATTACATATATAGAATAGCAATTCTTAAATGGTCGTTATGATACCTGGTGAAAATATTTTTGTATTTACCTGCGTTAAATTTTAAGAATGAAATTGAAATACTCTATGGTTTGACGAATCGTAGATTATTTCTCAAAAGTATTATTTTTTTTATATATGAATTTCGAGTTGTTTTTCGGAAGATCGACAGTATTATACGTTGAGCGGTGAGATGTCAAATCCTCCTTATTTTCAACATGTTTATATAAAAACAAGTCAAATCTTTTTTCATTTTTCAACCTACGTATCGGAATTACTTCCATCTTCAGGGTTCTATTTTTAACCCGGGTTAACCAGGGTTAACCTTAATAAAAATTGCACCACATAAAAAATCAACATTAACAAAAGCAATAAATTATTGATTATCAAAATAAAAGAAAAATTGTATAAATTTCAGTTTTCTATTTTCCATAATTAAATATAATAAGTCATTATTTTTAATATTATAAAACTTATTAACCTATATTAGTCACCATTATTTTTAACCAGCAAAACCATTGTTTTGTCATAACTATTTTTATTATATCAATTAGTTTTAATATCTAGTTTACTCATAATGTCTGCATATTGGCCATTAAGTTTTTGTGTATCTGTTTTATAATTAACTGCCCTATTAATGTTTTTGTAATATGTATGTATGATCTCTATAATTTTTCTAAACCTATTATTTTGATATCATCAAATTGAAAGTTAGGTTTTTTAAAAATAATATGTTGTGCTAATGCCGAGGTATTTATGTTCTTTATAGTTTAATATTGTTTGTTTTCTTATTATTATTTTTTTTTAATTTTAATATTTAATGACTTATTACTTTTGTTAATGTTGATTTTTTATGGTGCAATTTTTATTAAGGTTAAAAGAGAACCCTGAAGATGGAACTCGATTATTTGAGCATTTGTTTTTCGGTACACCATATCCTTTCTTAGTACTTCATCAAATTCAATTATTGAGCAATATTCAAGATTTTGAATATTTCTTTCTACTCCGGCACCAAAAAATAAGAATGTCCCACAGAAAAACATGGGGAAAGAGTCATGTAAGAAAGAAAATTGTATTTACGCCTAGCTCAGCAACTGTCTAATTTATGGTGTGTACACATAATCACTTGAAAGTTTACCCAGTTCCTTACTAATGGAGAAAAATAAAATTATAGAAGTGGGATCATTATTGGTGAAGGTGTACGCTGTGTATGTTTAGGATTATGAACTAAAAAAAAATTATATCAATTTTTGCCAACCGCGTTCATTTATTTTATTAATAAATAATAACGCATTATTCACATGAACCAACTAGTTTTTATTCAAATTTCATCCGACAAACTTTAATTTAATACAACAAACTTCGATTTTCTGATCCGTCTCAAAGATATTCTTATAGTGAGCTGTGGCTGGTGGCTACTGTAACAACCCTCGTCCTTGAGGTACACCGGAGTTCATGATCGCGTTCCGCTTCTTAACACAAAGCCTAAAAACTCAACCAACTCAACTGTTTCTAAGATATTCACAACGAAAATTATAATTTTTTAAAATAATATTTTTTCAAATTTACAACTGTATTAACAGAAAATCCAACAAGGTAACATTCAAATAATTGTTCTCGATAAGTATTTCATCTACTCTTCCTTTCATATTTCGTCCATCTTCTCTTCATTTCATACTGCTCATTTTTATTCCTTTTATTTTTATTCCCTATTCATTTTTATTCCTTTCATTTCATATTTCTGATTTTAAAAAAGTATTACGAAAAAGTTATTATAAATTTTAATAGTTAAATTTGTACTCAAAAATAATGATCAGGATAAGATTTGTTTCATTTTTGATCAAATGTAAAAATCACTCTTGATAAATCATCATATGATTTTTAAAAGTTTCCAGCGGATTGATTTGATTTTATTTTTTATTTTTAAATTATCGATTTCAAACCCTGGCCTTAATAGATGATATAATGTGCGAACAAATAAGGAGCGTTAAGGATTTTTTGGATTAAAAGAATCGATGCCAGAAGAATTTTACGATATGGTGGATCCCCAAGGCTCAATCCCGTTATTCCGAATAGATCTTATAATTATCATTTAAATGAGTCTTTTATAATGTATTGGAACTGTGTAGAGTAAGAGGTGGACTAGTCGGAGACTTCTACCACTTTCTTATCGTTGAAATGTAGTGAATCACTACAAAGAATATATACATGAAGGAGGTTACCTCCTAGATTTTAAGAAACGTTGAAGTTGTTTTTGTCAATAATGAATCTGATACAACTGAGTCTGGTTCTTAAATCAGAAGAAGAGGCATTTAATACATTTCAAAGGTTCGGAATATTGCATAAAACACGGAAATGTAGAAGAGGGCATTTTATGAGGCTTGCTTTTCACCAAAAATATCTCCAGCATTTAGATGCAGTTTGAGAAGTTGCAGAGAGGAAATCGTGGTTATAAATTAGACTATCATTTTTGTTTACATTTGAAGTTTGTTAAATACATTACTTTAATCATCTGTTCTCCATTAGTATTAATTTAATAATAAAATAAATCACTGTTTTAGAAATATGTAACTGGTGTGGGTAAAGTAAAAAAGACCCACCAATTTTTAAGGAAGCAACTTTTTATAACTATCCCCAAAAGGCAACTCTTCAACATTTCAAATTCAGATATAAACTTTTAAACTTTTTAAGTCGGAGATTTTTTTCTTTACTTTTGATTATCCATTACTTTTTTTTTCTGATTTTTTTATTATTTTTTGCATTTTGTTTCTTGTTTTTTTTTGTGTTATACTCTGTTTTTTCTGTTATATTTAATGTAAGGAATATCATTTGTTCATTAATTGTCCTCCATATTTTTTATTAACTTGTTTTTTTTGTCTTTCCTTTAATAATGTATCATTTCCAAATTCATAATTGTATTGATGCATGTATTATGCCTAGTGCATGGAGCATGTACTACTCAACAAATACAAAGCTCTCCTACATGGTTACTGTATGAGAGAAAAAAAGAAATAAAAATTTCAACTCTCTGCTTAAATCGAATGAACAATTGTTTGCACCTCGTTTTAGAGGTGCAAACAATTTTAAAAACCGTATTTTCTACTTAAATTTCCACCCTTTTTTAAGGAATCATTCAGCCAAATCAAAATTTAGCGGTAGAAACATATTTACATTTAAGACACCTTAAATATCCACAGAACCTTGTTCTAGTAATAACTAACGGACTTAAAATGCACCCCTATGGTCGTCGACAAAATTTCTAAAATAAATTGTGCACCAAATTCTCATTAAATTGATATTTTTGATACAATGAAATAAATTCGTAAAGATATTGTCTATAAACATTTATAAGTTGTTAACCCTGGAATGGTAGTCATGCGCTTTGGAGACGTATTTCCTTAATAAAATGCTCTTTCCGTCAAATCTAAGCCCCACCCCAACATCACTTTCCGTGACATCTTGCGGGAAGGGGTTAGAAACGGATCTGTTACGGTCTGACCTTGGACAAGTAAATAACTGGTGAGTATTGAATTTTTTCCTAAATAGTACTGCGCCTCTGAGGCGTATCACTACCAATGAAAGGAAATAGTCCCACGCTTCTAAGGCGTATTGCTACTAATCACTAGGTATTTGATGCTACGCTTCAGAGACCTATTACTACCATTCAACGGGTTCTTTATCCTAAATATCAGAGGTGAATATCAGAGAGAAACGACATTGAATTTGTATAATTTTTTTTAGATATTCAAAATATATATACAATTTTTTTTGTTTCTTTAAATTGTGACATAAAGTTTATTTAATTTAAATAAACTTTAGATCAGTGTTGTCGAGGAACAAATATTGGCCGAAAAACAAAACTGCTTCTTTTATAACATGTTGAACATTGCGGTATATAATTCATATGTCATATATGCCTATAATTTTTACAAGAATAATCCTAAACCAATGTCGAGATTCAAATACATGCTTACTTTAGCAGACAATCTAATGCACAAGTGGATGATTGCACGATTACAGCAAAATATAACCAAAGCTTTAAAAACTGTGATACATAATGCTCTAGGAACTGATTTACAAGGTAAGGATATAAATAATTCACAAGATCATTCAGAAGAAAAGAGTATTCAAAGAAAATATTGTGCCTTTTGCTCGTATAAAAAGAAGGGAATG
This sequence comes from Aelia acuminata, assembly GCA_911387785.2. Lineage (NCBI taxonomy): Eukaryota > Metazoa > Arthropoda > Insecta > Hemiptera > Pentatomidae > Aelia > Aelia acuminata. The sequence continues at coordinate 50,732,635 of OU426980.1, read as the reverse complement.
TCAAAAATGCGTTGCTCTCGGTGTGAAAAACCTGTTTGTGGAGACCATTATCTTAAAATTTGTTTTTCGTGTAATAAATAACTTGATATGATAATACTATAACTAATATTACTGAAGATCTTTGTGTTTACCCACAATGCATTGTTCCTATAATTTTATAAGTCAATTTCTTTTAAAATATAAAAACATTTATTTTTATTTATTTTTTTTATTTTCCATTAATATATTTCTTTAATACTGTATTTTTTCTATCCTTGATATAACTAGAGTCCTGGTAAATTTTTTTTTATCTTTATAAAAGATGTTTTATCTAATTTTGATGTGTGGACCTATCTGTGTTTGTGTGTGAAAGAGATTGGGTGCAGTGAGTAAATGTGCAATGCTCACTGTTTTTAATAGTAATTATCTAAAGACTGAATTGCAGCCTGAAGGGTCAGCATAGTACGTAATTATTACCGTGTACGTCTTGGAGGCGTATCACTACCAACAATGTATGAAGATTGACACTACCATTCCAGGGTTAATAACAGACAATACGACTTAAGTCAGCAAATATTTTTTGTGCTGTGTCATGGAAGCCAACTTCCTTTGTCTAGAGCTCCGCAAAAATAAATGTATTTTGACTAATTGGGAATCTTTTCTCTCTTCTCTTTCTTGTGAAATTCCAATTGCTTTTTCAAACGAATCCGAGGATGCCTTATCAGAATACCCTCTACGTAATCAGCAATATTTGGAACGGTTCAATAAGCACGTATACTATCGATTATTGTCGCTATCGCCTTCCTCTAAAAATGATATACCACAGCAATAAAGAAGTAAAAGTCGGTATCGGTGATTCGTCGGAAATATTCCTAGCTACCATGATACAGAATATAATTTTTTTTATCACAGCATATCAATTTAATAAATGTTTTACCTATTCGGGTATCAACTGGTAATGTTGATACCCTAAATCAAACCAAAAGAGTCCACTGATAGCGTATTCCACTTTAACAAATAATACAGATTAACTAAATAGAGATAGTGCTTAGCTGAATATATGCAAACAGTAAAATGTATATTTATGATTTTAATAAGAATAGAGTGGCACAATGGCGGATATTGAATTTTATTTGAGCGGGGGGCCCAAGTGGTGATAACCGGGATGAAGTCCGATGTATGTTAGATGCCGATGGCCTGGGGGATTCTGGAACTACTAAAAAGACAACTGAATAATATTATTTGGCATTTTACCATTTATTTTCGGTTTCACGTGATTCATTAAAATTATTTGGATTACTTTACTTAATTTTTTTTAATATTTCTAATCTTAAGGAGAAAAAGGCACTCTGCCCCCCCCCCTTATATACAATAAACTCGGGGCGAGGGTCGGCGAAAAATTAACTTTTTATAACATTAATTGTGATATGATAACATCATTTAGTAGTTGATGATGTTTCGTTCGCATGATTTCAAAAATTGGTTGTAACATTTAAAAAGTAGAGGTAACTATTACTTTGATTTTATATATAATAATTATCTAGTTATTTTTATTACTACTATTTGTTTTTTATTACTCTGCTTTATTATTTTATTTTGCATTCGTTGTTGGTTAAGTTGCTCATAATATTTCAATGATTTCTTGTATAAATCAGTTAATTTCATAAATAACAAATAATATATTATTCAAATATATATTATTGTTTTTGCAATATTTTAAAACAATGACCTTTATTGGTTTATTTTTTTTTATGTATATAATAACTTTATTTATTCTCCTCAAATTAAATTTTAAGTCAGTGTTTTTTTTTTTTGTTTTGTTTTTTAAATAATATAAATTAATTGCATGACCATACTACTTTATTTTTTAAAATTTTAATTGAACCTAAACGAAGAAAAACAGCTGTTTTTGACCTAAGTCGGACTGAAAAAAAACAAAAAAAAAAAAAACTGTAAATTGGTAAGCAACTATAAGAATAATAATAGAATAAGATTCTCGTGCAAGGTTTTTTTTTTAAATAAAAACCTTAATTGCGTATTATTTCGTCTCTATGACATACTGCAAAACTTTAAAATAAATAAATTATGGTAATCTACAAAAATTTTCGTAAAAGATGATCCCGAAGAGCTTCGACAGACCTTAAGAGAAACCAGACAAAATTTGAATGAATAATAAGCAATATATTTATTAAATAAAAAACAAACATCGTTTATTTCCCTCAATTTCCTATCATTACTGTCATATTTCATGGTATTACAGAATCAAAACAGGTAATAGCATTTTAATAAAATATAAAAGAGTACCTCAGGGCACTTTGTTGGGTCCTACACTTTTCAACATAATGAGAGGTTCATACCAGGTCATGGCTCCTATTCTTAGATGATGTGACACAATTGAGATCTTCCATTATGAGATATAGATGGATACATATTTATGTATTTGATGCTTATTTTTTTTATAGTATTCATAGTAATATTGTATGTTTTTGATAAAAGAGTGAAAAAAGATGTGGCTTGAATATTATTGTTAGTGTCATACGTATTTACTTATTTTAGCCAACTCTGATAAAGTACATTAATTCATTCACTCCATTATGAAACAGTATCAGCTAGGAAACAGCATGAAGAATACTCAACTAAAATTCTCAAGCCTCACTCCCCCAGTATGTAAAAGTCGGGCATGCAATAAAAGAAAAGGAAAATAGGGCGACTGAGTGCGTGTGTGAGAGAGAGAGTACGAGAGAGAGAGAGAGAGAGAGAGAGAGAGAGAGAGAGAGAGATAAAAAAGGGTGTGTCCCGAACTAAAAGTCGTGAATAGGTGTTGTTGGGAGAATAAAATACCCCCCTTTTATAAAAATATAAAATAAAATGCAAGGAAAAGTGATTAAAAATTAAATTAAAAACTAAACTATCGATTTCTTTTATATATAAGTAGTTATAGCTCCGGCAGATGGTTCCCATGCCTTAATAGTTTATTGTATCTATAAATACTTCGTATATTTTGTCAAATAAACTTATTATTATTATTATTACAAGATCAATTTCTGAATTTTCGAAACTGATAGTTACATCAGTTATGCATTAAAAAATGTACAGGAATTTAATTACTATTAATTCAATGATATTTTAGAACTTGGTCTCTTAAGTATTGTAAAGGAATATTGCAAAAAAGATTTCAATACAAGTATTAAAAGTCAAATATCATATATGTGTGGTATTTATTTTGGACTAAATATTTTTAATTAATTATTCATTCAATTTTATAAAGTATCTCCATATTAAGGGGCATTTTTACAAAATTTCTTAAACAATTTTTGAACATGGTTTCAGTCTTATAACAGGCTTTAAAGTTTAACAGGCAAACACGGTCTCAACACTTATCAGTATTAAAATAAAACTTAATATTAAATTGTATATATACGACAAAATAACATCAATATTCCTCCTTAGTTACTTTGGATTATGATGGCAATCGATAATTTTGTATATTCCAGTCAAAACGTGGAACAAGGCAGAATATAAAAAAATCTGGTGCGATGCGCGCAACACACAACTTTCACTACTTATATATTATTACACTTACCAACTTACTCAGACTTGAAATCGAAGTGTTTGGATAAATGTGTAAACGCCATTCCTCAACTTTACACATTTATTAGCTTATTTTTGTTTGTCTCCACCGCGTCTGATTTTATAATTCTCTATTTCGTTGTTGAAAATTTATTTAGTTGCCATGGAAACAAATAATTTCAATTATGTTTCAAAACACTTTGACAACTCTTTCCCATGAACAACGCCTTTACTTCTGAACAACGGTCTGTCATTAAAGTCTTACAGCGCATGCATGAGCTCAACGTGTGTTATGAGTAGAGCTCGGATTCCCGTGCAATTGCAACTTTTTATTGGTAAATCAGAATAAATCGAACTCAAGTTAGTTATTCGAATCAAGCCTAATGGGGTGTTTTAATGAAGTTTTATACTGCACGAAATTGCAGGTTTTGGAGTTTATTGCACGAAATTGCATCATTTGATAGTTCGAAGAAAAAATTATTACAAATTTTAATTTTCTTAAATAAACATCAAACAAATAGTGGAAAAATAAATGTGTATATCATAGGGGGAAAAAAAGGGAACTTGGGAGATGTAAACACAAACACAAACCTCCAATTTCCAAGAACTGAAGGTTCAGTAGATCCTGGATGTTTACATTTTTTTTCTTAATTCTCATTGTTCTGTTAGTATCAAACTAGCTTCTGTCGAGTATATTGTTACTAAAAATGCCAATAATTGGAGGAAGTGTCTTCGAAAATTGCGGGATGGATTGAAAAATGTTCTGAACTCAGGGATGGTAGTGCAGTGTTTTGTATATCTAGTGATAAAAATATTGGATGTGAGAGGAAATCACAAATTCTTTCCCACTGTAGCACTAGAAAGTACCTAATTTTTTAAACACCAGAACGGTAGCAGGGGTAATGCGTGTTATCAGGCCATTGGCGGATCTACTGATGGGGGGGGCTGTGGGGCTGCAGCCCCCCTTTACAATCGGCTGGATCCGCCATCCCATGTACCAGACTGATTTAAAAATAAGCCTACGCACCGAATATTGCATGTAGTAATTCGATAATTTGAGTAGTATCTTTCTTTTTTTAAAGATCTTCCTATTTCCAATATAATTACAGCTTACAGCTAACATATTTTACTCTTTATTCCACATCTTGATGTTACTATTTTAAGAAAATATTTTATGTTCCGATTTTTTTTTTATCGGAAATATTTTCAATAGTGTTATACAAAAGATCCAAAATTCAGTTATTTTACCAAAATGTATAATAAAAGCAATATTATAAAAATAAATTGTAAACATAAAAGAGTTTCTATTTCAATTTACTCTCCGCTACTTATTTTAATCCAAAGTAGCTATTTTTTGTTCACAGAAATAATTTAATGATTGATTTTCAAGCAATCCATTTTTATTGCATGTTTTTGCACGTTTTGAAGTTTTTAATGCACGTTTTGAAGTTTTTATTGCACGTTTTCAAATTGTTACTGCACGGAAATCAAAGCTTTACTTATAAACAACGTTATGTCATTAAAGGCGTACAGCGCATGCGTCAGCTCAACGTGTGTTAGGTCGGAATATTTTTCTTTTTTTCTCTTGTATATGTATTGATTTTTTTTTTCATATGTAGCCTTTTTTTTAATGAGGGACAGTTAATTTCTCCATATAAACGAAATCAAAGATGATTTATAGGGAAACAAGTAAAAATAATAAATAAGGGTAAATTGTCATATTGGTACTTGATCAGTTATTATTTATATTTGTTTTTAATAATATTAAATTATTGACACTCGATACACTTTGAGAGGACAATATTCCATTACAATATGCCCTAACCTTCTTCCCCTTTCCTTGAGGCGGGGGGGGGGGACCTTTTGTACCAAAATACCTTTTTCCGGAAACCTTTTCTCCCTCTTACCAAGAACCCATGAACGCTCTTTAACAAGACAATAAAGCGGGGATATTATTTGAAACATCCTTTCGTTACCTGGACAGCCAAATAGAACCCCTATGCATTACTTTTTTTTGTTATAAAAATTCTTAAAATCTAGCCAGTACAATTTATTTTTATTAACAACAGAAATTTTTGAAATGGCTGAATTTGTTTATACATAATAAATAAAAAATTTTACATACATAAAAAAGGAATATTTTTCATTTATTTATATAATGGATTAGGAATTTAAAAAAAAATCATTCAATTGTAATAAAGTAAGTAGTAATTATTGTTCACATTTGAAGGATTTGATTAACAAAAAAAATATTAAAATAATGTACAATATGCATAGCAAAAACCAATCTTAACGGGCAAGTTCTCTTCAACTATTGGCTATGCACAGAATAAATTTACAGCCAATCAGTTATTGCCACTCAATTATCAATGCACTGCATACTTTTTAAAATAACAATTTACAATAATTATAAACATAATCATACATATATGGTTCCGCATATCTGAGTCAAAATTTTTCAAATGTTAGCAGAACCATATAAATTACAGAGTAGTGTATCCTCAAAAAGTTACATATTTAAAACTTGAGATAATATACTTTAATTTTGATTGTAGCCAAGAAAAACACTATTGATGATAAATATAATATAAATAAAGAAAAAAAAAGCATTAACCGATTTCAATAATGTTTCAGTGGGTAAGATACAATTGCTTACGAATTAAACAACTTAATCTTTCGAATTGAAATTTTAAAAAAATACCGAAACTAATTAAACTGTATAAATCTGCATTCCAAATCAATATTTGTCAAATGAAAATAATTAAATTAATGCTCAAAATGAAAAAAAAAATAATATTAATAAATTATCATAAAAATCCCTTGTTGTATAAATGTGTTAGATTTCATAGGAACAAAAAAGATTAAGTTAAACATGGCAATATAATTTTATCAGTTTTATTACTAAAGATTAACTGTAATATGTTCTTTGTTTTATAGGGAATCATATTTTTGCAATAACCTAAAGATAAAATTATTTTATATTTTGATTAGTTTTTTAACTGATTCGTCTTTATTTTTATTGCTATAATTTTTTTCAATATGCTTATATATACTTTTTAACGTGTTTAAATAAGAAGTATATTTCAGAAATGAGACACGAGTATTTTTTATTGAATATTGTGAAAATTTTAAAGATATGTAATTCCGTTGAATATTTATCAATGTAAACCAGCACTATTAAAGGAAAACATTTAAGGGAATCATTATAAACAATCTTATTATTTCCAAATATTTAAATAAATGTTAATTCCTCATGTGGATTAGCATTGATAAAAGCAGGAAATAAATAGAACTATTCAGTATTACGTACGGGACATTTAATGCGTTCCCACTGAATTGAATTTCACACCTTAGCGGCATTAAAAACATTTTTATGGGAATCATATGTTAATTAATAGTTTAAAAAAAAATTAATATTATTTTAGGCATAATGGAACACAATTTTTGTCCTATTCATATAATTTAAGGATTTTTAACAAGGATTTAATTTTTTTTTTTTTGTTTTTTTATGGGAGATTTAAATTATCACAATTTACTGCAAGGGAATTGGCAAAGAAGGTAGGGATAGGTTGTGTTGAAAGTTGTTGGTAACCAACAGCTGTGACCAAGCTGGCTCACCTGCCGTCACGTTGGTGGGGTGTCCAAGGTAAACATACCTAGACCTCTCATACAAAATAATATTCTCCTCAAATAATAGCAACGTTTCTTTGTTTTCATATTTGTTTAGTGAACAAATAGAAATAGTTTGGATAGAAAGAAAATTTTATCATGGGGATATTGAGAATTTTTTAGGGACTAGAATTAAGATAAGGTGGGTTCCTTAACATCATAATCTTAGAGATAGGTAAGTAATGTTTTCTTCGAAAAGCAATGAAATTTTTTTTAACGCAAGAATTACTAAAAATATCGACTTGCTATGAGACTTAAAAATACTAATGTATATGAATTATATTTAATTTAAAAAAATAAATACGCAGGTTTTGAAAATAAATAAATCTATTTTATGCCGATTCATTTAGTCAGTCTAATTATCTACATTGGACCGTGACTGAAATAGGACATAAAATTTAAATAAGCGAAGGATTGAAACGTTTGAATTATTTATTTTATTCTTTCCTTGACAATTGAAAGTTTCAAAAGATATGTCGAAAGGGGATATGTAATTACTTCATCAACTGCAGACCATTATGTAAAAGTAAAAGTAGGAAAACAATAGGCCAGCCAACCCTCATTTATCTGGCTCGGAATCGATTAGCAAGTTTCAACAATAGGCGAGAACATGAGAAAATTTCAGTAAGAAAAAGAAAAAAAAAAAACAGTGAAAACGGATCCGAAATATTTCGAACAAAAACGAGTTAGAACACGTTGTTGATCTGGTTTCCATGGAGATAACGGGTCTTGAGGAGATATATCTTAGATTTGTAAATTATTCCTCCCACGATTTTTCGTGAAAAGGATTGAATAAATCGCTGAGGCGAACGGTATTTAGAGAGTACTGATGGAAGAGTGAAAAAATAAAGTGCTGAGCGGGGGAGGGGGAGACGTGTTTTGAAACCATGCTTCCGTTAGAAAATGTTTTTAAACTTTATAGCTAATTTATTCAAGTTATTTCAATTAAGTACTAGTTAATTATGGACGTACCTTGAAATATCCGCCTTGGTAGAGAGTTTCCGGTGGTCCGAAAATCGCCACTTCCCACTCGAAGAGGTTGTCTTCTTGTGCCAGCTTGACACGGAATCCTTCGACGGGTTCTTCCTGAAGACTTTTATACTCGAGGGCCAGTGCTCTGAGGGCACTTCCAGTCGGCTGTTGCTGGCCTTGCTGTGACATCGCCTAATCCCGATCGGATATTTTTTTTTAAATTGAAAAAAAAACCTTTAAACGTTTTTTCAAGATGATCCTAAGCCAAAAGGGGTAGTCGGAGACGAGGATAGCGTAACTGATGACTGACGTTATTTTCGAAAGATGCCAAAGAGAGCAGTCGAGACGTCCACAAGCTGAGAGGTTCTCAACCGAACTGAGGTGCTCGATATCTGGGTCGGCCACTGCTAGGTGTGGTGGGGGGGACGGAACCAGCGCTCTCTCTACGCCAAGGTTCCAACTCATCTTAGCCAAACTTTATTCCCGAATTGAGACCATCAATCAAGCCCAAAGCTTTGTCATCAGTTATTCTGAAAGAAAATCAAAACACAAGAGCCACGACGGACAAAGACCTCGAGAATTCCATCGAACAAATCTCAATTAAAAAAAGACTTCGTTAAATCACTGTATTAATGACTTTTCCTGTTCTTTAATGCAGATTGGTGTCATGATAGTGTTGTCAAGACAGTATACAGAGACAGTTTTAATGTCTAACAAGCTATAAGTAAACCTAGAAACTGTATGAAAAAAAAAAAAAAAATGGTGCGTATAGGATGACTAATTAACTAAAATATTTAATTTATCCAAGGATTCATTTAATAAGATACAAAATTAGTAAAATTTATTTTTGAAGTTTACCGGCATTTTAGAGAATCTATGATTTTTGGTATATTTCTTACTTAAGGACGTTCAGTTACATTTTAGCAACATCTGTTGTCAAAAAGGTTACATCATATTATTAACCATATACTGAAATATGATTAGAGTATATTAAAATTGGTTAATAGAATATTTAACGATAATAATTTTTACGATTATGATATAAAGAAAACAAAACATTTTAAATAGGAAAAAATCGCCCATATACTTCAAAACAGGGGTGGAGTAAGCACGAAATGTAGGGTGGGGGGATCATAACCCCCTGTCTCATAATCACGTGGATCCGCTCATTTTTCAGAATTTGTTTAAATGTCTCACATCCCTTTGAAGCTCGACAGGTTTGTTATTAACATTACCATTTCTGTTAACCATTAACATACTTTATTACATGACCTTTATTTATCTTTTAGTTTCTTTATACTTAGAAAATTATAAAGAAACTAAAAATTATAAGCACAATCCGAAAAGTTCAATAAAATTCATATGGTTAAATCGGTAAAAGTAAGTGGCGATCCTAAAGCAAAAAAGACACAATTTTTGTATTCAATTCTCCAATTATGTACATAATATATAATTTATGCCAATTTTTCGAGTTTTTGCTCTTTTATATTCATAAATTGTGTAAAAAATAAATGTATACCATTTCTAAGAAAAACGTGTTGTATTTATATACCCTGTAAGAATTGAATAACGTAAAAATATCAAATTTGAATAACAATGACTGCTTTTGATAGGCGATACTACAAGGCGTCTACACTTGGCAGTTATCGCAACGATAGCTTTGCTGCCGAGACAGTTATTGTCAAATAGAAAGCGAATTTTGAAAGTGCTATAGCGTTAGCAAGACGGCAAACGGAGAAATGTCGACTAAAACGAGGATTTCAAGCGGAACGAAAAAAAGTAAAATTTATATTTTAAATAAAATAAATAAAAACAATTACCAAAAGAAATCAGTGCATTCACCGTTATATAAGTATAAAATTTGTGCTTATTTATTTTATTGTTTACATTAACATTATCTGATTTTTCTTAATCCTATTATTAACCATAAGTAAACTATTAAATTGAAGTTAAAACAGGATGTACAAGATCGAGTATAAGGTAATATCTAGTTGAATATGGAATTAGCGAAAAATGAACTCTTAAAGCCAACTAATTACGAAGCAAACAAATCGGTTTGAGTTGGGAGTCGTATTGATCAAAGCTTTATACAGCAGCTTAGTCAAAACGTTCCCGTATATATTTATTCAAGTTTTCAGCTTATAAATTCGAATTGAAGCGAGAATCATTTAAAACTTTTTGTACGAGAGTTGAAATTTCCTCGTACAGATCGTTAAAATCTTTTAACAAACACAATATGTCCGATGCTCTAAGTCATCTTTTTAATTTTCCTTATGGCTGGATAAGTATTCCTTTTAATTATTAAGATGATTGGGAGATGATTAAGATTCTGAAGTGAGGTTTATCTTTCTTATTTATTTTATTATAATTAATTAAATTGTTTTAACATTAAAATTTATATTTTTTGTATTATTCAACAATAGGCCTCCATTAAAGCATATTAGCAATCCATAACTTATGTATAATTTATCATATGTATTTTTAAAAAATTATGTTTATTTTCATTATTAAATTAATTTAATAAATTATAATAAAATAAACAAGAAAGATAAACCTCACTTCAGAATCTTAATCATCTCCCACTAAAAAAAAATTAACTGAGATATAGTAAAATAATTTATTAATTATTAAATATTAATTATAAAAGGTATTTATTAATTAATCGCTTGATTAGATTTATTTAAGAAAGACATATTCAGGGCTGAGGCTGTCACCTAAAATCAAAAATGGAATCTCGTGAAAATCGATGCACACCCACGACTTAATTATTGGGATTCTTCTTTTAATAAAAAACTATACCAGACTTGCGGTTAGCCATGTTTGAAATATATGAGGTAAAGAAAAATGTAGTATTCAATTTTTTTTTTTTTTTTTTTTTTTTTTTTTTTTTTTTTTTTTTTTTTTTTTTTTTATCAGCATATTATTAGTGGTTTCAAAAGACACGCAAAGAAAATATATATATTTTTTTCACTTAGTAAATTGTAAGACATACATTGTTATTAATGATTATGTAGATAAATCAAAATCTTATTGTCAGAAATAATGATAATCAAGAAAGATTTATCACAGAAAATCAAGCATTGTTGCATGATTGGGTTTAATATTCACACAACAAAGGACCAAAATGACATTGTCATTGTCATTAGGCATGCTAAAGGATGACTGTCAAAAATCATATTTCCTTCAATTACATTTTAAAAATATCTTATATACATATCTACTTTATTTATCTTAATATAGGAAAGAAAAAACTTTTTTCGAATAACTTGAAAAAATATTGTTTTCTTGTTGTCAACCATTTTGCAGAATAACATGTACATAATTGCTTTCAACTAATGTGCATCAGAGCTCACTGGAGCATAGTGTTTATTATTCATAATTAGTATAGAGTGGGTTTTCATTTAAAATTTGTATGAAATTTACCCAACCAACTAAAACGCCTTCACGCCTAAATACGGGCGTCACCACCGGGGGACAGATGGGACGCCCCCCCCCCAATATTTGGCAGTTGGTAAATGCCCCCCCCCCCCAAAGTAATAAATTAAATAAAAATATTATTTTACGAATTTATCCGAGTTTAACCAATCAAATTTAATAAAATATTATTTAATTAAATAATTTTCTATTGATTGATTATACCCAATTTCTCCATCTGATACTTTATTTTCACAAATTGGCGCCTTGTCGCTTTTTTATGAGCATCGTTAGGCGTATTGTATGTTTGATGAATTATATAATTTTTATTTCAGCTAGAACTGTATTGTTTTATGAATTCTGTAATAAAGTTGGATCTCCTGCATTGGTTACCATTTCTTTTTAAACCAAGCTGCTTGAGACTACTTTCCATCAACTCCATGAAGCTTATAAAAGTTGAAGGAAAGCAATGAAATTAGTAGGATTAGGATCAGGAGAGCTTGGGTAACATTCTATAAAAAAATTTCGGCCCACATCCTTCTATATGAAGCCTTAGCACCGATATGACGGAGACATAAATTGACTAGTTTTAAGAGACCATATATATCTTTAAAATACATTATTGGAAGATGAATTAAATGCCTCAACTGTTTTTTAGGGGTTATTATTTCAAGTTTTAGCCTCTCGAATTTCTACTTACCCTATCTAGGAGATTATTGAGCCCCCACCCCACAATAATTTTGTGCTGGTGACGCCCATGCCCCTAAAGGTAGGTGGATTTACACTGCAACTTCGTCTAATACAGCAATAGAACTACAATTAATCGGTCGGATGTAATTTAGGTTCTTCCAGCCAGGTGGTTCTGGTCCGCTCCCGTCCGACCTCAACCGCCATTTCACGATTTTTTTCCGAAACTGTCTCCACCACACCGATTCGTTGACTCACCACTTCATTTCGAACTCTGTTCAGCCTTGTTATTTGGAAACATTTTTCCCAAAAATCCATTTTAAAAGGCCGAACTTTGGTATGAAAGCGTTTATTCTTTGACCACCTTCTGCCCACCTTATAACCTATGCGCAGATCCTCTTTCTCATTCCAGCCAGCCAGCCATACTACCATCCTCAGTCTTTTGTTAGTTGATGCTGAGACTTGCCGCTTCATAAAATTGTTTCAAGTGGAGTCTCCAACACCATCTCCTGTTTAACTTTCCTTTGATAAATAAACAACAGGACATCCTGTGTACTTGGACCTACAGCTTTAGTATTGTACTTCCCTCTAATCAATGTCCCTGTGCTCCCCCCCTCCTATCCAACCCCCCCCCCCACCCCCAGTACCTGCAGTACCAGTACCTCTACCTGGTTTCCTTCCTTCTAATTGACTTCTTCAACTCAGCCCAATTGTTACATTACTATAAACATGTTAGCGCAACATGCCGATTTTGATAGATAGAACATATTAAACATTTTTAAGATGATAGAAAAATAACGAAATGATAATTATGTATATATTTTTAGGTTGATTATATAGAAGAGAGGCCAATACCAAATTTAAAAGCATAATGTAACATAATAATTTTGACATATTTTGAAAAAAAAGTTTTCATAAATCAGTAATATTGTCATTTATGACAATATAAAACATACAATATACAGTATAAAATATAGACCTACGTAATTTTTTTTTTATGACGATGTTTTTTTTGTATTTATTTACATAGGTTTAAATGTGACTGTTGTGTAGGCATTGTTTATTTAATTAAATACTGTTCAAATTGCTTTGTGATGGTTTCAAATATTCAATCTCTTACTCGCCCCCTTCATACGGAAATTAGAAACATGAAAGAACAAAAGCCAAAAAAAAAGTATCTGAACATCATATGTAAAAATTATCTAGTATTGGCTAGTAATGTAGAAAAGTGTTTTTTTTTTTTTTTTTCTTTGTATAAAATTATTCACTTCCGAACTGTAAACAAGGTGAGACCATCTTTGCTTAAATATATAACAGAATCACCTTTTCTGTTATATATCTAAGCAAACAAAAGACCTTTTGTGTTATATATCGGAGCATTTGGTCGGTAAAGTGAGTCGAGAAATTTGTTTTTGATATTTTCCACTTATAGTGGATTAGAGTGCGAGAGGGATATATGCTAGCTGGTGCTTAGGGTATCAAGCAATGAGCTCCAATTCAACTCATTTCCTATGAGAAATATATATATAATTAATATATGTGGATGAATTTGCACATTGGACAAACATACTGACTGCAGAGAATTTCTGGTGGAATTAAAGGTAAGAAGATATTATTTTCTAAATTTCTACATTCTTTACTTCACGAAACGGGGTGTGCATGGTTTTATTTATTTTTTAAATTTCTAGTTCATTTCAACATCTTAATCCAGTCCTGATTTTAAGCAAGGTTGATGTTAATGATTCCATAAAAAATATATGTATATCAACTTTACCCTTAAATCCATACATACTTTTCACCTTATATTTTCAAACTGATTTTTCAAAAAATAAAAAACTGATATGAAATTAAAGCAAATATTACAGAAAATTATTATGACGTATTTTAACACGTTAGGTGCGGCATCGGTCCCCGGGGTCCGATGTCTTATGTCCGATGTGTATACCCATCTTAACAGCCGATTATCACATGAAAATGTCCGAAAGGCCGAACACCTCAAAGACTCAATTTAGTCGATTTTTAATGAGATTATTGCATTTTAGTGCAGCAAAATTTGCTAACAGATGAAGTTCTGTTGTTTTTTAGAATCGGACTCCGTGGTCCGATACAGGCCATCAGTAATAAAACAAGACTACTGGACGGCATCACACTTCCGCGTCCGATAATATTGCAAAGAATACCTTTATGGTTATCTTTAATACTTTTTACTAAGTCTGTAATTATAAATAAAACGCAGATATTTGCTTTATTTATTTTATATAAATTCATTTCTTTAAAAAGAATTTTTTTTATCATAGAGTAAGTGGTTGTAAAGCAGTAAAAGGCTCCTAAAAAATGTTTTAACATTGCAAAAATTATCAATATGGATGGTAATTAAAAATTCCAGCAGTTTAATGCTATTTTCGATAAAGTATGCCGTAAATCCTGTATCGGACCCCGGGGGCATGTCCTGCGCCTGGTATGTCTAGTTCCAATCCTTACCTAGAGATAATGCCCTCGAGAAGCTCATTTATTTCACTTTTCAGTAAAAAAATAACACTTTCGTCAGAGCATTCCCATCGGACCCCGACGCCCGATATCGTCTGTAGCTCATCCCAGCAGTCGGACCCCGGGGACCGATACCGTCCAATTCAGGATACCCCTAAAATACGCCGCCGCACTTAACGTGTTAATATTATTTAAAAAAAAAAAGACTTATTAGACAAAAAAACCTTATCTGAAGCGTCTCTTGATAATGCAGAAGAACGAGGAAGGGAATCGAAGTCTCAAGGATGATATCATTGTTGTACATTGTTTCCTTGATGATTAATACTAATGATCTCATTAACATCGGTAATATTAATACTGATATATAGAATTACAGGTGTTACATCGTATTCAGTATCGTATTAACAATATAGGCTGCAATACAGCAACCGCCTATAATTAAATAATTTTTAGTGTCTTAGTTCCCCTCAGAAAGATTTTTATAGAAATTTTTAATTTTTGTTCCATATAAGCCGATAAATTTACGAAACAAATCATTCAAAATAAAGGAAATATCTGTGCTGAATATTTTCCCTAAAATTTTGTAAAAGCCCCCTCAGCTCAGAACATTTTAATAATGATAAAGCTTACATTTATTACAAAGAACACCTAATTTTCATTTAACATGACGAATTTGATAAAAATCGTTAAAGCCGTTTTTGAGATAATCGAAAAAAAAGGTAAAAATTGGAAAAAAACTTATGAAATAAAGTGCCCGCTCCGTTTGACCAATTTTGATGAAATGTTGGCTTTCACATCTTTGGCATATACTTACATCAAATACCCAGTTTGATCAAAATCGTTAAAGCCTTTTTTGAGTAAATAAAAAAAACACGTGAAAATGATACAAAATTTATTAAGTGAAGTCCCCCCCTCTGGTTAAACAAATTTTAATGTAATGTTGGCTATCGCATCTTTGGCATATACATACATCAAATACCCAGTTTGATCAAAATCGTTAAAGCCGATTTAGAGTAAATAAAAAAACACGTGAAAATGTTACAAAATTTATTAAGTAAAGTCCCCCCTCCGGTTAATCAATTTTGATGAAATTTTTACAGTCATATCTCGGGCATATAAATAGATGAAATACTCAGTTTAATCAAAATCGTTAGAGCCGTTTTTGAGAAAATCGAAAAAAACCTAAAAAGTTATTAAGTAAAGTACCCCCTCCCTTTAAGTAATTTTGATGAAATTTATGCTGTCACATCGCGGGCATATACCTACACTAAATACCCAATTTCAGGATCGCACGGTTTATAGTTTTTGAGCTAGTCTGTTCACATACACACACACACACACACAGACACACACACACACAGACCATTTCGCGGGACTTGGTCATTTCGACTCAGGGGACCCCAAAACGTGTATTTCCGTTGAAAACCGGAAGTCGAATTTTTTCACGATCGCAATACTTCCACTTACTATATATTTCATATATAGGTAAGTGAAAGTAAAAACAAAATACAATTCGTAAATTTAAAAATCTGGTGCGTGCGCGCAACACACAACTTTCACTTACCAACTTATTTAGATTAGAAATAGACGTGTTTTGTTAATTGCCACTTCACAAAATCGCCAATTTCTCCACATTCATTTCTTATTTTTGCCGTTTATGAGTAAATAAAAAACACACGTGAAAATGATACAAAATTTATTAAGTAAAGTACCCCCTCTATTTGATCAATGTTGATGATATTTTTACTGTCACATTGCGGGCACATACATACACCAAATACCAAGTTTGATCAAAATCGTTAAACCCGTTTTTTGGTAAATAAAAAAAACACGTAAAAGTGGGAAACAATTTATTAAGTAAAGTACCCCCTCAGGTTGATCAATTTTGATGAATTTTTTGCAGTCAAATCTCGGGCATATTAATGCATCAAATACTCAGTTTAATCAAAATCGTTAGAGCCGTTTTCGAGAAAATCGATAAAAACGTAAAAAGTTATTAAATAAACTACCCCCTCTGTTTGACCAATTTCGATGAAATTTTTGCTGTCACATCGCAGGCATATACATACACTAAATATCCAATTTCAGAATAGCACGGCTTATAGTTTTTGAGCTAGTCTGTTCACATACACACACACACACCATTTCGCGGGACTTGGTTATTTGGACTCAGGGGACCCCAAAACGTGTATATCCGTTGAAAACCGGAAGTCGAAATTTTTCACGATCGCAATACTTCCACTTACTATATATTTCATATATAGGTAAGTGAAAGTAAAAATGATTGCTCTTCGGGAACCCTATAATTCGGAAACGCACCTCTAGGACAGTGAGAACTCAAAAGATTAAAAAATATATCAACCCATTTTTACTTTCACTTACCTATATATGAAATATATAGTAAGTGGAAGTATTGCGATCGTAAAAATTTCGACTTCCAGTTTTCAACGGAAATACACGTTTTGGGGTCCCCTGAGTCCAATTAACCAAGTCCCGCGAAATGGTCTCTGTGTGTGTGTGTGTGTGTGTGTGTGTGTGTGTGTGTTTGTGTGTGTGTGTGTGTGTGTGTGTGTGTGTGTGGGTGTGTGTGTGTGTGTGTTTGTGTGTGTGTGTGTGTGTGTGTGTGTGTGTGTGTGTGTGTGTGTGTGTGTGTGTGTGTGTGTGTGTGTGTGTGTGTGTGTGTGTGTGTGTGTGTGTGTGTGTGTGTGTGTGTGTGTGTGTGTGTGTGTGTGTGTGTGTGTGTGTGTGTGTGTGTGTGTGTGTGTGTGTGTGTGTGTGTGTGTGTGTGTGTGTGTGTGTGTGTGTGTGTGTGTGTGTGTGTGTGTGTGTGTGTGTGTGTGTGTGTGTGTGTGTGTGTGTGTGTGTGTGTGTGTGTGTGTGTGTGTGTGTGTGTGTGTGTGTGTGTGTGTGTGTGTGTGGGTGGGTGTGTGTGTGAACAGACTTGCTCAAAAACTATAAACCGTGCGAACCTGAAATTAGGTATTTAGTGTATGTATATTCCCGCGATGTGACAACAAAAATTTCATCAAAATTGCTAAAAGGGAGGGGGTACTTTATTTAATAACTTTTTAGGTTTTTTTCTATTTACTCAAAAAAGACTTTAACGATTTTGATTAAACTGCGTATTTGATCTATTTATATGCCCGAGATATGACTGTAAAAATTTCATCAAAATTAATCAACCGGAGGGGGGACTTTACTTAATAAATTTTGTATCATTTTCACGTGTTTTTTTTATTTACTCAAAAAAGGCTTTAACGATTTTGATCAAACTGGGTATTTGATGTAAGTATATGCCAAAGATGTGAAAGCCAACATTTCATCAAAATTGGTCAAACGGAGCGGGCACTTTATTTCATATTTTTTTTTTCCAATTTTTACCTTTTTTTTCGATTAACTCAAAAACGGCTTTAACGATTTTTATCAAATTCGTCATGTTAAATGAAAATTAGGTGTTCTTTGTAATAAATGTAAGCTTTATCATTATTAAAATGTTCTGAGGGGGCTTTTTTTTTGGGGGGGGGGCCTTTTTTGTTTGTTTGTTTCCTTTAAAGTACCTTTGTTTCTGTTTATATGGAGAAATTAACTGTCTCTCGTTACGCCTAAAAATAAGAAATGGCTAAATATGAGATATGATAAAAATAAAGAAAACATAAAGAGGAGAAAAAAAGAAAAATATTCAGTCAACTCATAAAACTCGTTGAGCCTACGCAAGCGGAGTACGCCTTTAATGACATACCATTGTTCATAATTAAAGCCCTGCTGTTCATTTGAGAAGTGGAAATTAACAAAACGCATTAATTTCTAATCTAAGTAATTTGGTAAGTGAAAGTTGTGTGTTGCGCGCACGCACCAGATTTTTTTTATTTATTATCATTGATACATCTATTTAATCAAGATTAAACATGCAAAACGTTTTAGAAATTTTTAAATATTTATTATTCCCTTTTCCTTTTAATATATATTTTTTTCTAAATAGTGATATTCATGTGAAACAGTAATTTTTTTTCTTATCTAATTATTACCGATTTCCATGAAATTTGACTAAAGTCGGCCGTTTTAAATGAATTTTTTCTTCTTTTTAAGTTCTTTTTATTTTCTTAAAATATATATATTTTAGAAGTACAAGATTTGCAACCTATATAGTATAACTAAGATAACACAAATAAATACATTAAATATATATTAAATAAAAGTACAATAATACCCATAGAATGTTTTTATAATCTTCTTCCACTGCTTGCCTAAATGTCCATTTCAAAGAGCTACACAGATATGTAACTGTAATTTTAGAACGTTTTCTTAAATAACTCATTTTATTATCTAAGTCAGTAGCACTGATTACTTTCTGTAATTACAAACGACGATGAAAATCTCTGAGTGGGGTCCAGTAGTGTAAATAATTTTTTTTTTTTCAATTTAGCTTTATTTTTAAAAAGGTAGGTACTTTATTTATGATGGTATATTATCATTTTTAATATGTCAGTATAACCCTCATTTTACTACTCTACGAAGGGGTCACCTTTGTTGTAGTGGTTAGCATAGCAACCTACAATACTATAGGGTTGGCGTCCCGCGGAGGGCCTAGGAATTTTTGAAAGGATAGGACGTAAAATGGAGTTCCCGAGCCTGTACGATGTTAGGTACTCGTTAAAGATCCCTATCCTAATTATACCTGGATAGGCATATTAAATATTTTTATCAGAAGAGAAAAGATTGAGCATGGGCGGTATTTTCTCTGATGATAAAATTTTTTAAATAATGACAATTGGAATTTAATGAAGTTTAAAATAAATAAGAATATGAGAAATTGTAAAATCAGTATCACATAGTCAAATATATGTTGTGTTAAAATCGCATGAACATGGACGTGTCCGAAATGTCTGCCAGAAATTGAAGGAATAATGATTCTTAATAATAAAAATCTGGTGCGTGCGCGCAACACACAACTTTCACTTACCAACTTACTTAGATAAGAAATTGACGTGTTTTGTTAAATATCATTTCCCAAAGTCACAAATTTTTCTACATTCATATCTTATTTTTTTTAATCGTTAAAGCCGTTTTTGAGTAAATAAAAAACCCCGTGAAAATGATACAAAATTTATTAAGTAAAGTCCCCCCTTCGGTTGATCAATTTTGATGAAATGTTGGCTATCACATATTTGGCATATACATACATCAAATACCCAGTTTGGTCACAATCGTGAAAGCCGTTTTTGAGTAAATAAAAAAAACACGTGAAAATGTTACAAAATTTATTAAGTAAAGTCCCCCCTCCGGTTAATCAATTTTGATGAAATTTTTACAGTAATATCTCGGGCATATAAATACATCAAATACCCAGTTTGATCAAAATCGTTCAAGCCGATTTAGAGTAAATAAAAAAAACACGTGAAAATGTTACAATATTTATTAAGTAAAGTCCCCCCTCCTGTTAATCAATTTTGATGAAATTTTTACAGTCATATCTCGGGCATATAAATAGATGAAATACTCAGTTTAATCAAAATCGTTAGAGCCGTTTTTGAGAAAATCGAAAAAAACCTAAAAAGTTATTAAGTAAAGTACCCCCTCCCTTTAAGTAATTTTGATGAAATTTATGCTGTCACATCGCGGGCATATACCTACACTAAATACCCAATTTCAGGATCGCACGGTTTATAGTTTTTGAGCTAGTCTGTTCACACACACACACACAGACCATTTCGCGGGACTTGGTCATTTCGACTCAGGGGACCCCAAAACGTGTATTTCCGTTGAAAACCGGAAGTCGAATTTTTTCACGATCGCAATACTTCCACTTACTATATATTTCATATATAGGTAAGTGAAAGTAAAAATAAACAGACACAGCTACAAGCTTTTAGGCCACCTGTGTAATCTTTTATAAAAATATTAAATTGTCTAAATACGGCGAATTGCTCTGGCAGTAAATGGGATTCTTGTAAGCATATAATTTTCGGATCATAGTATGCAGCTGAAGACTAAGTCAATTTTATGGGGACGATATCTTCTTATGTTCCATTGAAGTTATATCATGTAGCAATTTGATTTAAAGATGAGAAAAGGATATTTTAATTACTTTTATATTATTAAAATATAACAATATAAATCGGTTTTATTTTCAATATAAATTCAGTGGGATTCCTTTTATTGTATTTTGGGAATTTTCAATTGTAGCAGAATTCAAGACATTACGGTTTATACAAAAATTGTTTTCAAGATCTTTAATTTTATTTACTAAAAATTCTATTACTGATTTCTTTTTTTTTTTTTTTTTAATTTAGCGTAATGCTACTTAAGGAAACGGTTTGAGAATAGGCCGAGAATGGGAGACTGGGAATGTTTCTATTTTCTACTGTTCTTTTGGCAATTTCGTATGGAACCGGCTCTAGGCTTTTAACCGACTGAATTTCCATTTCTTTAAGGAATACAGGACAGGCACGGGACCAAGCTGGATGTTGTGTGCAATTTAGTCTCACTACAGGTATTATCATGTTTGGGGAGGCTACATTTACCACATATGCTTTATAAACATTTTGTGGATTACTTTTCAAAGATCATGATACTTTCTGGTCACCAGTTTTTCGGAAAATTCTTCGAACTTTAATTACTTCATCTTCTCGCAGTTCTACGTTGAGCTCTGGTTCTAAACATCCATTGAGTTCTGGGTAGAAGATGACACCATTCGTGTACTTTAGAAATCTGTTTAAAGACAATTTAACTGGGTGGCTTTCGAATTGTTTGATATTTCCAAGATTGATAGAATCCTTTTCAGTTTTTACTTCTAAAAGAAGTTTTCCGATTTTGTGAGCTTAATGTTGTCTTTGGTACGTAAATTTGTACAAATCTGCAGGCTTTGAAGGGACTGCTCTCCTTTAATGACTTGCCTTCTTGTAGAAAAGACATTTCTAGGTACTTCTTCGTCCATTGCTTGCTGTTGGACTCGTAATTTTAAAAAAAATTAATGTGGTTCCGGTTCGAAAGTTTCTGTCATTTGGAGTCTTGAAATTTTTGATATACACGGTGGGCCAGACCCCCCTACCGTGCACCCCCCCCCCCCCCACATCCCTATGAATTGCATATCGTTGTGTTCCTTGTGATAAAAGATTAAGAAAAAGCCAATGTTCCCAAAAAAAAAAATCTGGTGCGTGCGCGCAACACACAACTTTCACTTACCAACTTACTTAGATAAGAAATTGACGTGTTTTGTTGAATATCATTTCCCAAAGTCACACATTTTTCTACATTCATATCTTATTTTTATTAATCGTTAAAGCCGTTTTTGAGTAAATAAAAAACCCCGTGAAAATGAAACAAAATTTATTAAGTAAAGTCCCCCCTTCGGTTGATCAATTTTGATGAAATGTTGGCTATCACATATTTGGCATATACATACATCAAATACCCAGTTTGGTCACAATCGTGAAAGCCGTTTTTGAGTAAATAAAAAAAGCATGTAAAAATGATACAAAATTTATGAGGTAAAGTGCCCCCTGGGGTTGATTAATTTTGATGAAATTTTTACAGACATATCTCGAGCATATAAATACATCAAATACCCAGTTTGATCAAAATCGTTAAAGCCGATTTAGAGTAAATAAAAAAAACACGTGAAAATGTTACAAAATTTATTAAGTAAAGTCCCCCCTCCGGTTAATCAATTTTGATGAAATTTTTACAGTCATATCTCGGGCATATAAGTAGATGAAATACTCAGTTTAATCAAAATCGTTAGAGCCGTTTTTGAGAAAATCGAAAAAAACCTAAAAAGTTATTAAGTAAAGTACCCCCTCCCTTTAAGTAATTTTGATGAAATTTATGCTGTCACATCGCGGGCATATACCTACACTAAATACCCAATTTCAGGATCGTACGGTTTATAGTTTTTGAGCTAGTCTGTTCACACACACACACACACACACACACACAGACACACACACACACAGACCATTTCGCGGGACTTGGTCATTTCGACTCAGGGGACCCCAAAACGTGTATTTCCGTTGAAAACCGGAAGTCGAATTTTTTCACGATCGCAATACTTCCACTTACTATATATTTCATATATAGGTAAGTGAAAGTAAAAAAAGTGGCCGCACTAACCGAAAATGGCGTTCAAACATGGCGGAATGACGAATTTGATTTTAGTTGGTTTTTTGATTACTGACATTCACCATTATGCTTAATTTCGCCATAACTGGTATTTTATTAAAGCTAGATAGTTCTAGATTCAGAATAAATAAACAAACGTTCTAAAATAATTAGTCTTGACAACATAAAATACCTTTAAAGTCAATTTTTTCAAGTCACTCGCGTAAAAGTTAAAATTCCAAGTTAATTTGTGATTAAACGGACATCGTTAACGAAAAACACCCTGAAATAAAACATCTGGAGCAATTATTCTTCTTTAAAAATCAGTGGTCAAATTTCAAAATATATCAACTAGTTTTATAGAAAACGGACCTAAGCGGCGAAAAGGCGCCAGTGACTCGGGCGCATCCAGTCCTCTACCACATCGTTCAGTTCTCATACACGATATATTTACAGCGGGTTTAGGATATTATTTAGAATGTATAATCGAGCCTATGTAACTGAAAGTTTTTAATTTACAGAAATAATTAATATAACTATATAACTAACTAATAATTTTTTTTTTTTTTTTTTTTTTTTTTTTAAATCTGATAAATAAAGGATATAAATCTGCTAAATAATAATGAATTAGTCGAAGATTGCATATTATCTAACTCTCACTTATATTGACATAAACTGGTTATCTTGAAATGAAATAATAATGTTCTTATAGTAGTAGTTGGGTTACATACACTGGCTTCTGATCATCCGTGAAATTTGAAATAAATGCATTTTTGCAAAGTATTTATTATTTACAGATTTAAAAACAATCAAAATAAAAAAGTTAAATAAAAAGTTCTGTTTGTTCGTTGATATGTAGAAATTATTCGTAATACAATTTAGGAGGTATATACCTAACACAATTTAATAGCTCACAACAATTAATGAATTAACAGTTACACGATGTATATATATATATATTATGATTAATTTAAAATTTCACCACTACTGCAGAGGAAAACCAATTAAAACATGTAAGTATTCATGCATCTAATGGTCTATAATCCACGAAGTTGTGACCTTTTTCGGTTTCTGGCATATAACTACACAATACAAATTAAAAAAAATATTTGAAGTTGAAATCGGATTAGTTATTTAGCCAAATTCGAACATCAAAGATCGGTAATTTTTACCATTTTGGTGGAAACTTATGTTCCAACGCCTATAACTCGACAATATGAACTCTAAATGAAAAATGTCTGAGATAAAAGTTTTAGGACATTAAATTTAGCATAAAATAAGCCCATTTATTTTAAAATTAACTTATTCCTGCGTAGAGATACAAATGAAAATGTGAAAGTATTTTGTAGCGCTTAATTCATTAACTGTTAATTCATTAATTGTTGTGAGCTATTAAATTGTGTTAGGTATATACCTCCTAAATTGTATTACGAATAATTTCTACATATCAACGAACAAACAGAACTTTTTATTTAACTTTTTTATTTTGATTGTTTTTAAATCTGTAAATAATAAATACTTTGCAAAAATGCATTTATTTCAAATTTCACGGATGATCAGAAGCCAGTGTATGTAACCCAACTACTACTATAAGAACATTATTATTTCATTTCAAGATAACCAGTTTATGTCAATATAAGTGAGAGTTAGATAATATGCAATCTTCGACTAATTCATTATTATTTAGCAGATTTATATCCTTTATTTATCAGATTTAAAAAAAAAAAAAGAAAAAAAAAATATTAATTAGTTATATAGTTATATTAATTATTTCTGTAAATTAAAAACTTGCAGTTACATAGGCTCGATTATACAATCTAAATAATATCTGTAATTATATCGTTTATGAGAACTGAACGATGTAGTAGAGGACTGGATGCGCGCGAGTCACTGGCGCCTTTTCGCCGTTTAGGTCCGTTTTCTATGAAACTAGTTGATATATTTTGAAATTTGACCACTGATTTTTAAAGAAGAATAATTGCTCCAGATGTTTTATTTCAAGGCGTTTTTCGTTAACGATGGCCGTTTAATCACAAATTAACTTGGAATTTTAACTTTTACGCGAGTGACTTGAAAAAATTGACTTTAAATGTATTTTATGTTGTCAAGACTAATTATTTTAGAACGTTTGTTTATTTATTCTGAATCTAGAACTATCTAGCTTTAATAAAATACCAGTTATGGCGAAATTAAGCATAATGGTGAATGTCAGTAATCAAAAAACCAACTAAAATCAAATTCGTCATTCCGCCATGTTTGAACGCCATTTTCGGTTAGTGCGGCCACTTTTTTTTTTGGGGAACATTGGCTTTTTCTTAATCTTTTATCACAAGGAACACAACGATATGCAATTCATAGGGATGTGGGGGGGGGGGGTGCACGGTAGGGGGGTCTGGCCCACGGCGGGCGCAAGCGACGGTGCTGCTTCTGCGACGGCGCTGCAGGAACTAGAGAAACGGGGATAAAAGCGGGGCCATTACCTGGGATTCATAGGGTTTTTTGGTGTTTTTAATTTATTTTTCTATAATTAAAACCCGATTGAGCAAAAAATCATTTGAAAAATATCTAATAGGTATTGCTCGGCCCCTCAGTGTTCAATTAGAAAATCAAAAGGCGTGTCATTCCCTTTCATTTCCAAAAAATAAAAAGCTTCTTAAAGAGTGGATTGTAAAATTAAGAATAGATAAGCCTGTTTCGAAACATATGACGATATGTAGTCTTTATTTTAAAGAAAGAGACTATATTTATCCAGGTAAATATTAGTATTTGACATTTTATTATTCCAAAATGCTAGTTTTATGCAAATAACATTGAGACCATAGTGTCATAGATTTGTTTTTCTTTTTTAATTTTCCCCATTTTTCTATTACATCCGTTGTGCTTAATTGTTCCATGTTTTCAATGCGAAGCCTGAAAGTTTTGAGAAATAAATAAATAATATGACAAAGAATCTAAGCTGTCATAACAATGATTGTGTGAATAGGTAATTAATGTTATTACTAACCGAAAAACGTCGAGTAAAGTTACAATGATGTGTTTGCATTTACCAGAACTACCAGTTTTACACGTACAATGACAAGAAAATTGCTTATTATTGTTAATAAATTTGATTTCCACTTTTATTTGATGGGGCAGTCCTTTTAAGATTGCTAGTTTGAAGGCACAAGGCTTGAAAAATAACTGTTTTTTTATTTTTAGATATTATTCCACATGTAAATATGTGGTTTGCATCAAGAATAGCCTGCCCATCAATTAATGGTCTTTTAAAATTACCAATTATCTCTATCACATCAACTAGGTCTAACACCGTTCTTTCCGACATTTTGCAAAACTACTAGCGCACCCTATATTCGATTGCGCCCGCCTATAGGGTAACTCCAGAATTTATGATAACTCGTTTTACATCAAAAGCTATAATTGTCAAACACAAACTGCAACAGATAGAGAGTTGTCCGGTCACTGTTGTCGAATACACCGGAAAAGAGAACAGTTATAACAGCTAAAGCCGCACAAGGAACCTATTGTACTCACTGATCAAACACTATATAAGCTTAATCCTCAAAGTGAAGAAAAGTATAGTAGGCAACGGCCAAATCTATAAGTAAATAAAAAGCTTTTTTTTTTAGTCATATTTCACATCCTTAATTGGAAAATTAATTGAATTTTATTAATCTGATTTAAACATTTAATTGTTATTTATACGTTCTTATGTTACTTAAATTTCAAATTGAGTCCTTTAATAGCTCATTCCCGGTTCAGACTATATTGTCAATTACCATAGACTAATTACCACACTACATTGTCAATTACCAAACAAAACCAGATATCAGAGGGGGTTTAAGGGAAAGAAAATTAGGGATCTCCCCCCCCTGAAATATCTAAAAAGAATTGAATGAAAGATATTTGCCCATCTAATTTTGTATTATAAAAGGAATCATGTATATCAATTTAATAAAGTTCCTATTATTTTGGTACATTAATAAGAGCTCTGTTTTTACGTTTTACATAAGTTTTTATTTTTATTTTTTACAGTCCAATCTCCACCACCACCACGAAATGTTTTCTAGGACTGATCCTGCCCTTGGGTGAATCCAGCCAGTTGTAAAGGGGGGGGCTACAGTCCCAGAGGGGGGGGGGGGTTGCAGCCTCTCAAAACTTCCCCTGGACCTGCCTATCAGCTATTTTACTTTTATATTCCGTTCCCACAATTAAAATTCTTACATGTCTACTTGTTCTGCATGTTAATTGATCTCTACCTTACTTCCTCACTTTTAATCAAGTTGAATTCTATCTTTAAATGACAACAAAATTTTAAAAGGGGGGCTGCAGCCCCCACAGCTCTCCCCCTAGATCCGTCAATGCTCCTGCCTCAACCTTTCCACAAAAATAAACTCTTTCCTCAAAAATAATCGTTTGATTTGAGTTTCAGACTTTCTAATGGTAGTATTGAGTTCATAAAAAAAATATGCACACTTCCCTCAGAAAATTTCTTTATCCGCCACTGATACATGTCTAATGTTTGAATTTTACTATGAAAATTAAATTAGCTTCAAGATTTGTCCGACCAATAAAGATATGCTAAATCGCCATCGCTTTGAATAGCAGGTCAAAATGAATTAATGTTAATATTAAAAGAAATTTAGACCTTGGTATAACAAACAAATCTGTAAAAGATCTAGCTTGAAATTAATCATTCCTTTTCCTGATTTAGCTAACAACATGGCTCTTCTGTAAACCGCTAACTATAACCGAGATCACTGGGATATACAAAGGGGCCCATGCCCCTCCTGAAATTAGAAATAAATGTGATTAATAATTAGAAAGTAATGTGAATTATTTTAATGAATAATGCAAACCTGATCATTCAGCTGTTGGGTTTGTGGCAGTACCAGAAACCCACTAAAACCCCCTTCCCCGTCATCAGTAAGTATGATTATTTGGATAACCCCCACCCCAACCATATCAGGTCATCAACCACCAGGTCATCACCATATCATTATAGTATCAGTTCTGTTAACTTCCATTTTAAAATTAATTTGAATTAATAATTTAATGTAAAAGTTAAGAATATAGTGACTGTGAAATGTCATATGCAGTAATAATATGGAATAGAAAATCATTAAAATTTTCTAACTAAATAAAATTTATTTGAATTTTTTAATTAAAGTATTCTATTCCTTTTTAAAATACCACTGTAATTTTAAAGTGAATGTTATATTATTTATTTTATAATCCATCACATGTCGAAAGATGAGGGGTAAAAATGTGGCTAAGATAGTGTATAAAACGGAAGTGACGACTGATTTTAAAGAGGGGAATAAATTTCCTAAAACATGTTGACAGTAACAATTATAAATTTTATTTTATATCTTATTTACATAACCAATAGAAATTATGGTCTTGATAAATTTTTCACCTTTGAAGACTTGTTTTTTTATTAATTATGCAACGGTAAGTTGAGTATTAAAACAAATTATATTGATTCAGTGGCAATGCATGTACATTAAAAATAAGATTTTGTTAATTTCACAAAAAGGAAAGCACAATCTCAATAACAGAAAAAAATAAAAAGTAATATTTCAAGAAGGGGTATGTAAATATCTAACAATAAATAAGGAATAGTGCCATCAATCACTTTCAGAATGCCATACAATAAATATAAGGTAATCTGTTTTTTCGATTAAAATAAATATCATTGCCAGATTAGTAACATGACTGGACTCACCTTCCAATCGATTCAGAATGGGCGAATGTTTAACTGTACGATGTATATATAACAAGTGTTACTTACCTCATATCAGTTGTTAAAACAGAATATTGTCCATAAAACAAACTTAAAAGGGTCAATTACACTTATCTAACCACTAAAATCTGTCCACCTTTATTATTAAGACGAACAGAGTTATTCAATAGGGGATGAAGAGTTCAGTGGTTTTACAAATACAAAACCACATTTATTGAGAACTTTGTGTCTCGAATTAGAAAATTATAATCATAATCATAAAATAATTAAATAATTATTTAAACAATTATAATAATTAATCATAGGAAGAATCAAGCAGGGAAGACTTTGGAATAACCATTGGAAAATCAATAAAATTTTGTCTAGGAGATTGGGCAGGCCAATAAAATTTTTCTCCAGGTGGTGGCAGGCTGGTAAAATTCTTTTACCTGGTGGAAGGTTTCAAGATATTAACCTTGTAAGGCTCAATGGAACTGTCAAATAAAACTTACTGATATTTAAAAGTTAAAATTTTTTTTCATATAATGCTTAATAAATATATTAAATTTAAAAAAAATTATTTTATTTGTAGTTTTTTCTCTCAATATTTCTAGAGGTGGGCAGCTGACCTCCCTTGCCCCCCCCCTGGATGCCCATGCAAAATGAACTAATTAAGATTATCAAAGAAACTAGAAATTTGTTGAGGTTTAAAGGAAAAAAAAAAATCTGGAATTTTTTCAAAACATTTGCAAGAAGAGGTTTACATTAAGAGCCTTAAATTTTCGAAAAACTATTATTACTTGGAATATTTGGCCAGAAGAAAAATTATTATATGGGAAAATTTTGGTGATTTCAGAATCTCATATTACAGAACATGCACCCGCTTAATATTATTAAAGTGCAGAAGTAATGTTGTTAGGCTTAGGAAAGAATGAATCACTAAAAAGTAAATGAGCATGATAAACCAAGTATTAGAAGGGAGGATTTCAGTAAGACTAAGCTAGTGGTATATGCATAGCGATTCTTCATAACTGCATTGAACCTTCGACTTCACAACACCTTTTATTTATTTATTAATAAAAACTGTTGCTTATTAATTATTAATATTGTTCTCCAAATTTTTTGTTTCTGAGATATATGTGAATGTTTCAGTGTAGCAGAATGCTGTCTGCTAATCTGTAAAAGTAAAAAAAGGAGACATCCATGTTTTGATATGATAAATGAAGTCAAGAAAACAATTTTGAGGTTATCAACTAATGTTGTGGGAAGAGTTTATGTCTAAGCTCCAGTGTAAGAAGAGTTTCTGTGAAGGAAGGATATCATAATAAAAATAATTTTATTTTAAAATTATATCTCTTTATATTTAATATAAATACAGAAAAATATATAAACATGTACATCTTATCGAGAAAAAAATAAATCTTATTCTTATTTTTATACAATATATTTACAAATAGATACACTTATTTATTCTGCTCTTCATACAATCGACTATAATCGTATTGTAAATACCCCAGTTTGTTTTGATTGAGCAAATGTAACGGCATCATGAATGCTGGGAAAAATAGGAACTCCTGTATCCTTTGTCACATGACAAAACCTTAATGTTTCAGTAGCATCAGCTAAAAAAAAGTATATATATATATTATTTACCTACTGATAAAAATGGAGGAGGTGAGGAAAAAATTATTGAATTATTTGCTATGTATATTTCTAGATCTGATTTTGAAAAATGGATATTTAAAAAAAAAAAAAAAAACAACAACAAAAAACATGGGTTTTAATAACAA
The DNA here is from genome assembly GCA_911387785.2 of Aelia acuminata. Lineage (NCBI taxonomy): Eukaryota > Metazoa > Arthropoda > Insecta > Hemiptera > Pentatomidae > Aelia > Aelia acuminata. The sequence continues at coordinate 50,702,248 of OU426980.1, read as the reverse complement.
GATCTATCCGATCAAATATTTTGAAGGGGACTAATTTACACAGGGTTTTGAATTTTAGAGGGTAGTATTTTTTGTGTGGGAGAACAGTGGAAAAGAATTATGGAACATACCATATCATGAGGTTTTATAAATAAATTACAAAACATAATTAATAAGTATCTTTTAAAATGTTAAAATAATATTAAGCCTATTTCCAGATGGATAATGCCGACGAATTAAGGGGGGTCAAAGGGGCAAGAACCCCCAAAATGTTTTTAATATTTTGTTTTATTTATATATGAATAATGCTATTACATAGCTATTACGCTCTACTAACTAGTCAACCAATTAAATTAAACACTACTAAACATAACACTTGGTTTAGATTGCAGTCTTCCCCGATTTAAGGAAATAATCTCATAAATAAATTTGAAAACAAAAGTGCTGTCAGGCTAAAGGCAACAGGTAAGTATGAAACCGAGGGACTCGGGACTTAAAATTAAAATGTTTTTTAACCTGTGTGTTAGTGGGTGGAGGTATTAAGTATGGGTTATAGTAATTATTTTACATAAATTAAAAGTTAAAATATACCTGAAAGTCCAGCTAGAAACAATGACTTATTTTCTCGACTAAGTTCATTGATCAAGCTTTTGAGACACTCTGCTCCTGATGGGTCTATGTAAGTTAAACATTTAAAGTCCAAAATGATTGTCTCCTGCAACAAACAATTAAAATTTTAATTCTATTTTTATCATTTCATCCATTCTTTTATACTATTCATTTTAATTTTTCTAATAAAATAATAGTAGCTTTTTTTTTCCTGAAAGCCAATTTAGACTAAAACTGGGAAGAAGAAAAATCAGAATATTTAATAAAACTTCAGTATTATTATTATCAGTATTTTTCTCCTGATTTTATTAGAATCCCATTAAGAGTAGGGCCTCCCACCGACATCCCTACCAAAGCAAGTTTCCTTATTAAGGTTAAAACAGCCATAGTTTAAAGATATATTTTGATTTTTATATTTCTTTTATAATATTATATTTGTCTCTTATATTTCGAATACTGCATTGTGGCTTGAATTTCATCGTAATAAACAATACAAAATACTATAAAGAAATCATTATATGATTTCTTGTAGCACATATATCAAATGGTTTTTAATTTTTATTTTTAATGTTAGGAAAATCTTAAGAATAAATAAAAGAAACATGTTCATTCTACAAAAGCCATTTGCAACTGAGTTATTGATCATGAAATCTCGGAATTCCATGCAGTAAAAATTTGAAAACTTGCAATAAAAACTTACAAACGTGCAATAAAAATGATACCAACAATCGATTAACGTTTTCCTTCGCACTATTTCTGTGATGTATATTTACGAAAATTAAAATTTCTAACCTTTTTTTTTTTTTTTTTTCAAATTAGCAAACAATGCAACTTCGCATTGTATCTCACATGCGACAAAATTTTGTAATGTGGATTTTCGTGCATTAAACCCCTAAACGTGCTATTCTGTGCACTATAAAACTTTACTAAAACACCCCATCAGGCCTAATTTGGATAAGCAGCTTGAGTTCATGTTGTTCTGAATTACCAATAAAAAGAAGCAATTGTGCGGGGATCCAAGCGTTATTGATCTCCTTAGAGAAGTCAAGGATAAATATAGGGTATATGCATTTATAAAAATAAATGTAAAGTGTTTTAATAAAGCTAGTACCATTTTTTTAATTTCTGTACAATTATTATAAACATTTTATCAAGAAAAAAAAGTAATAATTTGAAAAAATTGAAGACTACCATAGTCTTTGAAAAAATTATATAAACCAGATATATAGGTACACGCACTTATTAAATATATAAAATGAACATACCTGTAATATTTCTGGAGACGAATCTTTGTTTACTTCATTTTCATTAGGATCATTATTCTCCAATAGTTTAAGTAATTTAGCTTTGAAAAATGATCTATTTACAAAGTTCAAGCAACCTGAATATCTAACTATCCTAATACCAGGTAAATCCGTTGTCTGTAAACAAATATATATCTATAATTGTTTACTTCAGTGAGATAAAAATATTCCAGAATTATAGATGATCAATAAATAACTGATCATCAATAAAATAAATCAATTAATACATAAGAGTCAAATATTGATCTCAGAATATGGTTTGTTGTTAAATAATTTATTTTTTATTAAATAGTATTCTATGTATTAAAATGAATAACTTAAACCAATAATATTGTAAATTAATCCTTATTTCAGAAAATGTTTCTTATATTGAGGCTCATAAATTATAATATTTTTTTTTATTATAATTTCATCAACTATTAGTAATTTGATTATCTGAAAAAAATTGTCTTGTTTATTTATAACTTTTCCTATGTGTAATAATTAAGTAAATATTTCATGTTCTGGATTAGTTATATTTATAGACTATTTTTTAATAAAATCTCTTATATATCTAATATCTTATTAAATTTCATTTTATATTTTTCTATAAAAGTACTCTAATATATTTTATCTTATTAACATAGGCTTCATTCTTACAGACCATTTAATCTTCATTATCATAATTTAAACTTTTTCACCTACATCTCAATATTACATTAGATTAGCTTTATAGATTTATATAGCATTCTTATTTATTTTTTACATGATTTTATTCCAATAATTTTAATATCATTGCTTTAAAAATATCCATATTTTTTATTTTATATTATTTAATTCTGATGCGGTTTAACACATATATTTGATATCTCTTGTCTGGATTTTTCTCATTTATCCCTGATGAAGACCTAAAATTTGCGTTGAAACGTCAGCACTAATACATACGTAAAACCTAGATACGTGGATATCGTTTGTAACGACATTGAAGGGACCGTAAAAACATCGTCGTTATAGGCGATCGTCGTTACATCCGACATATCGCTTATAACGACGTCGGTCGTTATATCAGGTCTAGGCCGTTTTTAAGAGCTGATTGTTATGATAGCCTTCTTACAACTACAAATTTCCTATTATAAAAAGTATATGTTTCAATTCCAGTCATGTTGGCTGCCACCAAAACCGTTATTCTATCCTTTATCTTATCCTTGGACAGTTTTCCATTATAATATTTCTCCCCCTTAAAATGTAGTGTCCGAACAGGCAGTACCTTGTAAAAAAGTTCAGTTTCATCTGCGTCAAAAATATCTGAATCATCGTAATTTTCGGAATTGATGGCCATACTGACGGAAGCCAAATACTGGTTATCCCTTGGGGGACGCTAGAAGTCACCGCTTAAAAAATAATATTATGGCGAGTACAAAATCTTTAAATCCATCCTCGCGAACTACTACTAGTCGAGTCGCTAGACGGTTCTGAAGTGGATTCATTAATCAATTTTAGAAAATTATTGGCTTTTTTGAGTTACATTGTCCCTGATATTGGAACATTTCGGCTGCGTTGGGGTTGGGAAACCATGTTATTACCAGGTGTGTAAATATGAAACCGGAATTCGCCAATGATAGGAGTTAGCAGTCAATATAATCTTCTAACTAATCCGTCAGTGGTGTTATCTGCTTTTGCCTACATGTAATAAAGAGATCCAATTGATACCAACATCAGTTTCATTCTATAACCGTGTTTTTAGTGGCGTTGAACATGTCAACTTTTGTGCCAACAAATCAAGATTTGCGGACAGCATTTATTTTCCGTTTCCTTCTGAAAAAAATGGAGCATTATCACATAGGATGCTTGTTGAAGCTTACGGGGAGCATGCCCTAGGCAAATCTCAATGTTTCGATTGGTTCAAAAAATTTAAAGATGGATTTCGATAAAAGAAACAAAGACCGTGGAAAATCACAAAAAAAAAAAAACTTTGAAAACGCTGATTCGGAAGCGTTTATTGGACAATTATTACATGTGACACCGTCTCCATTTGTTTGAAAGGCATGGAAAAGATCCAGAAGGTCGGAAAATGGGTTTCTCACCAACTGAATGACAGGCAGCAGGAAGCTCGAAAAACCTCATGGCAAAAGCTGCTCGCCAGGTACAGAAAAAAAGTCATTTCTTCATCAAATTGTGACTGGTGATGAAAAGTGAATTTACTTCGAGAATCCTAAGCGTAAAAAATCCTGGGTAACTCCTGGTGAACCATCGGCATCGCTTGGGGAGGAAGAAAATGCTCTGTTTCTGGTGTGATCAGATGGGTGTTACCCACTATGAGCTGCTGAAACCTGGGGAAACTGTTAATACGGAACGCTACCTACAACAGATGATAAATTTGAATAAAGATTTGCGCCAAAAAGTCCCAAATATCAAGAAAGGACACACAAAGTGATCTTGCTCCATGACAATGCCCCATCACATTTGGCTAAACGGACCCAGGAAACGATCCAAGTGTTTGGTTGGTAAATTCTTCCGCATGCGGCTTATTCACCAGATTTGGGCCCATCCGATTACCACCTATTTGCATCGATGGGACACGCACTAGCTGAGCAGCGCTTCACTTCTTATGAAAATGTACGAAATTGGTTAAGTGATTGGTTTGACTCAGAAGAGGAAGCATTATTTTGGCGGGGAATCCACAAATTGCCTGAATGATGGGAAAAATGCATAGATAGCGAAGGACAGTACTTTGAATAAAAAAGTATGTATCATTTTTACACAATCAACTTTTATTTGCTATTTGAAAAATTCCGGTTTCATATTTACACACCTGGTAGAGCACCGTTGACTTTGTCTCCCGTAGCTTTCCCTTTTTTTTTTTTTTTCTTGAACGATTCACCGCGTTCAACTAGTCCCCAAATGGTATCCCTATTTTTCCATATTGTTAAAATAGTTTAATGACTTACATTCAGTTCCTCCGCACAGCAAATGTGCAGCAAAATTTTTCTACTAACGAAAATGCCATTCTCCTTGACATGGTATTACCACGCACAAGTGTATGGAGAACAAAACCGCAACTAACATCCGAACAAACAACCAGATATCACCACGCAAAAGTGTCTTATTTGAGAAGAAGGTTCAACTGATTCGAATTCGTTTGAAGGAATAAAAACACAAACAATCAGGGGAAGGAGTTTCCTAGAAAAGGTGATAGATGTGTCTTCCTGTCACCAAAGAAATATCCCACAAGCCGGGATTGAAGGGTTCTTTCCGAAAGCCGGACGTTATAACCGATCTTTTTGTTCCCTGGGGGACTCAAAATGGGTCGCTAAAGCCGATCAGTCGCAATAGCCGTGGTCGTAATAGCCGGATAAAAATTCGTTAAACTATGACCTTAGGGACCAGGGACTTAAGATTTCCGTCGTTATAAGCGGTACGTCGTTATAACCGATGTCGTTATAAACGATATCCATTGTATATATGTTATTTCTTTTGACCGCCACCCCACCCCCCCCAACCATTTTCACTTCACATTCTTGTTCATTATAAAGTCAATTAAGTCATTACGCTATGGGAAAACATAATCATATAAAAATAAAATATATAAATAATTAATGTATTATTGTAAAATTAAGGAAAAGTTCCCACTAAAGGAAACTTTTCATGATCTTTTTTAAAGGTTGTAAACGAAAAATTATAAATTTTACCTTTGAATACTTCTCAACTTCAACATATAGTTCAGAATTTGGTAATCTTTTCAATACATCAAGTCTTGAACTAGCTCCTCGGATAATAAGACTTAAGATAGAGACAATTATTCCAGTTAACAAACCATATTCTATTTCCACTAAGATCACACTCAGATATGTGCAAATCCATATCATACCATCTATTTTTGATGCTTTCCAAATTTTCATTATATCCAGAGCTTGCATGAGTACTCCTTTCAGAGCAACAATAATTAAGCTTGCTAAAATACACTGAAAATTTAATAAAATCATTACTATAATACATATAATTAGATGATGTTGAAAAATAAATATAAATTTCTAAGGCATTAAGTTTTAAAACAATAATAATTTAACAGAATATTTCCTTTGCCACTATAAATTCAAATTTGATAGAATATTAGAGTTCTCATGAATTTTTTAAGAGTTAAATTTATTTATAATGAGGATTATAATTTATAAGGATCATATTTATAAGGATTAAAAAAATGAAAAAGGCTTAAAGGGTTAACAATTTTCTTAAATTTTATTTTAGAAAAACAGTATAAGAAAAGTCTATATCACCCAAAATACAGTAATTCAGCGCCAGAACTAGAATTTTTTGCCTGGGTGGCAGGCTTACTTTTGGCACCACTTATCACAGCTACTACCACCTCAACATTTTACAGCAGTTTAGGTAAAATAATTCAGATAATATAAAAGTTTTTTAGTCCTCAATAAACCAGAATTTGTAAAACTGAAATATATTCAGAAATAATTTTTTTTTTTTTTTTTTTTTTTTTTTTTTTTTTTTTTTAATAGAACCTAAAGTCAATAATTCTATGATGTTTTTTTTTTTTTTTCTCTGAATTTTAAGCCTCCTTCCAATTATATTTGTTATTTTTAGTTATATTTGAATGTATATTAGTCCAATATGTTTGAATAAATGAATTATATTTTCAGCCATTATTTTCAAGTAATAATCCCCACATTCGATATTTCAATTATACTTACTAAGGATGATTAATTAATGCAAGATTGTTATATCTTCTAAATGATCATTCTTTGGATAAAATTAAATTAACAAATTATACATATTGTGAGTACATACCCTTGGCAAGGGTTCAAATAATGGCCCTATCCACAACAAAACTATCAGTATCAAGCTACTATTTATAAGGCTAGCTAGTTGTGTAACACCTCCAACACTTTGTTGTATGACACTTCTTGACAAAGATGCTGCAAAAGGAAGGCATGAGAAGAAGCTACCAAATATATTTCCCATTCCCTGAAATAACAAATTAATAATTAATTATTATAATAATAATAGTGAGTAGTTTTCCATGATTCAAATTATTGTTATTGATAATTTAATACCATTTACTACAATTCAAGTTCTGTCAACTTCTCAACTGTTAAAAGATATTTTAGATATATTTTTAATGTTAGAAACATTAAATAACTGGATAAATAGAGAAAAAGAAAAGAATATTATTTTTTAACATTGCTTTCAACAGTGGTACAAGACAAGTTAATTGTATCATTAAGCAAGTCGTAGCTTACTGAGCTGAGATTCAATTCAGTATTGTTTCCAAAGCTTCATCTTTTTCATCCATTTTTCAATCTTTTAATAGGGTTAGAAAATGATAACCTTTAAACATTGTTTTTTGCTTTTTATTTTGCAAAAATACAATGACTATTTTTTTCTTTTCAATATGTCTAGGTGTGGTGTATTGAAAGAACAATATATTCATTTTTTCTTAAAAAAAGAAAAAGGTAGAGCAATATCCAGGCACAGATGTGTTCATCTAGCCAGTAATGAAATAAACATCTAATTAATCATTCCAGAAGTAGATTTGTTGTCACTATAGATGGATAGATAATGACACTGTATTAACAGTCAAAAATGTTGAACCAACATTAAAAACTGAGACAATTTCTATTATCTTCCCTAATATTCCCTTTGAATAGGAAAATGCCAAAAAGGTTCTATCTTAAATTAATTTAAAGCGACTTTTATCCATTTTCAGAAAAATAAAATTATTTCTGCCCAAAATACATGTTCAAGTTGATGTGCAAGTAAACAAATGAAAACAGATTAAGAATATAAACATTTATTAGCATTTATTGCATGAATTATCTCATTAAATTAGATTATTTCTCTATTTGAATATAATTACTTATTATGAATATAATTATTAATACAATATTGGTTTTAAACGGTCGGAATAAGAAAAGATGATCAAACACATAATTTATAACTGTAAAATTAGATAATATAAAGTATTACAATAGATAAGCTAGTATAACTAATGGTCCAGTGTATCCTTTAGTTATATTGAATAATGTGTGTTTGTTATTCTAGACATATTAGGTACATAGTCTTGTCCATGTTGGTTGAAGTAAAATTTAATATAATTTCTTTGTTTTATGGACTTGGAAAAATGAACACAGCTTATTATTATCCAATAAAGATAATGCAAATAATGTGTGAATGTTTAAAATGTCAATATGTTCATTTATTGTACCAAACACTCATATATTATGTAGGTCAGTTGTGGTAAAACTATTGTGCCCAATTCTACCCTGAGGAAGAATTAATAATTTCTTTTTGAATTGAAAATAAAAGGACATACTTGTGCAAAGAGTTCTTGGTTGGCATTGACTTCATATTTAAATTTATTAGCAAATATTAGTGCCATTGATAAAGATCCAATGTATGCAATCAGTGAAATTATTAGGCCATCCACAGCTATTTCTGGTAAAATACTGAAATTAGGCAGCGACGGTGGAGGCAAACTGCAATTGAACAAATATTATTTTATACATTATTTCCTGAAATAGTTCACTTTTATATTAGCTAATATGAATGTTTACCTTAAAACTAATTATTAATCATTATTATTCTTAATTTTTAATATTATTATATTTTAGACATCTTATTTTCCATAATTTTTACTAATTAAATAAATCTTTTAAATAGATGATTGGTAACATTTTGTAACATAAATTGGCAAATTATTAGCTAAAACAATTCAGAGCTGATTGGGAAGACACTTTAAAAATCAGCAATTTTTAATTTAATATAACCCTAAACATAAAAGGGTGCTCTATATTTTTTAACATTGAAATACAATATTTTAATCTTTATTTCTGTAAAAATTGTATTAAGCATGCTCTTAATTTGTTAATTGATATATATTTGTGTATATACTTATGTACTTTATCCACATCCTGGATAAGGTAGATAAGTAGGTAACCCATAGATAGATAATCTAAACAGCAAGTACCTCATAGTAGTAGTACCTCATAAGGTAACCCAGTATAAAATAATTACTTATTGGATGTAAGGCTGTACATACATAGACACACACATTTATGTTTTAAGAAAATTAAAAAAAAATAACAATTTTAGTTAGCTTTTTAATGGTGTAGCCCATGATACAATTGCACTTCACCTTTTAAGTCTAAAAGAAGTTTTTCTGATGAAAAACACGCTAGAGATGTCACTGCTGGGGCAATGAGGAAGCCTGCTAGAGTGGGAAGTTCGGCATCCATTACTTTGGATGCAGGCTCTAGCGCGCTTCCTCATTGCCCCAGCAGTGACATCTCTAGCGTGTTTTTCATCAGAAAAACTTCTTTTAGCCTTAAAAGGTGAAGTGCAATTGTATCATGGTTTACACCATTAAAAAGCTAACTAAATTCCGCAGTTTTTAGGAACTTTGACAGCTTCTACGGTGCTCCAGTGGGGAGTGAGGAATTTTCAAAAACTATTAAAAATTTAAGTTTTAATAAATGTTTTGTGTTTAGCGCGTTAAAAGTCCCACTGAAACTGGATTTAAAATAACCAAACTTAACTCATCTTTTATGAAATTTAGTGCTGATTAAGAAAATATCATTGTTTTTGTTTCTATGCTAAACCGAAGTAGAGAAAACTGCCATTTTTTAGAAAAAAGTTAGATTTTAAAAATAAAAACGAAAAAAAATTCTATCTCCTCAACTGATTGAGATAGGAAACTCATTTCTGCGCCATTCTACCCCGTTTAGCATGCTGTATTACCCATTTTTTTTTTTTTACACTAGGTCTGGGACACCCAGTATATATATATAAGTAGATTAAAACTTATTGAAGGAATGATACTAAATTTTACTGCATTTTTATAAAATAATTCTTGTCCTATGATAGAAAGTAAAAAAGTTTAAATTTACTTTTGTTTAGAATAGATGCTAGAAAAGAAAAATCTACTACTTACCCTCTAGGAATTTTACCCACTATCCTCAGGTTATACAGTTCAGCAATATGGCCTAGATAAGAGACTAGTGTTCCACATGACACAACAATAAGTTCAATAGGTATGGGGAACTTGCTTATTTTAGCAATCCTAGGCTAAAAAAAATAAAGAAGTTATAAAAATTTGAAAAGGAAAAACAAACCTTAAAAAAATATGTTTATCTGAATAAGTTATTATTTTTGTTTTTTCCCCCAGTAGGTGTGCCCCACTTCTATGTCTTGTAAGAGGTGTCCCATGAGCATTTATCTTATCGTAGACAATTTGCACTATTTCTATATTTATATTTAAACATAAAAGTTTTGATAAAAATCATGATTAAATTTTAAAACAAAACAATTTTAATTACATTATATAATTTACTTACTGCACAGTAATACTGTCTAGACAGAAATTAATAACTCAACATTTCATGACATGCATTTATAAGTGCAATGGTCATTGCATATAGGTTTAGAACAATCTATTCATATTTTTCTTTTTTCTGGGGTACAAATAGCGAAATTTCGTATTGCCTAAATCCGTTTGTTTCAGCCTAATTCCTTGTAATCCACAAGTTTTTCTAATTGAAAGTCTTCAATTGAGAGGTGGGTTTTTGTCATGGCTCGTGTCAGTTGCTTTAAATATTGGCATCTTTGTAATATGTCCTGCATATTAGATTCTTGAACGATAAAATTTTAGATTTGATTCCTTCAATATTGAGCAGAGAAAAACAAAAAGAGTCAGTGACCAACAGTTGCTTTTTTTGCCAAAAAAAAAAAAAAAAAATATAAGAGTGCTAATTTTGTTAAATCATTTTTGTTATAAATATGGTTGTGGTCGGTAAGTAAACACAGTAATGAAATTCTATTATTGTTTTAAAATTAATTGTGGGACATATTTTGAAAATGAAAACAGTAATTTGATTTTAACATTCTACTTCGCCTCCTTACTTCTTAGACCTCCATTATTTTTCCTTTTAGATTCCCATTCAGCATGGAATTATTTTGAAATTTAAGTATGATACATTGCTACATGATACCATAGCATTTTTTATAACAATCATTGCCAATAAAGTGACAATGGCTACATATACACCTTGTATCTATCTGAAATTCATTTATTACGGTAAGGTGAAAAGTTTTTAATAGAGTTAACACTTGTGCGACTGACAATGAACTTTGATGTATAGAATCAGATTGTAATTGATTCTATTTTTTATTTGTTCTAAAGTACATATACTGCCTTTTCTAGAATTTTCATAAACAACTCATCAATTCATTACTCTCTTTAGTTAAACAAACATGAAATCCAATCATATCTTAAACTCAAAATACTATTGGTAATAATTTCTTATGAAAAAAAAAATTAAATGCACCACAAATGGTTATATTATTAAAGAAATATTTGTCCTAATTTTGTCACAAGAGTATGATTTTTATCGAAGTATATTTCTTAATTAATATTATAAAAAGAATAGCTAGTAAATATTAATAATTCAAATATGCCAATTTGTGTTGAATAGCATAATAGTATTGCAGAATACAAAAAAAAATTGATTTAATTTTTTTTTTTTTTCAATTAACCCATATTGTTACAAATCTAAAAATCATGGTAAAATTAAAGTTTTTAGGAATTATAAAAATAATCGTGAAACGGGCTGCTAGATAAATGCTGTATTTAGAATGCCATAAGCTTACCTACATATGACCTTTACATATAGTCAAGGGAAAATAAAAATGATTAAAGTATTAAAATACACAGATGAGGTAAACTTCACCTACCTTTATTATTTCATTATTGACAATAAGAATAAAAATGGTGATTGCTGAGATTATCACAGCCGCTACGTTAGCAGTACTTAATCTCTCAAAAATGGTCATATAAACCTGAAATAAAAAATATATATCTATATATGTAAAATATAAATATATATCTTCCTATGAGCAATATGAATTCACTCATTCCTTTGAACTTAATCATGTTGTATTAGAGTTTGTAGGAAATGTTACTGATGAAACTATGTATTTTTTTTTCAAGAATAGTTTTTAAATTACCATTTATTATTTATCCATCTCTGTTTTCATTTAGATTTTTCCAAAAATAAATTTATATATTCATCCTAGATTTTAATCAAGTTTTTTCTAGATGTTTACATTTACCCTGAATTTTAAAAGAAAATCTGATTTAGAGTTATACTGTTCACCAATTCAAATGAATTTTATGAAGGGGTGGAGGGCTGTTACCTTTACCTGGGTAAACTATAAATCTGGATTTTATTTTTAAATTTTCTGTAATAATATATAAATTTATGGATATATATATTTTTGATATTCAACACTAAACAGAGGAAGCTTCAGGGTCATTCTCTATGTTAAAAAGTTTATCAAGTTTTTATTAGACAGTAGTTGTTAAGTAAGAATTAGCTACTAATGGGAACAATGGTTTTCTCTTCTAGTATTAAATTGACTTATTTGAGCTTATTCCAATTCAACTTCCGCATGGTATTCAGCGAACAATTAACAAAGTAATATCTACTACATAAAATGTCATACTTACATATACGAGCTTAAATGGCCCATTAATCACAGGTAACTTAATTCCCAAAACGTCCTTTAATTGGGAAGAAAATACATGCACAGCTGCTCCTGCCGTGAAACCACTGATTAATGTATCAGATAGTAGCGTGCAAACTATACCCAAACGGAGTGCATAAAGAATTAGCTGAAAAATTAAAATATAAACAATTTCAATACTTTAGCAATAAAATTTATTAAAATAGTCCTCAATCATTTATATTTAATCGTTTTGTTGATGATCTATGTTTTATTCTTTTTTAAAATATGTATCATAGATATTGCTAGGTGAATCATAAGACCAATGTACACTTACTAACAAAAGTCTCTGCACACCCTCAAGCTTTTTTTTTATTTTACCTAAAGATACCTTATGAGCCAGATATGGGCAACGAAACTCACATATTTTTTACATAATTTAATCTATTTTAATGACCAAAAATTACATTTAATATAATTTATTTAACTTATAAATTATGAGGAAAATTACATAAAATGTCAAAATATTGATGCGCCAAAAGTCTCTGCACGCAGTGGAATTAGCCAAGATACTGATATGTATACAGTTTGCACATTATCCCATTCATCCTCCGGCTAATCCTAACTAGCCAGTGTTAATTTGGACCCAAACAGTTAAGACTGTGATAAAAAATGGAGGTTCCACCACCGATTCCCGACCAAATTGTAAATTTAAATAAACTCATACAGGTAAATAGGACAAATCGTCAACAGGGGCTATAATACGGTAAGGTATGACCTAAAACGGTATGAAAAACTGGGTACAATGGAAAGTAAATACCGCTCTGGCCGCCCCCCGTACTCCAAGCTCAACTCAAGAGGGCTATCATAAGGACTTTGGCCGAAGAGCCCCATACAAGTGATCTAAATTTAGCCAGTATGGTGTAAGAAAATTACAAGATTGGGGTATCTGCACAAACGATTAGAAGAACCCTAAGGAAAGCTGGCTGTAATGTGCGTAAGGTGTAAGCCATTCATTAGTAAACGAACCGGATATTGAAACTGCAGTTCGCAAAGGAACTTGTAAACAAGCCCTTATAGTTCTGGGAACGTGTTTTATTTATTGACGAGAGTAAATTTAACATTCATGGATCAGATGGAAGGGGGAAAGTTTTGAGAAAACCTAACAAATAGCCCCTGGAAAAAAACATAGTTGGTACTGTGAAACATGGTGGAGGGAGTGTTTTGGTTTGGGGGTGTATGTGTGCTGCTGGAGTTGACAATTTGAAATTTATCGACGGATTATGGACCAACACGTTTATATAAATAATTTGAGGAGTAATTTACTGGAAAGTTTAATGAAGTTTGATCTCCAGGAAGAATTCATTTTTCAACAAGATAACGACAGCGCGGAAAGTTCAAAAATAGTTGCTCTACAATGCTCCACAGCAACTTAAAACACCTCCCCAATCTCCTAATCTTAATCCAATACAACATCTGTGGGATCAACTAGGCCGTCAGAAAGTAAAAATTAAAATAAAGAACAAAGACCACTTAAAAAGAGTACTAAAGGAATTGTGGGGTAAAATTACTCCAGAAACTACTTCACTCCACGCCAAATAGATTATGAGAAGTGATAAGACATAAGGTAGGAACGACTACCTATTAAAGTTGATTTGGTATCAATAATTAAGCTTCAAGTTGAAGAACAATGATGTGTGCAGGGACTTTTGGCGCATCAATATTCTGACATTTTATGTAATTTTCCTCATAAATTAAAAGTTAAATAAATTTTACTAAATTTGATTATTGTTAATTAAAATAGATTAAATTATGTAAAAAATTTGTAAGTTTCATTGCCAATATCTGGCTCATAACCTATCTTTAGGTAAAATAAAAAAAAAGCTGGAGGGTGTGCAGAGACTTTTGTTAGTAAGTGTAGGTCTAATTTTGTTAAGCATTTTTACTTATGGAAAAAAATAGGATATTTATTTATTGATTACCTGATACGTTCCTACAAGAAATGCTAGGGTCGCTCCTATTTCTAATGCTGTAATTTGAGCCATAGCTGGATCTTGATCATGATCAGTAACATGCTTATTGATAGTATTTCCTGTCATTAAGCATATAACAGCAAAAGCACCTGAAAAACATAATGACCAATTTACTTAAAAAATTTCCATTTAGTCAAAATTACCATTATTAGGATAATATAAATTATCTGAAAAAGTAATATAGTATACCAATTTCTGAAAATTCTATACATATAGTCAAAATGATTCCTTAAAAACAAAGAAAAAAAGTCCTATATTATTCAAGAATTAATATAAAGAAATAATGAAGAGAAAATCTTACCCATTGAAACATGACGAGATGTTCCAAGAAATGCATATACAATCACAGGGAAGAATGCCATATAAATTCCTACTACTGGTGGTACATTGGCAAGTAAAGCGTAAGCCATTCCTGGAATTGTATTGTAAGTAATGAATGGTTTAGTCACTTATAATAAATAATAAATAATAACATAATAATAAATAACAATAAATAATAACATAATAATAAATAACAACATACATTTATTAATAAATGGATATAATGTACTATTTTTAATTTTTAAAAACGAATATTTCTGAATTACTTATGGCAATGAGATGGAAATTTATTCAAACATATTTCAAACATAAAATAATTCCTATTCCCATAATTATCTCATTTAAAACACCTGCTTAAGTGACTCTTCTGGGACTTAGGCTTAAATAAACCTTAAAGTGGTAATAATTAACACTCTTTAATTATTACCACTTTAAGTTTAAACTATTTATATTAACAACAAAGAATATCAGAAACATATATTTCTCGAACCTACCTAATATTTTTTTATGTATAAAATTTATTTTTCGGACATATATCATTTTAACAATTAATAAACTAAATATTATTCTTTCTGAGATCTTCAGCTTTCCAACAATATACTATACATATATATTGCTGCTCTCATTAACAGAAATGGAAATTTTCATCTTGTTTAAACATTTTTCTTTATTTTTCCTGTATATGTTTATTGAATTCTTTCATATCTCATATTTACCACTTCTTATTACAAGGCATATTGAGAGAAAGTTAATTTCTCCATATAAACGAAATCAAAGATACTTTGTAGGGAAGAAAATTTTCCTTCGTAATTTAAATCCTATCAGAACATTTCTGTGATGATAAAATTTACCTGATATAAAGAATACTCGATTCTCATTAAACATGAAGAGTTAATTAAAGTCGCAAAAAAATGAAAAAAATTATGATATAAAGTACCCATTCCGTTAACTCAATTTTGAAGACATTTTTGCTTCATCATAGGCATATACATACCTCAAACACCTAATTGCAGGTTCCTACAGTTTATCGTTTTTGAGCTAGTCTGTTCACACAAATACCATTTCGCGGTACTTGGTTATTTGGACTCAGGTGACCCCGAAAGTGTATTTCTGTTGAAAACCGGAAGTCGACATTTTTCACGATCACAATACTTTTCCTTTCTATATACTTTGTATATAGGTAAGTGAAAATAAACAAATAATAATAAAAGCATTATTCACTAATGTATGGGCCTTAAGCCAAACCTTAAAAAGAAGACTTCAGTGAAGCAGGGCGTGGAAAAATGTTGCTGGCAACCTTAATTACCCCAACCTCATCAGTTACCTCCGATCCAGGACGCTTTTAAATTCAACTACCAGAAAAAGGCTATTGCTGCAAAAAAACAGGGTTAAAATGCTCTATTTTCCGACGCGATAGTGGACATTGGCTAAATTTCCCAAAGTTCATCGATGGCATAAATTTTCAAAAATCAGACATCAATTCCCTGATGAAGAAGAGTCTGGATATTAAAGCAAACCTCCTCAAACAAGCTAACTTCGACAAAGAATTGAATCCTGTTTTAATAAATGTATATATTTTTCGAACTGACGGGATGAAATTTATCATTGTGGCTATGTTCGGTGGTGTGACAACATGGGGCAGGAGGGGGGTATGGATGGGGATGATTGTGTGGCGATGGGGTGTTTAAAAAAAATCATCAGAGAGGTCAAACGTTTGTCTTGTAACATTAAATAAATGCTCTCTCCAACACCCTTACCTTTTCTTCTACTACCCCCTCCCAATATTACTAATATCAATTTAATACTTCAATGAACCACTGATAAAAAATATGTATTAGAGAGATATAGAGAAGTACATGACATCCCAACAGCAAAGTACTATTAAATTATCTAATTTGAGGTATAAAGATAAATAATGTTAATCAAATTTTTATAATCACCTTGAGGAATGTTCATAACGGCTACTGTAAAACCTGAAATTGCGTCTTTCACCAGCCATTCCTTCCAATTATATTCTGATAACCATTTGATGGAAGGAATTAGACTCGTACAGGCATCCTTCGGGTTGCACTCTAACCTAATCGAACGTTCTTGGAAAGAAAACAGAGCACAAATTAGTGAAACATATGATTTGTGATGGTAAAATTTAGTATCAATTAATTTTAGAAGAAATTAAAATGTTTCTATTGTTGTTCTAATGTTGTATCTAAAAATTGTAGCTTTGCTACAGTATACTTTTTATATTTTAAGTCAGAGAATTAGTTTCATTGACAACAATAATGACCGGGGGAACATGTAATTATATATTTTTTTACATATGCAGTCGTATAGCTCGTCTTACACTCAATAGTACAGTGTTATGGAAAAATCCTATCAGCATAATAAAAAATAATGATAACGAATTACGCCTATAAAAAAGTTTTGTATATCAAAATTAAGTTACATATAGTGTAAAACTTGTACCTGTGTCGCTCAATCTTTTTATAAAGCGTGCTACAGCTATAGTACAGGAGCCAGATGCAAAAAATCTCACCCATAGAACAAACACCTACAAATTTCAGTATAGTTAGAAATAACAGAGTTAAGTGCGAAACCCACCGTCTGGCAGCGATAAAATTCTTACTAATACTTTAAAAATTAATTTGAATAATTAATTTTTTCACAAAAATTCACCCATAAAACATACGGCTAGAACATGGCTTAATCGTTAGGTTTTTATTTCTATAGAAAGGCGTACATTTTTCATTTGATTTTGTTAAGAAGAACTGAGTAACATTAGGGGTACGCTGATATTCAACTCCTTTTTCTAACTTTAATGATGAAAACTCTCCTTTCAATTCATATCTTCTTTTGTATAATAATCTTGTTTCATCAAAAGAGAAGCAGTAAACACCATATAAAGGGCAGACAATCTGTTCTACACCTTTTCGATCAATTAAGATAGAATACTCGTTGAACACGATGTAGGAAATTCCTTGGAGCTTTGGATTTTTAAATAACAAATTTCTGCCCTATAAAATTGCAACCAGAGAAAGCGTAAAATGCATGCTATGCTTTAGAAATTTGGTCCCCCTCACTTTTCTCACAATGCATTTGTGTTGATTACGATAGATGGCGAATATTTAATTTGATTTTCTTCTAATTTCATTTCTGTATCCGATTGCTGTATCCAATTTTTTAATATTTTTATATTTTGGTGGTAAATATAACTCGTTTCTTATGTAGATAATAAATACGGTTTTTATTTTCCTACAACGATTATTGTTTTATTTTGGTTCTTGGCATTTTATAATAAGGTTTGCATAATAATAAGGCGAATGATTCCGGTTTTTCATATTTCATCATAAAATAGTTTTTTTTTGTTTTTTTTTTATATCTATAGAACTATATTTCTTTTTATGGCAGAATGAAATTTAAAAGGTGACCTAAATACTACAAAGAATTTGCTTAAAACATAACATTTATATATTCACATGGACTTATTTATGATAAAATAGGAAGTTTTTTTCGGGCAAAAAAAAATACATCAACTGGAAAATAACTCCTCGTCGCACACAGGGGTATTTGACCCGAAAAGCTGGCCAAAACTATTTCCTTCCATTTTATTAATTCAAAAGTCCCCAAAATGGCTTCTATATTTGTAATAGACATTAAAAATGTTTTTTTAGCAGTAAAAAAAATACTCTAAGGAGAAAATTTTCATAAAATAAATTTTTACATAAATCCACCGACTGTGAAATAGGCATCCATGGGTTTAAAATTTATGTTCATATTATTTTCTCTTTATGCAGTGCACCTATGAAATATGCTTGTAACTAATTAAAAATTTATTATCATTTATCTATTACTATTATTTTTAAAAAATGAAAATAGTGTAAAATAGGTTAATATAAAAAGTTATGATGATAAAGAAAAAAATGTGTTTTCCTATTTCATTAAGAATTGTTTAATACCTCTTCGAAACACAACTTATATCCCAGGAAGAAACGCACCAACTTTTCTTAAAAATGCATATTAAATTTAATTATTCATTATTCACTTTCCTCGTCACTTAATTAACTGCCGGAATCACAACTATCGGTTAAGTTAGTTGGGGGAGACAACATTCCCAAAAGTTTCCTTACAAAACCTGATACCTTTTTTCTTGAACTTCTCATACCTGTGATAACTGGATCTGATGTCAATATTAATCTATTAATTACATCCAGATTGCACTCTGCCCGGGAAAATTTTCGGTTCTTATTTTCTCTATAAATCCGGAAATGGTTATTTCGGGTATTTGCTGCTACCTCTGATAAAAGATCAATATGAAGCAGAGGGCTTTTTATCACCCACCAGATCTTGAGCTTTTAAATGATATCGTCCCACTTAGCCATTTCTTGTTGCTGTTTCAAAAACATTTCTTTTCCTTGAAGAAGCATTCTATCTCACTTGGAAATCATGCCTCAAAATGGATAAAACAAAATTTTAGCTCTTTCACATGCTCTTGATTATTACAATATTTCCCAATGAGAAAAGACACCAAAAATTCCCTCTTTTTTTTTTAAAAGCTAATGTTTTGATTTTAAAAATATATCAAATAATTCCATTCAGGATACAGTTATTCTTCCAGAAAATTGAATTTTTTTTATTATTTAATGAAATTGACATTTTAGTAATAAAAAATTATAAGTCTCCCAATCGCAGCTATTCGCAGAATTTTTTTCAAGAAACATAATCTACGATAATTATACATTACTATAAAAAATATTTTGTTTCCCAGAAATGCCCAGAAGTATAACTTTTTAACCTTCAAATTTAAGTTTTAGCTCTAAAATAAACCTACCAAAAAACAAAAAGATATTGATACTAGGATTGAATACAAACAAATTATAACTATCTGGATAAAAAGTACAAATCTTGCCTCAAACTATCCATCATATGATAATGCCGATACTTCAGTAAGAACAAAGAAAATTAATATATTTTGTAGACCAATACTAATGAGCACAGACAAGTTAAAGGATAAGGTCAGATTTGTATTAGAATAGCCGCCGGATTAAGGGCCTGGAAGACATAAAAAATCATCTTGCATGATCTAACAGGTCCTCTACTTGAACTTCCAGTCATTATTTACCAGAAATTTCAAATTTCAAAAAATGGGTTTTGGCCAACCTTTAAGGCCAAATACCCCAGTGTGCGTCGCACAGTGGTGCAAAAGGGCGAAAAATGGGAAAAAAACCTCATCTCAAACGAACCATTTGGGTTACAGGCATCAAAGTTACAATTTTTATGTTTTATTACCTACTGAATCCAATGAAGCCATAGTCAACTCAATCACATTATTGGAAAGGGTCAAAATTTAAGGTCAAAAATAAAAAATAAATCTAGTTCGAGTGAAATGATAGCCAACCTAATCAAATTATTAGAAAGGTCAACATGTGAGGTCAAAAAGGCAAAAAAAAAATCATGTTTGGTATTGATATATGCATATGTTTTTAAGGGATATCCAACAACTTTCTATAACTTGGTAATATATAAAATCCCAAGTCTTTAATAGTTTTCCTCATAATGTCATATTGGAATTTAGATAGCTGAGCTTGAATCATCAAAGCTAAAGCTCTATCATTATCCAATATCGCATGTTTATTTTCTTCTTTTTTTTTTGTGTCGTCGAAGCAGCCGGGATTATTAAATCTCGGTCGTAATTTGCCAGTAATTCTCGAATTTTGTTCAATTTTACCTTTCTTCCACATTTCAAAGACAGAAGTCTTTTGTAGGTCTACCCCCTAGACTTTTATCAGTAGGAACACTTTGCACTTCCTCAAATCTGATGTCAAAACGATTCCCTAACCAATCCGTATATCTTCTGACAAAATTTTGAGAATTATGATTTAACTCTCTTAGCCTTTTGAGAAAATGAGGCTGAAATCTTCTTTTCACTTGCTGGATAACCTGTGATAATTGTTCTTCATTTAGATAAGAAAACCGTTCCTGTAAACACACTTCCAAGGACGATCCTTGGTAAACAGAATCTCGCACAACACTTTATGTGTAATAGAAATATTGTCCATTTTTTTTTTTTTTTTTTTTTTTGTTCAAATTAGCCGTCACTAGATCGATTTATTGTTCACACGACGAAATTCAATGGAGAACTGAGGTAATGAGTGATACAAATAATTCCAAGAGATAAAAATAATACTTTGAAGAAAACAAGTGGTGTTTACTTGAAGAGCACAATATTTACCTGTGAACACATACGGCCGAGTACGGGAATGAAACTAATACCAATTTTTCTCCAATAGTAGCAGTTTTATTTAAAATATGTCGCAGAACCTAGTTCAACGGAGCTTTTTTTAAAAGTTCAAATGAAAACACGATAAGTTAGATCTTTCAGACAGCAAATGTAAAAATCCTTCGCTGTCACTGTTATGCTAAATTTATCAAAATAAAATCCCTAATGGAAGCAGTGTATATATATAATGATGTTCAAAAGGTTTTGCGAGTAATCGGATAAAAAGTTAGTTTAAAAAAAACTAACTTCTTCATCTCTACAAAACAATAAAACCGTTATTTTCACAGCATACAAGAAAAGTACTACTTCAATGACGTATATACGTCTGGGCTTTGAGATATTAGGAAAAATCGTTTCACAAAACTGTACTACAGGTAGTTAGGTATTGAAAAATTATTAAAATATTACTCCAGAAATATGTTCATTTTTAGGGTTTTTTCCCCTAATGCACCACTGTGCGTCGTCCCAAGAAATAATGCTTGGTAGTATGCATTTGCTGTATTTAAACTCCAATATAAATAATTAGCATAGATAGTAATAATTATTTTTGCTAAATATGAATGTTAGAGCCTTAAAAATAATTTCTAAGAACATTTAGAAATGCCCATAAATAAAATTAAATGGAAAAATAACGCAAATGTTCACCTGTATCTGAACGATTTTATAACTTATAAACGCGTCTGGCGGCTATTAGTAAGAATTTTTAACCAGCCAGACGAACGAATTTCGTGTTTAGGAACCTTTTTGAATCAATTGGGACAAGAATGAATCGTATGTTTATGGGTGAGTTTTTGTGATTCTCGTGCACCGCTCGTGCGCGTCTGGCAGGCACTAGTAAGAGTTTTATCACTGCCAGACGATTTTTCCCTTTCTATAGAAATAAAAACCTAACGATTAAGCCATATTCCAGCCGTATGTTTTATGGGAGAATTTTTGTGAAAAAATTAATTATTCAAATTAATTTTTAAGCATTAGTAAGAATTTTATCGCTGCCAGGCGGTCGGTTTCGCACTTAACTCTGTTATTTCTAACTATGCTGAAATTCGTAGGTGTATGTTCTATGGGTGAGATTTTTTGCATCTGGCTCCTGTACTACTAGGGTTTCTCAAGATTGAAGAAAACCCCCCCTAAACTCTACTCGCTATTAAAAAAAAATTCACAATTTGCAAATATTGAGAATATTATGGAAACATGTAATAATTATTATTTTTTTGCCTTATTTTTTCCAAATCCAAAATTTATCATAACGTATTCCAAATCTAAATCCTATAATTCAACCCTAATATATAGCTCAAACTAACCCCATTGTCACTAACAATGACTAAAACGGTGAAGTACTCACAAAATTAAGTAAAATATGAATTTATTGATATTTACATTCGCCAGATTTTTTCCTTAGAATCTTAGTTATGGACACTTTCCAGATTTGCGTCCAGTATTAAACATAAATATAGGATCTCCAGTCACTGATTTTGCGCAGCTCTTTGACAGAGTGTGGCGATGTGATTATTGCATATTTCTATAATTATCATAAAGGATTTCGGATAATTCCAAGGCTTATACACGAAATTTAAATTTTTACGAATACCTCCTTAATAAGTTTATTATAAAAAAACAACATGGGTGACCATAAATATCTTACTTGTAATATATATTGATTTATTCCATTGTACTTTTTTGGTTTAAAAAAAAAAAAAAAATTGGTTACATTTTCAATAAATTTTCCGAATCAGCCGGTTTGTACATTGTTGTATATCATACAAACATGGCTGTAACGCAAAGAATATTTAAAACAAAAAAAACTTAATTCATTTCAGCATTGCTAGAAAATTTCAAAAACCGATCGAAATAAATACATCAAAATACTGATAATGCACACTAACATTTTTTGTTACACATAAATTGCTTATGTGTGCTAATTTAAATACTCAATGACTTAGGTACTCAATGTCATTCTGAACATTAAGAATTCTGAAAAGTATTAAATAAATGATTTTATACTAAACAATAATACTAAGCTGACACACTCCAACTACACAATGTAAAATTTTTCGAGTGTGTTGCAATTTTCAAATGTGTAATATTTCAATATAAATAATTATTTAAAATAACTTAGAAATAAATGAAATTTAGTGGTCTCCATTGATGTTTTAAGAATTTCACTCGTCATTAAAAAACACAGGTAGTGTTTATGAATCTGTATAAAATTATCTTTCAGTGTAAATGATAATAACATAACTGGTTGTTATAATCACAATAAAATTATGTTGTAATTATATAATTAGCAGAATCTATTATTATTATTTTAATAAATTATGTAAAATATATTGATCTATTTCAGTTAGATACATGAAGATTTTCTCTTAAAATCTGTGAGGCAATCAAGTTTAGATTTTTGTAATTTTTTTAGGGAAAAATTATAAAATTAATCCGAGATTCCTGAAGAATGTACATATAAAAATAAGTTATATATAAAAAATAAAGTAGATCTGTAAGTAGATATCTTAAGAACGTATAAATATTATGATAGGACGGAGTTCGACGGGAAGAAAGAAATCAAATCATCAGAAACTTAGAAGCAGTAAAAAAAAAAAAAAAAAAATACACAATATAGCATTATTTTACGCAATACAGTAGAAAAGTTAAGCACTTCCATTGTAGTTCGGGATTTATTTTATTTTATTACTATTATAACAATTATATTGTTGATCATAAAAAAATAAAACAAAGAAATAAAACTTCCAATAGTACCTAAATACCAAGCTTATAACCGTTCTTACTTAAAAATAATGTAAATAAAAAATTGGTTGAAAACAAATTATTTAATTATTTTTAAAAAGTACTAAATTGAGTTTTGTTATTATATATATATATATATATATATATATATATATATATATATATATATATATATATATATAATATTTATTATTATTTTTTTTGAGGGAATGTAATTCTTTTTTTAATAATTATTTCGCTAAATTGTTCTATTATATATTCCTCACAGAATGCCAATATTATTCAGTGCAATCTTCAATCAAAAACCTTGAAGCAATAAATTGTTAATTTTCGATATCTCGTAATTGTTGATGACATAATAATTTAATTATTTGGTAGGTATTTTTAATATTTGTTGACATTGTTCGAAAAAAAAATAAAAAAATGTTATCCTACCTTTTAAACATCACCACTGTACATTTCTTTATTAGCACGCTAAGTCCTTGTGTTTTGTAATTATTTAATTATTAAAAGATAAATAATACATAATGCTTACTTAGCAGAGATTCTTTCTTGGGTTCATCCACTTCTTCGATTGCGTCTCTTTGAATTAATACTTTTCTACTGATATTTATTTGTGCATTTACTTCCTCCATGGCCAAGTACTGCCGCCTAACAGTGGTACCTGTCAACAAAAAATAAATATAAATAAATTAATTAGTTAATTTAAAAATTTAAAAAACAATAAGATAAATCGTAATTTATTTTTTAAAAGATTAACAAACGATGATTTCTCAGTCATTTAATAAGTATAATTATACATAATGCAATCAGAGTATGATTAGGGACCAACTCATTAAGATTAAAATTAATATTCTTTGGTATCTAGTTGTTATCATACAACAGTATTTTGATGTAGCATATAATTCAAACAAGTTCAAGGAATTTACGAATATTCCCACATATATTTTATATATAAAAAGATTTTACATATAAGTTAAGACAGGAGTGGTTATTATAGGAGTATATAATAATCATATGGTCATAATTATATGGTTACATAGCAGTAAGAAGGCATTAAACTTAATGTTTTTTTCCTAATCGAAACATTGGTGTTAATAGATAAGAATTATTATTCAGGTGGTTAGGATATTGTTGTAACTCAATTTTTAAAACATACTTATAAATAAAACCAGTTCATTTCATTCCATACTAGTTTGTTCTTAACTTTTCTTTGGCATTTATTCGTTTTAAACTAACCATACACTAATTATATATATATTGCAACGTTTTGCCCCTTGTAAAAAAAAGAAATGAATGGTAATTATCAAGAAATATTTCTCTCACCTTTACATACTTCTACAAACGGTGAAATTCTTAATTTTACTACCAAATTATACCCATTCAGTTCCAGTTTTTCCTTTGGAAACTTTAAGCATTTCTTATTTTCAACATCTTCAACCAGACCCATGTTCTTGTGTTTAAATACGTGTGGCGTTTGAACAAAGCACGGTCATAAAGCAAATGCTATATTACGTTTCCGGTTATTTTGGCATTGTATAAAAATAACAATGATTTTTCGGTGAAACTATAAGTAAATTCTTTATAAAAATTGTTAGAAATCTCTAGATATATAAGAGGCTTTGTCCTGACTGACAGAATCAACGCAGAGCAAAAACTACTAATGATAGAAACTTGAAGTTCGGAATTTAGATTTTAAACACGATGTAGGTAACCACTAAGAAAGGAATTTCAAAAATGTAACCCCTAGGGGGCTTAAATTGCGAAATTGTCGTTTAACTCTAACGGAAATCTATTTTTGAGATTTTAAACCATATGTTTTTCATTTGAATATCGATTAAATGTTACAATATTATTAAAATAGACATTCACATAAAATATGGCCACTGATTATTTAAATATCTGTGGTAATCAAATTATGCACACTGTGATTCCCATGATTGGGGATGGTGCGTGTTTATTTCGATCTCTTCTCCATTTTCGGCAAATT
The DNA here is from genome assembly GCA_911387785.2 of Aelia acuminata. NCBI lineage: Eukaryota > Metazoa > Arthropoda > Insecta > Hemiptera > Pentatomidae > Aelia > Aelia acuminata. The sequence continues at coordinate 50,676,508 of OU426980.1, read as the reverse complement.
GTTGTATTACATTTCATCAAAAATTGGGACAAAATTTCTGCGCTTACTCAAAATGATTACGGTGACAATTATTCTGATTCCAGTAGTTATTATATTCATATGTCTCATCATTCAACCCATGCCGGATTTGTGGAACTAACGGCAGCTGGTGAATTGTTTCCTTATCGATATAATGAGGCAACAAAAGTATGATTTAAATTGATTTTGTTAACATATTATATTAAATCAATACCAAGATAGTGATCACAGAATTGATTTTAAAGGCTCGCGGGCAAATCCGCGACGGGGAATGCTAGCAAGTGCTCTTCTCGGGGAATGCATTTTTGCAAAAAATATCTAATTTGGACTCATTTTAAAGATCTTGATACGACGAGTTTATTTCGAAAGCCCCATGGGGCGTCGAAAACCATGATTTAAAGCCGAAAAATGAAGCGTTCACGACGAGTAAGCAATTTTTTGTTTCGGTGGTTTTAGTGAACTCTCTCCATTGCCCGTCTCCATCTCTTCTACCGAGGCGGCAGCTTCCCCCTCCAACATTCCACCTACCGGAAGCTCTTAATCCCTCTTATGTTGTTAATATATAACATATGTTGCCAATATATAACATATTATATTAAATCAATACCAAGATAATGATCACAGAATTGATTTTAAAGCCTCGCGGACAAAGCCGCGACGGGGAATGCTAGTTATTATATATATGAACATTTTATAAAATAGAAAATGTTTACAAATCTGTTTCGGATAAACGAGGGCTGGATAAACGAGATTTTACTATATAAATAATGATAATGGAGTAATCTTTTTCTCAAAAATATAATATAACATTTTTAAATAGCTTTTAATTATTATTACAAATTTTTAAATTAATTAATAAATATACAATTCATCGGATATGAATTGCAATTTTTCAAGCTCATTTTTGGTTTCAACTGTTTACGTTTTTTGAAATCGCATATATTTTATTTGTGCATATATTTTAATTATCGTAAGCCCTATCAGGATCACTAACCCAGAGAATATAAATTTGCGTCTGAAAGACAAATCCTACTCCTTCAAGTCTGCAACTCTTGTGGAATATTTGTCGAAAACAGCCTTCAACATCTACTGCTTCATTGTTCCTCACTCCAAGAACCAAGAAATAAATACTTATAGAATGTACATAGTTGGCAACTCCGATATGACTGACAATCAAAACATGCTTTCAGTTGAAACTATTGACCATTTTAAAAACATATCTTGTTTTCTTAATTAATTGTAATATGTTTCAAATAATAATCGGAATACAAAAAAATTTATATTACTCGTAGTGAATATTTGAATATCACGAAATATTATTATTTTATGTAGCTTATTTTAATTTATATTTATTTAATCTTCAAGAAGGTTGTTATATCCAACATTGTAGTTATGTTAATTTCTTCTAGAATACCAGACGCAAAGATAACTATTAAAGTCTTTTGTAATGATTTATATACAAAAATTTGTACTTAGAATTTTTCTTTAAGAAATAAACATTTATTGTATTCTATTCTTTATTTTAATTATGTTTTCCATTTAGAATCGTAATTATTTTTATTTTTTTGAGTAACTGTCAAAAAAAACCAATATACAATATTTTACAGACCCACACCAGATCACTTTTAGTTTGTTGTTTGAAACAAACCCCTCTCTATCCTTCCCCCAACTACCGACAAATTTCAAAAGCTTGGGCTACAGATCTTCCAAGCTGAGGCCAAAGACAGAGCTCTGTGGCAAGCTTCTCGGGGCAGGGATGTTTCGACAAAGCGTATCCAAGCGTGTAATTTCATTTATAACGCTTTTGTAACCGTCTTAGATAACGTTTCCTTAACCAGTGCGGGTATCCACCTCGGGGCAAAAGTGTATTGAGCAATTTTTGTTGATACTGTAGCTTTGTGTATTGTTACTTTGTGCAGGGGCGGATCCTGGGGGGGGGATCATGATCCCCCCTCAAATTTTTAGCCATTTCATTTCTTTTGTATTTTTAAACGAATAATGCAATTAAGTAGTTACTATGCCCTTAGTATAACATTTTTGGTTGTTTAGATCGCAATAATTCTTAATATGTATATGGCAGTGATTTCATAAAAAAATGGTGCTGTCAGGCACGTGATTATGAGACAGGATGGTTGTGCCCCCCCCCCCCCCAATTTCGTACTCAATCCGCCCCTGGTTTCGTGTACCAATTGAATTTCCTGAAAATTCGTTAGCATAATTTATCTCATGGCCATGGATTTCTATGGCTTATTCCAATATTATATTTTAGGGAAATAAATAAATGTATTCCGGAGAGATTTAAAAAAAAAAAAATCATTACACATCATAGATACTTCAAATGACTGTGGAATAGACAAGGATTATAAAATTTTCAATGACTTATATGAATCTATATATGAACATAGTCATTCTCATCTACTGAACAGGATGGAAAGTTATGTAAAAGTTGCAAGATAAACGGGAAACGTGTGATAGAAAATAATTGCAAAAATTGTCAAAACAAAAAACAAAGATTTCTATTGGGTGTATCGACATAAAAATTAAATATGAACACTACTTCACTAAACGGTAAAGTACTGTAAAAGTTTCAAATTTATCCATTCGCTATTTTCGAATTTTAAGCCCATCCAATCTTATATATAGAGCTCGGGTTCCCGTGCAATTGCATCTTTTTATTGGTAAGTCAGAATAAAGCGAACTCAAGTTAGTTATTCGAATCAAGCCTAATGGGATGTTTTAATGAAATTTTATACTCCACGAAATTGCACGTTTTAGGGTTTACTGCACGAAATTGTACGTTTTGAAGTTTTATTGCATCATTTGATATTTTGAAGAATAAAAATATTACAAAGTTTAATTTTCTTAAATTCACATCAAAACAATAGTGAATATAATAGGAAAAAAAAAAAAGGAAACTTGGGAGATGTAAACAAAACCAAAACCTCCAATTTCCAAGAACTGAGGGTTCAGTAGTTCCTGGATTTTTAAATTTTGTTTCTTAATTCTCTTAATTGTTCTGATAATATCAAACTAGCTTCTGTCGAGTATATTGTTACTAAACATGCCAATAATTGGAACAAGTGTCTTCGAAAATTGCGGGATGGATTGAAAAATATTCTGAACTGACTAGAGGTAAAAATATTGGATGTGAGAGAAAATCACAAATTGATACCCACTGTAGCATAAGTAAGTACCTATTTTTTTTTTAAACCCCAGAACGGTAACAGGGGTAGTACGTGTTATCAGACCATGGCGGATCCTGGGGTGGGGGGGGGGGGGGTGCAGTGGGGCTGCTATTTTTTGTTCACAAAAATAATTTAATGCCAGATTTTCAAGCAATCCAGTTTTATTGCATGAAGTTTATAAGGCACGTTTTTGCACGTTTTGAAGTTTTTATTGCACGTTTTCAAATTGTTACTGCACGGAATTCCGAGCTTTAGTCATAACACAGGAGCAAATTGAAAAGAAGTTTTATTCACATTTTTATCATAAATGTTGCAATCAATCATTTATAACGCAATTAAATATTTATCCTTGAATTATCATTCCACAAAGAATATTTTCTCCATTTATGAACATCGTAATTCAGTGAAATTTTCATTGAATGAAGAATATAAAATTTCTTATCAAGGTAAGAAAAGCGTTATGCAATTTTGAAAGTTCTTGGCGATGGAAATGCGGCAAAAGGCAATCAATTCATAAAATATTAAAATTAAAATCGGATATATAATTATACATGTAAAGATATATTATTTTATTAAAGCATTATAACAATTTAAAATATTTGAGCAAGCCTTTTACTAATTGTATGATTAAAAGAAGTACAATTATGATAATATTACTAATAAGTGGGTCAAGGAATGAAAGTCTACAACGTTTCAACCAGCAAAAATGTTATTAAATGTATTATCTTTATGAAACTTTAGGTGCTCCGTTTTAAGTTTTTTTTTTTTTTTTTTTTTGTTGAAATACAGATATCACTATGGATAGCTCTTATGAAACCTATGTGTTTCATGTTCGTAACCAAACAGAACAAGCTGCTAAAAGTATCTGTAAATACAGGCTTTGAGAGCTTTTTATCTTTATGCATTTACACAACAAAAATCTGCCTGATCAAATATTTGGGTTCCTCTGCTCAACGTTATTTCATGCTTGCGCAGATTCCATGCCCACTGATTAAGGTTTTCTAAATTCGTATTAAAAAAATGATCATAATATATAGTAGGCACTAGTTTATTATTTTTAATTCAGCGTGGATCAATCAATATTAAAGATTTATGGGTTGCATGAAAATCAGAATCATTTGAAAAAAATTATAAAAACTAATTTTTCAGCTTAAATATCTCTGGAAAAATTTGTGTTATCTATGGCACATGTATTATTGTACACGTGGCGTAAAAAAAATAAAAAAATGGAGAATTAGTAAATCAAGAAAGAATAGACAAACTTTTACGGTCTTTGATTTGTGGGATTTGTTTTTGCACTGAATGACAGAATAAGTGTTAAAGCATCGAAATATGTTGTGGGAAGGGGTGGAAATGATTAACTTTTTACCAGTACCTTTAAGCAGCAGCCCCCCCCCACACTAGAAAATTTGAGAGACATAACCTACAAATTAAATAAATTTGAATCCATTAACCATATTTATTTAGTATTTTATACAAACATATTTTATTTTTCAAATGTAAATGAAATAATTTGAACCAATTATTTTACCCTAACTAGTCAGAATACCTAGATCTCTCCACCCTGGTCATTAGAATTTTATCATACTGCCCCCCCCCCCCAAGACGAAAATTTTACCTGTCTGCCCTCTCCCCCTAGACGAAATCCTTCGGACGCTCTTGTAGTATTATAAGATATAAACGTTATCATGGGTGTGGGGGGGGGTGGATGGAGAATTATTATGTTTTATCGACTTGTCCGAATAAAACTAATTATGACACACTGTTTTTTAACAAACTTGTTAAATTGTTAACAATTTCGCCTAGAATCGAAATATTGTAATTTTTACAACCATGTTCCACATCTAAATGATTTTTTGTAAATGTATCACTTAGACCCCTTGTTTTAAAGTAAAGTTCACATTTATATAAATTTTTTAATATAAAAAAATAATTTTGCCTATCGACATAAGAGATATAATACGGATATCGAACTGAATACAATTGCAATTTTTTTTTTAAATTATGATTGAAATCGGGTCTGCGAGATAGGGCGTGCCTAGTGGATAAACCTCTAGATGACTAATCTAATATCACAGGTCACGAGGTTATCTTATATTCAATTTCTAAGAGCTTTGTCGTTATTTTATAAATAAAGCAGGGATTGATGTCTTCAGTAAAAAGATTTAATTTCTATCTCGATCATATCTAAAACATATGATTTATATATATTATTTAGCATAAATAAGAGAAAAAACAAAATATTCAAAGGATTAAAAATCAATGATTTAAGGGGGTGTACATTTGTTATAAATGTTCAAATATTATAATATTAAAAGAATATATGCTAATATAGTAAAAATATATAAATATGAATGCAGAAAAAATAAGCAATCTGAAATTATTGAAATTAATATAGCATAAAATTAGTTATTAATCGTTTATATTTATAGTTAATGCTACATTTTTAAGGTTTACTAAATGATTTAAAATAAATTTTCATTCAAACTTGGGTGGTAAGTACGATCTTTTTATCCATAAAAATGTCCATTATACGAGTTTCTATAACTGACAGACCCAATAGTTGTAGAAAGACTAAGGAAAGATATATTACGGTTGTTATATACGCCTATGATAACGAAATTTCACCTTATCATTTAAGAGTACAAACCATGTTTATAACGTAATCGGAAAAATTGTAAATCTATAACCAGCATGAAGTAGTTTAGTAATTATCAACTGACATATTTTTAAAGGTTCTTTATCAGCAAAAAAAATCACATTCAATACCAAGGGCGTACCCAGGATCAAAACTAGGGGGGGGGGCAAGCTAAAAACTAGGGGGGGGGCAAGCTATGGTCGTTCAGGTTGTAACACCTTACCGCGGAAAAGGTGAATGAAACACAATTATGTATAATTATAGCAGTGCTTTATCAACTAAGTTATTACAATTATTTGCTTGAAAAAAATGTATTCTATTATTGCTTCCAGTCTTAAAAGCCTAAAAAATTATTGCTCCCAGCCTTCCAGGGGGGGGGGCAGCTGCCCCCCGCTGGGTACGCCCATGTTCGATACATGTTCATCGAGTCGATTTCAAATATGTAAAATAACAGAAGGTACAATTGAACTCTTCAGGCTATTCACGAGCAACCAATAAAAAGTTACGCATAAAAATGTATCTTTTGATTTTTCAATGAAGTATGAGCGATTATTAACACGTTCACGGTGTACCACCGGTGGCTCACCCTTGACTGCCTCATCGGGCGGCGTGTACCACCGGTGGCTCATACTAGAATGCCTCTTCGGCCAAATAATTAGATCTTTAACATTTTGACTGCCGAAAAAGAATACCTGAGAGTCACGCTCTCGTTTGGACACAATTTTAATATTTAATTCTCTGACAAGAGAACAGTTACTCGATTTCAGGTGACATGGCAGCCAAAGTGCTAAGAAAGTAGAAATAATTTCTATATAGCTGAAAATTGAAATAATGAAAATTTAACGTAAATTCATTTATTTTTATATTTATTTATATTAATATTCATATACTCATAAACGTATAAACATTTATTTTTTAATTACAATTATAATTAATATCATATTATAAACATAAATAGTAGGTAGTATCTTTTATTGTTTATTTTATTATTGTTGGATTGCCAATACTGCATACTGTCCTGGAATAGCTCCCGTCCGATAGAGCGAAAAGCTTTAAACTCAGCCGCCGATGGGCGAGGAACGTGAAATACGGTCCCGACGTGAACGTGTTAAAACATTAATATATAAGTATATCAATTGCAGGACGAATAAAAACTATACACAATTAAATGATAATCTGTTTAGTTTAAGATATTGGTAGTAATGATGATAGAACTTGAATATTGATGAGAACTTAGGTACTTAAATAATTAACCTTCCTCTAGCTTTCTGATAATCTTAATGCTTCCATGTATATTTATAAATATATGTATGTTTATAAATGTATATGTATAAATATATTTTTTACTTTTCTTGGATACAGTTTCATTTCCAGAAATTCATATACGCTACTTTATTTTTTTATATCCAATAAAGGCATATTGTCTATAAATTCTAATTACAAATTTATGATTTGTAGCCTGTTAAAAAAAAAAATTATTTTTTTTAAAGTCTAATAATTATTGAGATCAGCCGATTCGAGGCCATATGGTCTTGAACGGGTAAGACTATCAATTGAAGTTGAAACGCCTTTCTCTACTTACAAAACTCTTGCAATTTAAAAAAGGTCATGAATAAATATTGATATTCATATTAGTTCTATTTCCAAGAAAAATAAAAAATAAATCACTTATTTCATTAAAAAAAACAGGGGAAAAAATATAAAAATTAAAATTATAATACAATTTATTTAGTGTCATAAAATTTAAAATGAAATCTGTGTAACATATAATTGCTTTGTGGATGTTTTTAAATTCAATTTTTGAGATACGATTTACCGTTTCCTTTATATTTGACTACGAGTCAAAATGGATTTATTTTAAACCAATTGTTCATACTTCGGAAATAATTATATCGGAAATAATCAACATCATGAAGACGTCTTAAACAGCTACCACAATCCTTGATGCTGTATCACTAACGATCGAGTTGTGGGATTTCTAGGTGGTGGGAGAACTATAAGTACACGGTGACCTTGATTATAGAGATTTTTATGTATATATATATATATATACATATATATATATATATATATATATATATATATATATATATATATATATAAAGCATAAAAACATCATCATAAATAAGTTGCATCATAATAAATAAAATTTTATATACACAGGAAAATACCAGCGATCCTACATCGTATTTCTTACCGAAAATTTTCTATAAACTTATGATCTGTTTCACCTTTTTCTTCAATTTGTAGGTATTTTTTCTGTTTTTTTTTTTTTTTTAAATAAGTACTTTTCTTTATTATGAATCTATCCCAGAATTTAAATAAAAACAGATAGATATGTTTTTATTTGTAGTATTCTGAAGAGCACCAAATTTTCATTAATATTGACTACATATTTAGTTTATAAAAAAAAAAAAAACACGTGAAATACCTAATGATATAGGGGGCTATACTTCGGGAAATGAATTTTTATTTATTAATGCAAGTTACAATTACAATTACTAGGCAATAATCTTACAATTAGTGAAAACGTCGAAGAGGTCTCAAGATCAGGTCAGCCCACCAGACCTTCGCGAGCAGGTTTATTTATTTTTTTCAAGTGAATGTGTTGATTGTGTCATTGGTGAACGTTCACTGAAATTGTGCTTTCTCATGTGTACTCTTATTGGGAAATAATATATATACTTTCAGCCCATATACTTTCAGATAAAGCATAGCTCATTCATTCGGCAGGGCATATCCCATATGTTTGAAGAACTTCAGAAAAAGAAAAAAAAAAAAAAGGTTGCCATGAGCTCACAACGTTATATTCATAGCATATTTGTGAGTTGAATGTGTGAAAAAAAAAAAAAAAAAGCTGGGGAATCAGAACTTATTTATTTGTATTCTATTTTTTTGTTTTTTACATTTGCTGACCGGACTGTAAATATGCAAATTTTGGGGTAAATTGATAACTGACAACGGCAACAAAATTATTATTGCTTCAAATAGACAGTGACAATTCAATAAAATAATGATTTAAAATAAAATGTTTGATTTTTTTTTTTATTTCATGCCACTTTATGCTGCTATGGCTAATCGGACGATGCTACAGAAGGATTTTTCCTATTCATGCATAGTTAGATAGTGGTCTTTGATACATTAAATGTTTTGATCTGTTAAATGTATTTTGTTCTAGCAATGCCATAAATTAAGGGCCGTGATGGCCGAGCGTGTTAAATAACCCTGTGCGGGTCAAATTTTATTTCGTGGCGGACTTAAGGAATAAAACTCGATTTTCCCTACCAATGTTGAAATAGGTTGGTTACACCTCTAGAGTAACCCCCTAAAATATAGTATCTACAAAAATGGAGATGTGCCCTTTCAAAACAATTTATATATATATATATATATATATATATATATACACATTACAATTTTGTAGGCAACGACGTAAGTTATTATAAAAATTCAATAATTCATTTTTTAATTTATTTTCTGTACATACCCGTGGTTAATGCTATGCTATTGTCCGACATTCGCTTTTTAAACCATGAAGAATATGTTTAAAAAAGTTAATTCTTTACAGAACCTTGAGTAAATAATGGTCGGGAAAAAACACATTACTTTGCGATATAGCTTCATTTGTTTTTATTTAAATTACTATTTTTTGTTAATTATACATTTATTGTTATTTATACACCATGTGCTGAACAAACGATGGTAATGTTCATGCCAATTCTGAATACAATTTTCAATTGTATAATGTCTAGGGTATGAACTAACAAATAATATATTTAATTATTTATTAGTTCATGTATAAAATAAAAAAAATTAATTAACAAAATCCCTTTCATTTCTCATAATAGATATTTACGAATGCATTAAAATCAAAAGATGAGTTAATCTTTAATTTTAATTTTTTTATTTTTCCAGATTACGTATTTATTTTCACATTTACTCCCTGTAAATATTTAAATACCTACGCGTTTTTATGAAAGGCAGGTTGTATTAAAAAAAAAATTGTGAGTTATCAATGAGCATAAGAATCAAAATGTAATTATTTTAATGAAGAAATTCAACCACTATTGTCTTGTTAGTGAACTATTTGCTGATTCACAAGATTGTCGGAGATTGCTTATCTATTCAAATATTCATTTCACATTTCTTCCCTGGTTTCAGATCAGCAGTTAGAATCTATTAGAATTAGCTCATTGAGGGATAGTGAAACCATACATTGGAATTTATAAGATTATGTTTAAAACATTTATTTTAATGTATAATTATAATAAAATGATATATAACCTTCATGGGAATGCCGAATTTATATGGATACTTTACAAAATATAATTGTCATAAACTTTGTAAAAAAACAAACAAATAAAAAACAGAACCTCATAGAAAACTAAAGGTTAACTTTTAAAAGACGTTAGCACAGATATTTTCCCTTCTAGAAAAGAAATGTTACAATTATTATTATAAGGTGTGAATGAAACTATGAATTTATAAAAAAAAATATATATATATACTATTGAGGAATTAAATATTTTTTAAATTTTAATTATTCCTGTTTTTCATTTTTAATTCTTAAAAATATTGTTTAAACTCAAAAAAATCGATACAATTGAAAACATAATATTATATTGTCCGTAATAGCAGTGCGGCTTCTTCCTTCCCCCCAAAAAATAAAATAAAATAAAATAATGAATTTAAAAATATTACAAGTTATTACATATATATATACCTCTTGAAGTCATGACTATTGATGACGTAGCAGGTACACTGTAGCCGAATGGCTATGGCTCTTGTCTCTGGTGGCCAAGGTTCGGGGTTCGAATCCCGGTCTCTGGCTAACCGGGCGATGATGAAGAAAAATGCCCCCGTCTGATGTGTGAGTTTTAAACTCACCGATATGACCGACAATCCATAAGGTATATCTGAGCCCAAATTTTTATCAAAATAATTTTAATTTTGGTTGATGATAAAATATTACTATCGAAAATATCAAGATTTGAATTGATCCACCGAAAAACGTTCTAAGCGACAAAATTGCCGAAGTGGCACTTTTGGGTGAATGTATTAAAGGGTATAATAGTACGTCATAGACCTATATATATATATATATATATATATATATATATATATATATATATATATATATATATATATATATATCGTCATAGACTATGATCTATACTCCATTAAACATGTCATTTTACATGTATACATAACAAATCACATGAGAAAAAAAATTCACCTACAGAACTAACAATAACTTTAGACTATGATTTTATTTCACTGATTACTCAACATTGCATATTTGTCACTTAGAACGTTTTTCGGCGGATCCATTCATTTAAAGAAAATAGGTTTTATAAATTTTAATTTACCGTTTGTTATATATACCATTCAACTTACTGTTTATTAATTCATTTATTGTTTTAATTACCGGCTATGATGAAGGAAGGATTGTTTATTACTTTCACTTACCTATATATGAAATATATAGTAAGTGGAAGTATTGCGATCGTGAAAAAAATCGACTTCCGGTTTTCAACGGAAATACACGTTTTGGGGTCCCCTGAGTCGAAATGACCAAGTCCCGCGAAATGGTCTGTGTGTGTGTGTGTGTGTCTGTGTGTCTGTGTGTGTGTGTGTGTGTGTGAACAGACTAGCTCAAAAACTATAAACCGTGCGATCCTGAAATTGGGTATTTAGTGTAGGTATATGCCCGCGATGTGACAGCATAAATTTCATCAAAATTTCTTAAAGGGAGGGGGTACTTTACTTAATAACTTTTTAGGTTTTTTTCGATTTTCTCAAAAACGGCTCTAACGATTTTGATTAAACTTAGTATTTGATCTATTTATATGCCCGAGATATGACTGTATAAATTTCATCAAAATTGATTAACCGGAGGGGGGACTTTACTTAATAAATTTTGTATCATTTTCAAGTGTTTTGTTTTATTTACTCAAAAACGGCTTTCACGATATTGATCAAACTGGGTATTTGATGTATGTATATGCCAAAGATTTGATAGCCAACATTTCATCAAAATTGATCAACCGGAGGGGGGACTTTACTTAATAAATTTTGTTTCATTTTCACGTGTTTTTTTTATTTACTCAAAAATGGTTTTCACGATTTTGATCAAACTGGGTATTTGATGTATGTATATACCAAAGATGTGATAGCCAACATTTCATCAAAATTGATCAACCGGAGGGGGGACTTTACTTAATAAATTGTCTATCATTTTCACTTGTTTTTTTATTTACTCAAAAACGGTTTTAACGATTTGGATCAAACTGGGTATTTGATGTATGTATATGCCAAAGATGTGATAGCCAACATTTCATCAAGATTGATCAACCGAAGGGACACTTTATTTCATAACTTTTTTTCTAATTTTTAGATTATCTCAAAAACGGCTTTAACGATTTTCTTCATATTCGTCATGTTTAATGAAAATTGAGTGTTATTAAATATCAGGTAAGCGTTATCATTATTAGAATGTTCTGAGGGGTTTATAGAGCAAATGAAAACAAAAATAAGAAATGAATGTGGAAAATGTGTAACTTTGAGAAGTGGCATTAACAAAACGCATTAATTTCTTATCTAAGTAAGTTGGTAAGTGAAAGTTGTGTGTTGCGCGCACGCACCAGATTTTTTTTTATTAAACAACTGTTGTATTATAACTGTAATCAGTTATACGATCCTTAAAAGAAAAGATTATTTTTGTGTAAACTTTATAAAATGTGTACAAAAAATTTAGTAATTTATAAAAAATGTATTTTACTATGGAACATTTAGTATTAAAAATTCTGAAGATGTAAAAAATAATATCAAATCACATAAAATGTATATTTACGAATTTATATATAATATTGAATAAAGAGAATGAAAAAAAAAACATTTACTTTAAACTTATATAATAAAAAAAAATCTGCTAAATTTCCCAATAAAGGCATCCTTTTAAACTAATATTTTATTAATTATTCATTTTATAATTTTTTTTTAGAGAATGATCCAAAGGATATTTATAGTTCTACATAAACTGCAACTACTGAATTTGATAAATAAAGTTCGCGTAAACGTTATTTTTTTTAAGATATCCTCATATACTATCCGAAGTTAAACATATTGAAACGTATACATAATAAAATAATTTGAGATAAGAGGGAATTATTGCTGTTTTATATAATAATTTTAACAGTCAGTTTAAATTTTTTTTTGTTTTGTATAGATATACAATTTTATGATTCTTCATTACGTATTGGACGGTTGGATGGTTTGCGTTAAAGGCGTAAAACCGAAGTTTGGTCATCAAGGCCTGTAGAAAAAAGTGTCAATTGTAAATCGCCGATAGTTAATCGCTTCTAAATACTCATTATTCGAAAAATTAATCTCAATACAAAGTTTTGAAAATATAATGGTTTATTCCAAATTGAAATCGTTTCAGCTGAAGTTCTTGAGGCTCTGACTATGACTGAACTTATTTTTATATTTCATTGTTCAATCATTGTTTGATTTTTATTCTAAACTACAATTTGAGAATGTAGTCAATTAATGAAATAATTTTATCCAAAACTCATATTTAAGGGAAACAATAGGGTATAATCAATTGTAAGCATTATCGATTATTTTTTATACGATCTGTAAGTAAAGTTAAATATAAGTAAAACAAACTAAATACAATACAATGTGCAACATTTTTTATATTAAAATGAACATTTTTGTTTTTATAAAAAAAAATTCTTGCTCCAACCATTGTTAAAACCAGTATTCACTGGACTTACTTAAGATGCAAAAGTAAATGTTGTGTGGTTAAGTAAGTTTACTTTGAAAGATTAGCAAATATCTATGAGGTTGACTGGTCTTTTCGGACACTGACCTACTCTTATTGGCTCAAAGCTTGAAAACTGCTGTATATATAGCAATTAACTCAGTTTTATTCACAATTAATCGTTTATTGATTCAATGTATTTGTTTAGGCCTATTTGTGTACACTTTAAAAAAAATAACAACTAAGTATAGCTGATCAAAGTTTTGTACTTAACTTCCAAATGTTTATTTTTTATTTCTTCTTTCAATATTCTGTTTCAGTTATTTTTATTTTATTATCTTTCTTTTTTGTGTCTACTTTGTATTTTAATTCTTTATTTTTTATTGTATTTCCTTTAAGAAGCCAGACAATTGGCCATTAATTTTATTCATGCCTGTTATTCTTAGGGGACTTAATGTCCCAGAATAAAAATTCCTTTTTCTTCTTCTTCTTCTTCAAAGTATAAAAAATGACATACTTAACATATATATTGAATTCGATATATAAGTTAGTAAGTAATCGATAAACATGTAACTTTGTTCAAATTTTAATATAAAAGTAACAACGTTCCTACACCCATCTAAACATTTTAATTATTCCCCGATTACTTGGCACATAAAGTCAATAATACAATAATTTTTAATATATAATAAAGTTAATTCGTTGATTTGAAAAAAAAAGGAGTAAACCACATTTAAAAAATATATAATAAACGTCCTTTGTTTAAGCCTTATTGAGTTAATTTCAGATAGGTACCGAACGTTTTTGGCTTTATTATATTTCGTTGCAAATTTCGAAGTCGAATTGTAAGTATCGAACCATTGGAAACGATAACGATAATATTTATAAAAATATAAAAAGCTATTACTTTATTTCTATAAATTCTCCATTATAATGTGCGATCATGTGACGGTTTTATTAAAAAGAAAACGAGTATGTGACAGAAGAAAACCGATTTTCTTTTTTTACTGACATTGACTGGAATGGTGTAAAGACAGAACTATTTATTTTCCGAGTGATTTCCCGGAATAATTGAGTATTGAAAATGGATCTGACTCACACGGATAGTAAGTTATCGCGCTTCTTGTCAAATAATAACTTGGTGCTTTATATATATGTGTTTATATATATACTCTATGTATTTATAACAAAGTCGGCTACAAGTAAATGAAGATTTATCGCAACAACTAGATCTGAGTAGAAGAAGATCGTTATCGATTATAAAAAAATATTAACAAGTGTACAAATATATATATACAGATATATACACACAACTAGATGTACGTCACCGCTTCATTGGCCCCTAAGTATTTTCTAATAACTGTGACGCGGTTAAGATAAAAAGGCTGCTGGGATTTCCTAGTGAGTTCTGCTCGGTCATCGAAAATATGTGGGTCATTCTTTGATCTGAGTTCCCAATAATGATCGCAAGCCCGAAAATCTACTCCAACAAAAAGATCTGTGATAAAGGCAAATATTTCCTAAGAGTTATAAAACAGATTAATACCTTGGCTCAGCCTTAACCTCAGTAAATAGCTAGTTGTCGGAAATCTCTTGATGAGAACTCGACACTGAACTGCAGTCTAGTAAAAAAAAATATTGAAGGATTCGACAGACAAATCATCCAAACGATAACTGGAGTGATGTTGAGTCATAGCACTGATGATCAACTGTTGACAGAAATTGGTCTGTCCATATTCGACGATATGAAGGCAAAGAAGTTGATATGGGCGTGACATAAGGGTCCTGAAAATTAGACGGATATGTAGAATCTGTAGTACTGAATGGAGCTAACTGGATAGCAGTAGCAAAAGGAAGTCAGAGGTGGGCTGACGTTAGGATGTTGTTCTAGACGTTTTTTCTAGGTTAGGTGGACCTTAAGGCTGGTTCAGGCAGCTAACTATATAAAAGTTCTGTATGGTCAAAAAAAAAGAAAAAAAAAAGAGCCTAGATCAAAGTTCCGTTTCCATGAATAAAGTTAAAAAAAAAATTCCAACCACCTGCAAACTTTATTTCTAGACCGTTTCAGCTGAAATTGATGCATTTATTGAAGTAGGAAACTCTATTACTTTCCACTTATGAAGATTTTGTAATTGTATGAAAAACTCTGAGATAAATGGAAAGAACGAGGATGTTGATAGAGAACAATGATTGATGTTTTAAAGAATGATCAGAAAGCATTTATCCAATCTTTTCCTCTCAATCTGTACCTCTGTCATTAAATGGTTGTGAAACTGTTGCTTAGCCTGAAGACGTGGGATTGAAGACGGGACGTTGCATTATTTAATATTCAACGAGAGTTTCCACTATTACATGAAACACTATCACTATTCAACAATGCAATACGAGTTAGAACGATAGACATAATTTTATGCACAGGATGGAACAAGTGAATGTTACATCTAGTGCTGTTATTCTGCCTATTGTAATAATTTCCCATTGAATGTAAATAAATTATATTTAGTTCTTTGTTCTTGTTATAATGACATTAAAATTCTTAATATAATTTTTAAATAATTTTAATAGGAAGTTCAAATCCCAGCCAAGGCCAGTCTTTTTTTTTATAAAAAATAATTAATTGAAGAGAAATTCGGTAAAGATAAAAAATGCTTATAGTTATTCAAACTATTTCTGGGTACTTGGCGGGATGTTAATGATTCGTATGAAGTATGAAGTAAAAAAAACAACAGAATTAAATTTAAATGTATTTTATAGACAATGTATGTATTTTATTGACTAAACAAGGCATAAAAATTAACTTTGACAAACTAAAACAAAATGCAAACAATAAATAAATGAGAAAAAAAGTTGTAGTGTCCATTATTTTCCTGAACTACTGAAACATTTTCAATAAATGATTGAAAACAGAAAGTTATTCAACGATTAGTAGTATAAAAACAATAATTTTGAAAACTGTTTTTGTTTTATTTAAACGATACGTACAATCCTTTGTCGTAACCCTTATTGATCTAAAATTAAATAAAAACTATAATTTAATAAAAAATGATTAACAACTCTCCCCAATTTTTTACATTATTTTATACGTTTCATAAAATTATTTATAACAATAATAAATAATTTACTGATATTCTTAAATCTTAGATTACGGACGTTCATTTGATCCCCAAACCGTAGCCGCAAATAAATTGTTTTCTTATGTTTGAATAATGTCAACATGTTTACACATTTCTCAACAGTTGCACTTAAAATTGTTTATTGTTTTTTATGATAGAATGAATGGTAACTTATTATTAAATATCCATTTTGTTATTTTCAATCCTCTTGGAGTCATTCCAAACTACTCTAATTTACTTCCTGCACTTGCGTGGTTATTGCTAGCGAGCATCCTTTCCTGTATGATGCCAAGGATACTGTTTCGTGATAGTATTTGCTTAGGAATTAGGCCCGGATATTTAGGCAAAACCACACACACATATAATATATATGTATATATATTATAAATTAATTCACTATATATACCTAACAATCAAGGGAAGATACGCTAAAATTAATAGCGTATTTAGGCGGTGGTGTCCGACCCGGGCCCTACACTCCACGGGGGCTCCATTTCAGAAAATTTAACACCACTCCCAGGCAGTCATTTCCAAATTCTAAAATTCATTTAAACTAAATAACTCAATTTGCGTAACAATTTTTCGCCCATTCAGGTATCACCAGGAAAGAAAACAACCTTAATCACATATTAACAATCATTAACTAGAGAACGGAACAATACGCTATCATACCCAAATACGTGCTCTGTATATTGTAAGTGTATGAGAACATATGTTTTTGCTCCATGAGTATGTTCTGTTCTTTGGTGAAGGCGTCTTTTTTTTTTTTTTTTAATTTTTTGTCGTGGATATTTATCTCTGCATACGTGATTGAGTTTGATGTCCTTGACATTGATAAGTCATTTTGTTTATCGTGTTTTGAATTTGTATGATTGTAATTATATTTGTACATAATTATATGAAAGGCTTAGTACATAATTGTTTAGATTTGACTAGTTAATATGAGATATTCTATCTATACTCTCCGTAAAGTATAATCTCCTTTGAGTATTCAAGTTTTCCAAACCGAGATATATCAATTTGTTATAGCTCTGTTTCGAACGCCTCAAGAAGCCTTAATTGGCGAATCGTTAAGTGGTTAATTATTAACCATGGTTTGAAAGACTAAAGGCATTAGAATGAGGTCTTCAGTTCATCTATACATTTCGATGACCTATATAGATTTTATTAATATAATTAATGACTTGATTTTTCACACAGTATCAAATTAATTAATTAATTGTAATCTTGATAAAATAGACCGTTGAATATATTTTTTTTTATTCATTTGACTACCTTCTGTTATTAGAATTTTCTTATCTTCATCCCCATGAATATTCCTCTTAAAAACAGAAATGGTTTGTAATTCAGCCATTATTTTACCTGGAATAGAATAGAGCAGTTAGATCAATTTTAAGATCAGATGGAAACTAATTTTGAAAATGTCTACTATTATTATTTTTTTGGGTTTTTTTTTTTTTTTTTGGGGGTTCCCGTACTCACATTATTTCGTAGATTAATCAGCAGGAATGGAAATAAAAATTCAAATTTTATTATGAGCTACTGAATTGATAACCAGAATAAAAATTTTAAAGTAATCTCAAAACTGGTCATGCCAATGGGACACGTTATAATTTTTGGTAAAGTTTTAATATCATTTTGGTAGATACTTGGACATACTCAGCCTCGTAAGGGGATACTTGAGCAGCCACACGAATAAAAAAGTATTCACTCGTAGAAAATCGAAGGTTGAGAGCATAAGCGTACGTTGTATACGGGATATTGATAAAATAACAACATTTTGCTCTCAATATCCGATGCTGTACCAACAATCATATTTTTTTCTATACTAATGATTTTATAAACTTAAAGAAAAAAATTAAACATTAAAGGATAATGTTTGTGTTACATTATTCTATTAATTAATTTAAAAAAAAAAAAAACAGAAATAAGGTTCTCGGTCATTTCTCTAGCACAACATAGTATTTTAAAACTACTTAATTTAAAATTGTTGATATAAAAATAATAGGTAAAGAAAAAAATAGTCAAAATAATAGAAAAATTATAGAGACAATACATATTACAAAAAAACATTAATAGAGCAGTTAATTATAGAAAAGATACACAAAAACTTAATAGCCATTATGGAGACGTAATAAGAAAACTAGATATTAAAACTAATTGTTAAAATAAAAATATTAATGACAAAACATTGGTGTTGTTATTTAAAAATGTTACTAAGATAGGAGCATTTTGTATGTGTTTTTCCCTTACAACTGCTGATAATACACGTTTTATTATAAGAATTAAAAATTGACTATTATATTTAATAATGTAAAATAGGAAACTGACTACAAAAAAGAATGGAATGGAGATAGGTGACAAAAATAAGAGATAATGCATGGAAATATTTATATAATTTTTGCTTTATTTTAATATTTAATAATTTATAACTTTTTTAATGTGATTACTTATATGGTTCAACTTTATTAAGGTAAAAAGAAAACCCTGAAGATGGGATTGATTTGTTTTTAAATGTAAACATATAACAAATAAGGAGGATTTGATATCTCACCACTCAATTATTTGAATATAATATTGCTGATCTTCCTAAAAACAACTTGAAATACATATATAAGATTCACTTTTTATATATTTAGAGAGTTTTCAAAGGTTATGTCATAGCATGATAATAAGAATAGGACATTTTCTGTTTGTTTCGTGAAAATACAGTCAAATTTTAGTAATTGAAGCGTGGAAATGCACAAGGGTCTTAGTGTCAAAAAAATAAAACAAAGTTTTCTTTTTCCAAATTGTTATACGTGCCAAAGACATTCTTCAGAAATGGGTATAAGTAATGTTTTGTTGTTAGAAAAGAGTTCATTGAACGTATGAAAGATGGCATGGGTGTAAACTGAACGTAGTTCACCCTAGAGGGTATAAATCACATCATTTCTGTAAAAATTTCCTAAGGCACTTATACCCTTATGCATTTCCACGCATCAATTAACCAATAATTTTCAAAAGAAAAATTACCTGAAATAACATAGGACACGTAATATGTTCAACATTTTCGTCCACTAAAGTTTGCTTTTTGAAACAAAACCGAGTTCCATATAAATGTAATCCATATAAATGTTATCCGCACCTCGAAAAAAAAAAAAAAAAAAAAATAACGGTGGTGACTTAAATGGATAATAATTTCCAGCGGCACAGCTCTTTTTGACATTAACCGTTAGATAGAACAGCTCTTACATGCTACCTTGCAAAAACAAGAGCTAATCGAGACGGTAGCCAGATTTGGATTAACACACCCGAAAATCCCTAAAATGTTTTTTTGCTTAGCGTCCATTTATGCTACTAAGGCTAATCGGAGAATGCTAAAGTGGGAGTCCTAAATTTTGCCTATCCAAGTATAATTAGATTAGGATCTTTAACGAGTACCTGATATCGTACAGCCTCGGGATCTCCATTTTACATCCTTTCCGAGGGACGGCATAGACAAGGATTTTTTACTCCCATCAAAAAATCCTAGGGCCACCTTTGGACGCGAACTCGCGAGCTTTAGCATTGCAAGTTTCTATATGCTAACCACTACACCACAGTGACCCCCTACACACCATAGGTGTCCCACTACACCACTGGTGACCCCGTATTTTTGCTTATGCTGGTTTGACTTGTAAGGATGATATTTTCTTTGTAATCGTCTTTCAAGTACCTATAATGTTTTTGGAGAAATAAAGGTTTGATTTATTGAAATAATTTAACTATTTTTTAGGTTTTAGAATAAATCATTTCTCCCTTGAGGTAGATATATTTCCTTATTGCTAATCTAAAAAATAAAAAAAATATAGTAAAAAATCGTTGGCTATTTTTACTCCCTTTATGAAATCCCGCGACCTTTAGTATTGTAGGTCGCTATGTTAAACACTACACCACGGGTGAGCCCAAATCCCCAAATTGTTGGTCACTTCCATGTTGCATTTTTTTTAATTTTTTTTTTTTTCCGACCATCAACTATAAACTGGACCACGAATACAGTAGTATACAAATAAAGACTATTGGAATGGTCTCGTTGGATTCAGAAGCATACACACTATCAACAAACGATACATCACTTCACATAATCACAGCAAAATTAACTTCTACCCCCCCCCCCCATTTCAACCGCCCCTTAAGAGTAGTTGACCTCCTTATTTTGGGTGTGCTATCTTCTTCTAATACGAAGTGATGACTGAAGTTTCATGAAGATACAAACTTTTTTCTCAATATTTTGTCTATCTCTCCTATACTAGAAAGGGAATTATATATTTATGGTGAAAGGGAATAAACCATGACGTATTAACGAGAAATCAACAGGAAAAAGGAGACGCTTACTTAAATAGCTAATAGTTGGACACGTAATTGAGAATAATTTTGAATACGAATATTCCATCGATACAATATCACTTATCTTACAGCACGCACGGAAGAATAATTGGTGTCCTAAGCGTATGAAAGAAACCCCCTTTCAAAAATTAGACCTCTACGAGCGACAACTTTTGTAGGAACTTTTGAAGGATTTTAATGTCTGACAACCCAAAAAAATTCTTAAAAAAGTAAATCTTAAATAAAAAGATAAAGAGATAAATAGCTTTTTTTTTTTTTTTTTAATTTTTTATGTAAGCTATTTTGAATAACAGATAGGAGAGATCAAAAATATTTTAAACGGCAACAATTTCTTCAAAATATTGATATAAACTATTAATTTTTCCAGAGTAATTATGTTTGATTTAATTTTGAGATTTTTCATTAAGGTTGTTGTCAATTGTATATCATAGATAAAGCATCTCATGACAACGATATGGCGCCATTTCAATGAATTATAAAGGGTGAACAACTTTACATCCATTACCATTAACAAAAAATATTTTATTTTATAACTAAACTAAAATTTAAATAGCACTGATTCACCCTGCTATACTTTATATAGCAGAATTTTAATAATATAATCATCATTATAATATGAAAATTGAAATAAATAAATGAAAAATAAAAAAAAAACAAGAAGAAATAAAGGATTAAAAATTATGAACATTTTCTAATAAAAATTAAAAATATACTTTTTTTTTTTAATAGTATATCAAAAAGTAGTAGTATTAAAAATAATAGTAGGAAATTAAAAAAAAAAAAAATCAGAATAGAGTATTATGGTATTATTGTTCTTTTGAGCGAAGCTGGTAATGATGACGGAAAAGACACAAAAAAACAGAACAAAAAACAATCATTTACAATACCCCTCATTTTTTAATTATGTAATTTTTTTATTGATATTCTATAAAAAATAATCAACCATAAGATATATTTTTTTTTTTTTTGTTAATGTTTTCGTTTTTGTCTTCGTCATGACGATAAAGCCTGTTATAGCATCATGAATCGTAAGTATTTTGATAATTGAAATAAATGCGATAAAAATTGATTGGCTTTTGTTTTCTTCAATTCCTGCCTGTTTTGGTATATTCAAAAGAACATAGTTTTTTTTTTTTTTAAATACAAACTTATTTGGAAAATATATTTCATGTTATGTGAACAGGGCATGGATGGATTGTGGGATCCTCAAACACCACACCTCCTCTATAACGTAAGTTTGGATAAAGCGTTCGATGTTTGGAGGAAGCATAAAATATAATTTTTCTTTGGATGATTCTTTATATACTTTTTATTTGCCTATTGTTTTATGTGATTAACATCCAACTATATTTATATTATAATATTTTTATTATCTCATGTGCGAAGTTTCGGACCCTCTGTCCATCATCAAGCACCTAAAAGTTAATTTTGTAATCTGGTATGAAATTCATATATAAATACATATAAAACATAATTCTTTATATAATCATACAATAAATAAAAAAAAAAAAATAAAAAATAGATAGAAGGTAACGTTAAAATTTAGGAAAACTGGGGATTCATGAGAGAGTCAATGGTTAGAGGGAAGGGGGAAATTAAGATCATTCCACAAGAAGCCAGTGGATGATAATATGATTTTTGGACATATAATGTAGGGAAAGGAAGACTTAACATTTTATACAATGTTCAATTAAGAAATTTTAAGGTATATATCAAATTTATTATAATATTGGTTATTTTTTAAAATAATGCAGAAAATTTCTGTAAGATATGAGTAATTTATGATTATATCAAGAATTATGTTTTATAGGGTAAACCGGACAGTTATTGACACCCTTAGGACTACATTTCTGTGGTGAATTAAAGAAAACAAAATTTATGAAGGGAAAAAATTGAAACTTCCTATAGCTCCTCTTTACCTATCCTTATAAGGACTCAAGAGGTTTTTTTGGGTCAAAAGTTCAATAGTTTTACCATATGGCAATATTTATTGTTAAAAGGGCAAAAACTAGTTATTGACACCCTGTGGATTTAATTGTGAAATTTTCCCTGTGGTTAGTTTGCTTAACACTTACTTCATAGATGACTTAGAGGACAGGGCCCTTCAAACATTAGATTCATGTATATCTTGAAATAAAATTAGGACTTGTTAAGTTATTTCCTTAAGTTGAATTTGGGGTGTTAATAACTGTACTGAGTGCCAATAACTGTTTGGTTTACCCTATGTATTTATATATACATTTTATGCTGAATTGCAAAATTAACTTCTAGGTGCTAAATGATGGACAGAGGGTCAGAAACGTCGCACACAAGATAATAAAAATATTATAATAGAAATATAGTTGGATGTTAATCTCCTGAAACAAAAGAGAAATAAAAGAATAAGCGTTAGAATTTCATTTTCATGCATTTACTTTAAAATAAGTAGGATTTTATGTTAAAAATTTTACTTTGTTAGGAAATAAAAGGACAATGACATTACTACTTCTTTGTTTTACGTCGAGTATATATGAGAAACTTAATAATGAGAGTTTCGTCCTTAACTCCAAAAGATGTGACATAACCAAGTTGCGAGTACAATGTTTTGTTTTGATAAGGAAAATTACAATGAAATTTTTTAAACACATTTTAATTATCAATTCCTTGTCCTTTGATTATTCTGCTCATATCTGTAAGCTTTTGTGAAATAAATGATTAAACTGTATATATAATATACTGATTTTCAACAATTACATGCAACACATTTATAAATCAATCACAATTTATAATTAATACATACTTTTAAAACGCTAATATTTTTCGGGTGGCTAAATATAAAATTTCGATCATTTGAAAAAAAAATTGGAACCATAATTGAAAGTAAATAACGTTAAGCCAACCAACGAAGGCAATTTATTTTCAGTTTCGTATAACGTGTTTTTTGATGTATCTATAGGAAAAGTTTTTATTCATTTACAAGTTTACAATATGAAATGATAATCTATATGTAAATAATTAATGATCCATACAATCAAGAAATTCATTATAGGATGATTAATTGTCAGGATTTTCAGTCAAAGCATTTTATATTTAGAAAGCCAACGTTTTTGGTTTCCATTATTTTGTTACTTCTTATTGTTACTATCTACAATTAATAATTACAAGATAAACAATTAATTATCATCAAGCATAGATAATACAAGGTAAACAAGTAATTATCATCTATGCTAGATGATAATTAATTGTTTACCTTGTATTATTTTGTATCTTGTATTATAATTGTTTATCTTGTATTATCGTATTATTTTTTTCTCCTTTTTTTTTTTTTTTCAAATGTTGCTCATATATTTGTCTTTATTTTAGCCCTGACGAAGATCCATATGTTTGGATCGAAACGTTAGCTTTCCCTATTTTTTATTAAAAATATTTTGAATGAAAAAAAATAATACAATAATTAGTCGATATCCACTGAGGATAATAAAGAAAGATGAATATGGTGCTAAGCACGGAAAGCTTCTCTGTATAATATTATGGATAAAAAATAAGAGACTGTTTTTTAAAACAAGGGTAAATACTTAGAAATAACTATTCTTAAGTAAGAATTCGCAATACTAATATTTTAGAATATTAACAAACACAAGGGTTTAAGGGGGTAGGGTGTAAATTTTCTATAAAACTTCGCAAATACATACATATATATATATATATATATATATATATATATATATATATAGGTAAATATATGGACATAAGTTAATAAATATAAATATAACATTATAAAATAAAAAAAATAATTTTGAAATGAATATTTAGAATAAATTTTGATGTTTCTTATTCTAATCTTAACCCACAAAATTTTAATAAGTTTTTAACAGTTTTTACGCCGCTCAACTAAATAAGACCATTCCCTTGACGATGCAGTTTGTAATTGATTGTATATGGAAAATCTCATATTGGAGATGAAAGGTTTTTCTAAATATGAAATGGGCAACCATCGTTTATAACTGGTTATATTTAATACATAACTATAGATTTATAAACATATGTCCACAATACATGCATAATTTAAGTTATTTTACAAATTGTACATTCACCACCATTAATATATTCTTTTTGTTAATTTTTACAATCCATATTTATCATATTTAGTTACGAGTTTTTGGTAATTAGAATTACATAAAAACGGACATATATGACCCATTATTAAACATGAACATGAAAAACGGATCTCCTATTATTACTTATTATGTATCTGCTTTACATCGATCCGACTTATTTGCAGCAACACATTTGCAGAACGCCCCTCCTTTCAACCCCCCCCCCCCCCCCACCACTTTAATTTAGGCGGACTCTGCAGACCTCGAATCTTACTTAATACTACTATGAAGTTGTGACTAAAGTTTCATGATGGTAAAAATTTTCCTCGGTACTTTTTAGTCAATTTTAGATTATTTTACCTGTACTTCTTATTCATAGCTATTATTTTTTTATTTTATATTTTTCTAAATATGAACTGTATATATCTGATGAATATGCAACTGTGAAGCATTTTGGTGACTCGCCAAAAAGAAAAATTAAACTAGGGCACCGGTATGCTGTCTAGAAAGCAACTATTTTAAACCAATTTAATGAAGCAATATATATATATATATATATATATATATATATATATATATATATATATATATATATATATATATATGTTTTAATGTAAAGTTGACTTTACAAGGATTAAAACGGTTCAAAAAAGGTTTTTATTTTAATCTCTGGCTGCACACCTCATAAACGTTTCAATAAAAAAAGACGAGATCCATAAGATAGAGGAAATATATATGTATATATATACATATAATGTATATAAAAAATATACATTTCCTCTCTCTCTCTCTCTCTCTCTCTCTCTCTCTCTCTCTCTCTCTCTCTCTCTCTCTCTCTCTCTCTATACATATATATATATATATATATATATATATATATATATATATATATATATATGCATATATATAGAACTTAAACATTTATTTAATAAATATCTTATGAATATTGCAAACTCAAACTTTCCTCTATTCTTATGCATCTCGTCTTTTTTTATTTAAACGTTTCCTTATTTGAACCGTTTTAATATTTTACGATTGTAATTGGAGCAGATTAAAACAGATCTCATGCAATTAAAAGCTATACTTTTCCATTAATATGAAGATAAAACAAACATTTATAATTTTAATTTTTGGTTAAAATCTTGTTGAAATAATGCACAATATCAGGTTATATTACTGTTTTATTAAAAAAGTTATTTTTGAGACAATTTAGCCACAGATCATATTATTTATCCGAAACTATTGAGAAAAGGTAACGGATTTTAAAAGGAACATAATGACAATTATTTATATATTTTTATTATTATACGTTCATTCCAATTTATTATTTTTAACAGGTAATTTTTAATTTTATTTTCTTCTGTGTTAAGCACAATAATATTTTTAACTATTCCTGCATCTGTTTGCATTTTTACCCTTTGCCTCTTTTGTAAGACCTAAGTTCCATGTACAAAATAAATTTATTGTTATCATAATTATTTAACCGAATTCGAGTGAAATTCGTTAGGTTGTCAGACAACTAAATCAAGAAACATAATTTTAGAATTAATTCGCGATTAAAATACTTTCAGATACTAGTTATTCAACCATTTTGTCTGAAACATTGTCTTTATTTATTTAGTTTTTTTTTTTATTTCCATAATCTGTTTTATAAATAGGCAATAAATTATAATATAATCTCCGTCGGAGTAAAAAATACTTTAGGAATAATTCGTAACAGAGCTTGAATTTTTAAAATTAATCATGTATGATAATGTTAAACTCTATAGTGGATGATAATGTTATTGAGATGGATTTTTATGGTTTTCAGTGTTGGAAAAAAAAAAAAGAAAGGAAAATAACCGAGTGATGGTTTTTCATTTTATATTACATCAATTTCTTGGTCAGATCAAAATAAAAAAACAAAAACAAATTACATCAGACTGATAACAACGATGTCAAACAGTGTCCCGGGCAGGAATCCAACTTGAATAAAAGTTAATATACTAAGCTTTGAAGCCGTGAGACTGTTACTAGAAGTCGGTTATTTTTAATATCGGTTATGGTTAAATAACGTAACTGACCTTCCCTAAGGAGCAGTAACTCCTCGGCATCGGCCGGTTCTGCTTTGCTGTTACTCCTCATGTCCGCTGCCGACGAACGCCACTGCCGCACTGACTCTTATCTTCGCGACCAAGGACGCGCGTTTTTTTCGCACGAAGGGTCAGTGAGATGTTTTGGCCGGCCCCCAATATCACGTGGCCATAGCCCAACAATAAGGCAATACCCATTCGTCGATGTTTACACATTATTATATCATTGGTAATTGAAAGCAAGGAGTGAGGAGCTACAGAAGGTCTCGATACATTAAAATTACTCAGTAGATGTACTTAGTCAAATTATAAATAAATATATATAAAAAAAAAAATCGAAACAAGTTGTATAAGCAAATCAAAGAACATTTAAAAAAATATATATTGTTATTAAAAATGTTAAAAAAAGACCTCATATTCAAATAATTGATTGGCGAGATATCAAATCCCCTTTTTACTTTCACTTACCTATATATGAAATATATAGTAAGGGAAATTATTGCGATCGTGAAAAATTCCGATCTTCCGGTTTTCAATGGAAACACACATTTTGGGGTCCCCTGAGTCCAAATAACCAAGTCCCGCAATATGGTCTACGTGTGTGTGAACAGGCTAGCTCAAAAACTATATACCGTACGAACCTGAAATTGAGTATTTGGTATATGAATATGCCCGTGATGAGAGAGCAAAAATTTCATCAAAATTGGTCAAATGGAGGGGGTACTTTATTTATTAACTTTATACGTTTTTTTTTCTATTTCCTCAAAAACGGCTCTACCTATTTTGATTAAACTGAGTATTTGATGTATTAATATGCCCGAGATATGACTGAAAAAAATTCATCAAAATTGATCAACCGGAGGGGGCACTTTATTTAATAAATATTGTATCATTTTCACGTCTTTTTTTTATTTACTTAAGAACGGCTTAAGCGATTTTGATCAAACTGGGTATTTGGTGTATTTATATGCCCGCGATGTGACAGCTAAAATTTTATCAAAATTGGTCAATCGGAGGGGGTACTTTATTTAATACATTTTGTCTAATTTATACGGTTTTTGCTCGATTTTCTCAAAAACGGCTTCTATGATTTTGATCAAACTTGGTACTTGATATGTGTATATGCCCGCGATGTGACAGCTAAAATTGGTCAAACGGAGGGGGTCCATAATATATTTCTCAATGCAATATAAAATGATTTTAGAGCAACAGTAATCGTTTGGTTTCCAAAAGGCATAAGAGACAAACTTTACTACGAGACGTAAATACACCTTTCATCGATTCACCTTCACAATATATTTACAATAAGCAACTCGCAGTAAAAAGCAAGCAAGCAGTAAAAAAAAAAATCTAGTGCGTGTTCGCAACACACAACTTTCATTTACCAACTTACTTAGATTAGAAATTAATGCGTTTTGTTAATTGCCACTTCTCAAATGAACAGAACGGTTTTAATTATGAACAATGACCTGTCATTAAATGCGTTCTCCGCATGAGTGGGCTCAACGAGTGTTATGAGTTGACTGAATATTTTTCTTTTTTTCTCCTCTTTATTTTTTCTTTATTTTTATCATATCTCATATTTAGCCATTTCTTATTTTTAGGCGTAACGAGAGACAGTTAATTTCTCCATATAAACAAAAACAAAGGTACTTAGTTGATAAGCCCCATATAAGCCCCCTCAGAACATTTTAATAATGCTAAAGCTTACCTTGTACTAAAAAACACCTAATTTTCATTAAACATGACGAATTTTATAAAAATTTTAAAGCCCTTTTTGAGATCATCGAATAAAAGGTAAAAATTGGAAAAAAATTATGAAATAAAGTGCCCCCTCCGTTTGACCAATTTGGATGAAATGTTGGCTATCACATCTTTGGCATATACATACATCAAATACCCGGTTTGATCAAAATCGTTTAAGCCGTTTTTGAGTAAATAAAAAAAAAACGTGAAAATTATACAAAATTTATTAAGTAAAGTCCCCCCTCCGGTTGATCAATTTCGATGAAATTTTCACAGTCATATCAAGGGCATATAAATAGATCAAATACTCACTTTAATCAAAATCGTTAGAGCCGTTTTTGAGAAAATCTAAAATAACTTAAAAAGTTATTAAATAAAGTACCCACTCCCTTTGAGCAATTTTGATGAAATTTTTGCTGTCACATCGCGGGCATATACATACACTAAATTCCTAATTTCAGCTTCGTGCGGTTTATAGTTTTTGAGCTAGTCTGTTCACACACACACACACACACACACACACACACACACACACACACACACACACACACACACACACACACACACACACACACACACACACACACACACACACAGACACACACACACACACACAGACCATTTCGCGGGACTTGGTCATTTGGACTCAGGGGACCCCAAAACGTGTATTTCCGTTGAAAACCGGAAGTCGAAATTTTTCACGATCGCAATACTTCCACTTACTATATATTTCATATATAGGTAAGTGAAAGTAAAAAACTCGACTGTTGATAATATTAGGTCCCTTAAAAAAATATATAAGCTATAATGAATCGAAAAGTACTCAGAACTTTCAAATTTTGCAATACAATACTCTATAACTTAAGGAGTTATACAAATTTACGTATATAAATGTGGAAAATTGTGTGAAGTTGAGGAATAGCGTTTACATGTTATCGAAACACGTCAATTTCTAATCTTAGTATGTTCGTAAGTGAAAGTTGTGAGTTGCGCTAAAAAAGTAATAAATTATTAAATATTAAAATAAAGCAAAAATGATATAAATATTTTAACATACATTTTATCTCTTGTTTTTGTGACCTATCTTTCATTCCTACCTTTTTTATAGTCAGTTTTTCTATTTTCCATTAGTAAATATAATAGGTCAATTTTTATTATTATAATAAAACGTATATTACCAACAGCTTTTAGGGGGAAAACACATACTAATTTATCCTATCTTAGTAACATACTCTTTTTGTGATTTGTCCTGTCTTTTTATTTTCAACTAGTAACACCAATTGTTTGTCATTACTATTTGATATTATAATGTTGATCTTCCTAAAAAACAACTGAAATACATATGTAAGACCTCATATTGTATAGAATTAAAAACATTATATAGAAAAAATATTATATAAAAAAAATTAA
Organism: Aelia acuminata; assembly: GCA_911387785.2. Classification (NCBI taxonomy): domain Eukaryota; kingdom Metazoa; phylum Arthropoda; class Insecta; order Hemiptera; family Pentatomidae; genus Aelia; species Aelia acuminata. The sequence continues at coordinate 50,646,114 of OU426980.1, read as the reverse complement.
AGATTATATTCAACTAAATCCGGAGAGAGTATAAGATTATTAATTGTTGATGATGTTTGAATTAAAGACACGTATAGTTAGTTGAATATTATGGAGGCCCTTTTTTTTTTTTTTTTTTTTTTTCGTACAATGGAAGTCTATTATATGAAATAAAAAAAAAGTAACAACTGAATCTGGATGTAGTATAAGATTGAATCTTTCAATTAAAGACATACACCAAGCAATTTCATATAAAAAGTAATATTGAGACAAAATGCTAAACCCGCAATACAATACAACAAACAGTGAAAAATGACTTCTACGGAAGAGGTATCTGAAGGTCATTTTCCATATTGTAATCGAAAAAAAATATCGCCTTATAATGATTGGTTCATTTTTGAAACATGAATAACAATATTCTAAGGATTTTTCTCATTAAAATACATTTTTTTAAAAATGAATATCTCTTCATTGAATAATAATGTAACAGTGGAGGACATTGGTAATAATTTTTACTGATCACACTCATACAGCATTTACCAAAAATCTAAATGAATATTATATAAAAATAATCAATATTATTATTTAAAAAAGTAAATAAATAAATATACCTAAACTTGAGTAAACTAAAGCAAATTTTAAAGTAATTAAAGGACAACAAATTTCTTTTCAGGTAGAAAAACTTCAAACCGTCCAGTCAAAAATATTAAGAATCATTTCAAATGCACCATGGTACGTGACTAATCAAACCTTACACACTGACTTTCACATACAAACAGTCAACCAACACATAAGGGTCAATCCATATAAAGTGGTCCAGTCTAGTTGCTTCAACATTTTTATTTTTTTTATATTTTTACCATAGAAAGAAAAATATATCAGAAGAACAAAAGTGCAATTAGTTTATTTAGTGAATTTTTATTTTTCCAATGGTGGCCATATTATTTTGGAAAAACCGCGCATTTTTAGTTATTTCAGTGCTCTGCTTCAAATCGAATATCTCCTCTTTAACTCATCCTAGATCATTTTTAAATAGAACAATCTCTTTAGAAATATCTGTAGTTTAATAAAAGTCATAACAACTATGAACTTAAAACGAAGTATTAAGGTCCATGTACCCCTTCAAAGTTTCAAAAGGTAATTTTTAAAAAATAGGTTTTCAAAAATTATTTTTTAAAAGAAGGCAAATGACTAAGTGTTTGTTATTTTTTTATTTGATAGATAAAGGTAGGCACTATAAATTCACAAAGCTTTAAGCTGTGAACTTCCACGAACATGAACAGTAATGCTTACTTTTAAGTTCATAGTTGTTATGACCTTTATTAAACTACAGATCTTTCTAAAGAGATTGTTCTTTATATAAATGTTATGGGATGAGTTAAAGAGGAGAATTCTATATGAAGCAGAGCACTGAAATAACTAAAAATACGCGATTTTTCCAAAATATTATGGCCGCCATTAGAAAAATAAAAATTCAAAAAATAAATTAATTGCACTTTTGTACTTCTGATGCGTTTTTCTTTCTATGGTAAAAATATGTAGTTAAAAAAAATAAAAATGTTGAAGCTACTAGACTGGACCACTTTATATGGATTGACCCATAAAAACTCTTTACGAACGTTTTCACACTAAACTACACGGACATATAAACATCCTTATAAGAGATATGGCTACAGATGAAATGCCCATAAATATGAGGAGGAGATTAAAAAAGCGTTAGATGAGAGATCTCCTTCTTTAACAGACCTGTATAACTGAATCAAGCCAGGGAAGAAGTACACTCAACAGTGCCATCCTTCCCCATGCCTGACATGTTATTGTATGACTAGCAGAGCGGCCATCAAATCTGCTGATTGTCGATACGTTGTTGACAGATAATATCGTAGGTGCGATATAGATAGTCGATAGTATTGTCAGTAGTTGCCATGATAAAATCTCATATGGCGAAATCTCGAAAAACGGAAGAAAATTGTCGATATTGTGATATTATCAACTATTGATGGCAATCCCTAATTGTAATCAACTAACGTTATAGTTAATCATTAATCATAATTCGCAATCATAGTGAGCTTATTTTTTAACCTTTGAGTACTTCCAAGAAGGAATGAAACATTTCTCAACCCAAAAATATAAAAATAAAAACTTAAACAACATAAAAATGTCAGAATGCCAAATATTAGACATGGATTTCAACCAACATATGAAAACCTTTAGCAAACTAAAACAAATTTAATCAACACTTTTCATAGCAGCAATCTATCAGGTGACAACAAAAAAATGAAGAATAAATATCTATAGTAAGATAACAATATACTGCCAATTTTGTCAATATAAAGGGAAAGTTTTCTACACCTCGAGAATGCAAGAGTGGGGGGAGGCGTTATGACCATTATCAATGTGTATGAGCTTCCAAACCTTATTTATTCCAATAAATACATGTATATGTTCAAGTGTTTCGGACCACAATGGACAAAGAAATACCAATCCTATATCAAATTTCCGACAAATAGTTCCTATAGAAGCATGGTCTATTCCCAACTCTTTTCGATTAATGGCCGTTTTTCCGATTTTTAAATTAGTAATGCTTTTTGTTATTGAAAATCTCTTATACTAAACCTATAAGATAAACAAATAAATAACAAAACAAAAATAATAAACAAACAAACAAAAGAAAAAAGTAAACGAAAAAAAAATAAAAAAATTGAAAACAAATATTAGCTCGCCTCAGGAACTACTTACTGTAATGAGGTCGCATGTTTCGTCCGTACCTTGTTATCAATGCTTATCAGAGGCTCCACATATATTATAACTACTATAATTACTATGTTAGTCTATCGACTAAACCGAATAGATTCACCGAATTTGTTTTCAACACACATGTAAATAAAAATTAGCGTTCTAGCAAAATTCGCAAAATTTTTAAAATAGTATAAATTTCAACAACGAAATAAAGACTCAATTTATGAATTTTCAATTAAAAACTACATTATTATCAAACTCCAAAAAGCGATAGGATGGGAGCTTCTGTTATATTTCAATTGCCTATAACTATTATTGGTATTATTATAAAATTATTATTATAATTTTATAATAATACCAATATTATTTTTTAAATTTGATTGGATAAATCCATACAGATGGCAATTCTCAATTTATTTATAAATTATCTTTAGGGTGTTCCAAAAAAAATGATGAAATAAGAAATGAATATTTTGTAATTTTCATTATTTATTTTATATTATATTCTTCCTAAATGTTTAGTTTTTGCACTTTTCCATTATGTCTGTCGGTATATTTATTAATTTTAAAATAATGAAATAATATAATTATCAATATTAATACAATATTTCTCCGTCATGCAGTTATTTTTTTGTATGCTTATTTAGTAGGAATAAGTATCAAAATAAAAAATTATAAAACAATTTTTTTAATGTTTAAGAAAACAGATAATAATTAAAAAATATTATATTGATAATATAATATATTTTTTAATTATATTGATATTTTAATTTATAATTTATAATTTATAATTTAATTATATATTGATAATATAATATATTTTTAGACCTTAAATTATTCTTTAAAGATGCCCTAAAAAAAATAAAAGATATCAACGAAATTTATTTTTGATTCAAGACTGTTGGCAAACATTTTGTTAATTGATTGTTGCTGAATGCTGTTTCAATTATAATTTCTTTTATGTTCTCTGCTTTAAGAGAACCATTTAGGTAACTCTTATTTTTTGTTTTATATTAGTTTGTTTTATATCTAATGTACTTTAAAAATGTATTAAAAAGGAAAATCATTATCAATGTTAGTAATAAATAGTGTCGTTGTTGATGCTGCGGAGGTATTACTCCGTGCTGGGATCCTGCCCTGCCTGTAGCGCTGCTGGACCATCGGACGACCTCTTTCATAATGCAGTTATGACATTGGTCATTACCGGGGCGCTGGCACCTGCTGCAAGTTCGGTACGGTGGGGTACGGGTACGGTGCTGGAGGTGGGCCTCTGCGGTACCACCGGCGAGATATCAATCATGTACATTGTATACTGTATAGTATGGTATGTACAGAATAACAAATAAACTCCCTTCTAGCAGGGTTACTGTTGGAAGGAAAAAAAAAAAAAAAAAAAATATAATATTACGCTATTTAAAAAAAAAAGCGTTAATGCTGTTTTTTTCAGACTGCATATGAGAGATGTGTTTGCCATATTATTGCGCGTATTTGTGTAAGGTATTTTTTTGTTCTGCTCATGGGCGGGTCCAGCCGATTGTAAAGGGGAAGCTAATGCCCCACAGCCCTTCCCCTGGATGAATAAATGGCCATTGGGCGTAACACTGAGAAGAAAAAATAATTAGAATGATTAATATTTATTACGATAACGATCATACATTTTTAAAATTTCTTAATCGTAATCCCACGTTTGCCTGAACTTGTTTAGAAGTATGTCAACGAGATTACGTATTTATGGACTGTGTTAAAGAAAATAATGGTTCATTATGCAGTAGCACGCTCAATTTTTAACCTACAGGTTAGGCTTGCCATGAAACATAGAAATGCTGAGGATGGAATAAAAGTTCATTGAACACGAGTTGTTAAGATGGACAATTGGGTAAAGACTAGTGACCGTGTTTTACAAATAACGCATGTACACTTTTGGTGTCGATATATAGGGGCGTTTCGTATGAGTACAGACACAAAAGGAAAAAAAATACCAGATATTCCACATCAAATTCCCTACAGAAATGTTCCTATAAAGTCATTGTCTAGTCCCCTTTCTTCTCGATTAACTTTGTGATTTTTGAATAAGTAGTTGTAAGTTGGCCGAAAGTTCGGTCTCAAAAGTATCGTTTATAAATTACGTTAAAACAGCCTTACATTTTTGAGGCTAATTTTAAATGGTCTTCAAAACCACCTTCACCACATCACTGATAATTCTGAACCCCTGGTATACTCACTCACGACCCTCCACTGGATGTAACCAAAAAACATGAAAATGATTTTGTTTTATCGAAAACAAAAATTGTTCTTCATAGATATAGATGAAATAAAAAGGAATGGTAACAATGAAAATCCATTTGAATTTTTAATTATGAAAATAATTTAAAAAATCATTATTGTGTAAATAAAAACGAGAGGCTATATTCCACTGTATTTCAAATATGACAAGGTTGAAAAAAAGGATAAACTTCGCATGGCATTTTTTTTTTTATTCGGCAGATTAGCAATAAGGAAATATATCTACCTCAAGGGGGAAATGATTTATTCTAAAACCTAAAAAATAGTTAAATTATTTCAATAAATCAAACCTTTATTTCTCCAAAAACATTATAGGTACTTGAAAGACGAGTACAAAGAAAATATCATCCTTACAAGTCAAACCAGCATAAGCAAAAATAAGGGGTCACCACCAGTGGTGTAGTGGGACACCTATGGTGTGTAGGTGGTCACTGTGGTGTAGTGGTTAGCATATAGAAACTTGCAATACTAAAGGTCGCGAGTTCGCGTCCAAAGGTGGCCCTAGGATTTTTTGATGGGAGTAAAAAATCCTTGACTATGCCGTCCCTCGGATAGAACGTAAAATGGAGGTCCCGAGCCTGTACGATGTCAGGTACTCGTTAAAGATCCCTATCCTAATTATACCTGGATAGGCAAAATTTAGGACTCCCACTGTAGCATCGTAAAAAATACGGCATATACTTTTGCATCCATGTTCCTAGCATTCCTGCATACGTCCTGGTTGAAACCATTATAAACAATAAAAAACTAAAAAAACATGTACGATTTGCGCCACAAGCAACTTTCACTAACCCATCTATTTGGAGTAGAAACCGAGTTGTTTTGATAATTGTGTAAACACAATTCAGAAAATATATAAAAAGTATTTTCTGTAACATATATACACATTTATTTACTTATTTATATCTGTTATTTTCCATAAGGTGCAGTGTATTGCAAAACTGGAAAGTCTTCCGTAATTTTCGATTCATGGCTAAAAATTTGGTCATTCTCTAAATTTTACCACACCGAGTCAGCAAGTTATGATCATATGAAAATTTGCCCGAATGGTAAAAACATAAAATTTTTATCTCTTTCTTAAAAAATGCAATTAATCGAAATAAGATGGAAATATACTTTGCTTTTAAAGGCACTTTTTTAAGGAAATTTAACGCAGAATATTTTATTGTCTGTACTTATCAGACAAAACCTGTACCTATGTAAAGTAATGCGCTGATTAAACTGTAACCTTTTTATTTACTTTTTTTTTGATCAGCTGATCCATCAACATAAAATATATGTTTAAGCATTGTGGGCGTGGGGACCTCTTTTACTAGTTAATTTACTGTTTTAGACGATGAGGAACGTTTGCATAAGCAAATACGTAATAAACACCTAATCATGGTTTTCTCAAAGATATTATTTCGTAAAACGATCCTAGATTCAACAGAATAGACAATTGAAATAACGGATGTCATTGAATGATCTGAGTACCGTTAATTTCACTCAAGGTTATAATAACTTGACTCGACTTATCATGGCTGCACTCGGCATTGAATCTTAAGAATAGTATATACGTCCAGTTTAACTCAGTATTAGGTAAAAAGAAATATTTTATTATAATATATCTATATATAACTTTATATATTTTTTATTTAATTGCAAATTTAAATAAGCATTAAAATAAATTAAATTTTGATCACAAGGAGTTTAAAAAATCTTGAATAATTTGAAGAGGAAATACTAAGAAATTCTGAAGTAAAATGAAATGTTTGATAAGATATATTTCTGGTGAAATTTATATGGTTTTAATATTGTTTAGGATAACTTGTTATTATTTATTTACTTAAAACTTAATTTTGTAGAAAATTATTTATCTTAAGAAATAGCATCTGAAATGTTTCAAGGTACATGAAAATAATAAATAATAAATGTAATGCTAATATTCAATTACCGATTAAAATTTCATAATGTCCAATAAAATGGTAGTTTACTTAAGAATAAACTAATTGTTCCTGAATATATAAAAAATATGTAGTTTTTGACCGCCACCCCGGACTATTCTTATATTGATTCAATATTCGGTCAACCATCCACATCGTTTATCCAATTTAAAAAAAAAAAACTGATAAAAAAATATGCCCACTCAAAAGTTCATAAACCAGTAAGAAATTGACCCCTTAAAAATTTTAATGACTCTTTGCTACTTTTAAGTACCCCTCATTAAAGTTGAATATCATAATAACATACGTATACAACTAAACACTCGTAGATTTTTTTTTTCTTTTCAAACAATATAGTCTTATTTATTGTTTTATATGTGGGTAACCAGTGGTGTAGTAGCAAACTAGCATAGCAGCTTACGAGTACAATACTGAAGGTCCGGGGTTCGGACCGGCCCGGTGGCCCTAGGAATTTTTATAAGGAGTAAAAAATCCTTAGCTGTGCGGTCCTCGGATTGAACGTAGACTGGATTGTTTGATTAGCCTTAGTAGCATAACGTTATGTTAAATAAATAAACAATCAAATAATTTAACTTTAAACGGAACAGTTGTAACTTAACTGTGGCACAAAAATAACGTCCAGATTAAAGGGACATTAAACAAAACAAACAAACAATAAAACGAAACTCGTGGTAATATAAAATGAAAAAAAAATGAAAATTAGCACAAAACTGCATTTGTTTTCTTTTCGAAAATTGCATATTTCGCAGTTATGTCGAATAGTCACTTTCACGCTTTCTAGATGATTGAGGAAAAGCGAGAAGCTGGAAAAGAAGATTTAAAGGTTTTTAGGATGAGCCATTCAAGATCGGAAATCGCACCCAAAAAATGCTTGAAAATGATTATTCAACAAGTTGAACATAATAGATGAAAAACGAAGCATGGATTTGCGAAGTGTAACAAGCCTATTTTTCTACAGTTTTTGAATTTCGCTCCTTAAAAAGAATCAGGTTAGGCAATTCAGTGTACTTGTCAGTTGGTCAGTAATGTGCTGCAACTTACTGGCCACATATGGACCTATATAACTTCCTTCATTCCATTTACCATGGTGCTCTATTTCAAGGTTTCAACTAAATGATAACAATCAAACATATATGAAATAAAGCACCGTGGTAAATGGAATGAAAGTTATATGTGGCCAGTAGGTTGCAGCACATTACTGAGTACCTGAAAGGTACACTGAATTGCCTAACCTGATTATTTTTAAGGAGGGAAATTTAAAAACTATAGAAAAATAGGCTTGTCACAAAGTCACCCCATTAGTCACAATGTCACCCCGTTTTACGGTAACTGAATTAAAAAACAAAGTCAGCATAAAGCTTATCAGTTAAGTTTGGTTGATTACAGGTGATTCGACCAGTAAAAAGTCGGTTGAAGAAAAGTACCTTCAAGAGACAAGCGTAAAACGGGTTAAAGTAAACAGGGAGAAAGCAGATTTTTTTTTAAGGCTTCATTTTTTCCTAGGCCATTTCTCTGACCTCTATTAAATGCAAACACAAGTTTGCTAGAAATATATACTTATCATTAGCGCAAACCATATGGTGTTTTCGTATGTTTTGATTATATTCCAATTCCTTTGAAAAATCATAAAAAAAAAAAAAAAAAAAATTATTAATACCAAGATTGTTTTGAACATTGAGATATATACTTAGATGTGTAGAAAATGAATTTCCGGAATATTTAATCCGAAAAAAATAAAATCTGTTTATTTAAGGATTGTAATGTAAGGATTGTAAGATCATAAAACTGTGTATATGCATGCAAATTAAAATGTAATGTTGGTTTAATTAATGTATGAAAATTGTATTGATAAGTATGCTGTGTGTTATAGCAACCCAATGTATTTGGGCAGCATTGTTTTATTTTTAAAAAAAATAAAGCATTTCTCTCTCCCTAATTTTTAACTCCTTTAAGGTTCTTTTGAAATAAAAAAAATAATCCTTTACTTTTATCCTTTTTCGTTTGTCATATATATATATATATATATATATATATATATATATATATATATATATATATATATATATATATATCTGATAATTTAAGAAATATAAAAAAAAATCGTATTAACTTTTAGCAAAGCCAACATTTATTATTCAATTATATTTTTAAAGCATAACCACGTAACGTAAAATCGAAATGCCATTTTCTTTTCACTAGCTCCTATGAATCGCCAAGAAATATTGGTTCATATAATAACGCCAATAACGCAATACCGTTGAGGAATTCTTCAACACTTAAATAGCATAAAAATAATAATAATTTCCTGTTTTATGGCGTTTCATGGTTCATTGCATAATCGCAAGATTTAGAAAGGAAAGATATAAATGAAAAATAAAACAGTGTCGTTGGTGTCATTTTAAGGTATAATGGAATATTTTTGAGTGATAACGTTTTGAATTTTGTTTTTGTTTTTTTAATGTAAAAGAATATCCGACTTATGAGTTGAACTCGCCGAATATCATGTTGAACCTTGCAACATTTGTCATAATAGAGAGTAGATCCATTTACAATAGCATTTTCTTCGCGTGAGAGACGAATCGTGAGATAAAATATAGATTTATATAATTAGGCGATGGTCAACGCACAAGGAAATACGCTTTCTCACCCATGTACGACGCGATGTCAATATTTCTCTTCATAAAAAATAAAAATTTTAATTTTCCTTCCATATCGGCGGAAAAGTCAAGTCGATAAGCGCCTTCTATTTTCCCTATAAATTTTATCTTTTGTCAGACACATTTGAATATTATTTTTTTATTTGACTATCTTCACAATATTATTATTTATTTGCAAACGATAATTGAAAGAAAATATTTTTATAAAAACTTGTGAACTTTGTAGGATACTTGAACTCTAAAACATAATACAATTAAAAAAAAATTTTCCCCGAAAAAATACAATGTCAATGTTTCTAACTAGAAATATTCCGTATATGCAATTGATATGATTTAAGAAATAGCTATAATTTGCTAGGAATCGGTTGACAGTAAATCAATTTCTATTTAATATGAATGGCAGTTGACATTTACATTTCATATTAAATAAATGATTTTTCCTAAAAAATATTACAATAATAATCAAATATCCTAATAACAAGTATTAAATATATAAAGAATGCATAACAATGAATTTTGGAATTTGATATAGTTATAATGTTATTATATTATTTAATAACATGACATTCAATCATATGATTCTGAAAAAAATGTTTTGAGAATGAGGACAACATCAACAATTATAACAAAGTAAAGTTGTAAGAAAATAAAAAAAAATGAAAAGTTGCTAATATTTCATTAATCTTATAATCTTCCTTCTAAATTAGAGGATAAAGAAAAATATTGAATATGTTTTAATATGACAATGGAATACTAAAAAAAAACGATGATAATGATTGTAAATAAACTGTATTAAACGTGGAACAAAAAAAAAAAAAAAAGTTCTGTTCTAGTACCTTCTATGCTTTTCGAGAAAATTTTGGACTGTTCTGCTTTAGACTGAATATAAGGAGCAATGGACTGGAGATTTAGTCTTGCTCCGAAGTCGATCATATGGTTACGTTTTTGTGTCGTTACAAGTTGATAATTTTTGTAACCTTTTTAATTATTTGAGTGTATATTGCTTATGTGGCGTTGTCAATTATAATTTTCGTTTTATAAAAATTATTTAAAAGTGTTACAGTATAAAATACTCACAGAAAACTCACTTAGCATATTTACTCTTCGTACTATGTATTTTCTAGTTACATTATAATCAAAAGATTTTTATTCAATAGTTAAGGCCTAAATATAATTTTATTTAAATCTTAGAAAACGAAGTTAACACGGCAGAATTAGTCCGAACATTTTAAAATATTGTAACACTTTTCTGAGTTAAAATAATTTTAATTAAACGAAATATAAAAATCCGAATTCCCACACAAACTCAAATAATCAAGAAGGTTACAGAAAGTATTAACTTGTAACAACACTTTTAACACAAACGTTTAACCATATGATCGATCTTCAGAGAGAGACTAACTCTCCAGTCCATATTTAGTCTGAATCAGAACAGTACAGAATGTTCTCGACAGGCGTAGAAGGTACTGGAACAGTAACAAACAGTACTAGAACAGCCAGAAACATGTGCACTATTATAAATTTTTTAACAGAAATAAGAAATCATTAGTAAAATAAAACACTGGATTGAAGGCGTAAGAAAGAAATATAACAAATAAAATTCTTTAAATAAACTGAAAAAAAGTATTAATAAATAAAAACTTCTATTAAGATTACATGGTATTGGATACCCTTTTCTTTCTTTTTTATTGAAATATATCTATTACGAATAGTTATTAATTTTAATTTTTTTTTGATTATTAATAAATGTGAATAATAAAATAAAAAAAGTGGTATGCTAGGTATAAAGCGGTCCGTTATGATTATAGATAAATAATATTTTATAAACATATACATATTTTTAATCTGGATATAGTATGTTTATTATATATATTTAAATGAAGCACGTGGAAACAGAAGTGTCTGTACTGTATTCAACAGTATCTAGTGATAAAAGCTCCTATTCGGATAAGAACGATAAATTACTAATGAGACCAACGCATTCCATTGAAACGATTTACTAATGATTCAGTAACCGAGGAAAAATACTTAATGAAGTAAAATATACTCCCCATTTCAATTCTAGTTGCAAATAAAATAAATTATCATAATCAGTGAAAAATTATTATTCAAGAGAATATAAAGTTTACATTTAGTTTAAATTGTTACAAAGAAATAAAATTAAATCGTTTAAAATACAGAAGGATTTAGCAATTTTTTTGGATTATTCTTCATTTCACACGCGGTACTCTTAAACTAAAAATTACATTGCCAATCTCAAATATGGGTAATAAAAAATTACTTAATTATTATATAATAAAAATGTATTTTTTTTACATTAAGAATTATATTATAATGAGACAGAACTATCCTAGACGAGTTACTTTTCAGTTAAAATAGAAATAATTTTTTTGGAATTGGTGAATGTATATTTTATTATTTATTTTATTTTATTTATTATTATATATTTAATAGAAACATCAGTAAATATTAGTTAAAAAATAAACGATTCTTAGTAAGAGCTCTATCTTCAAGGAATTTAATGAAATAACAGTTAAAAGCGTTATTTCGTATATATTAGCAAACAATCTTGAAAGTTCGAAAAAAAAAAAAAAAAAAAAATCGATCTGAAAACATGTCCTATTACAACACTCGGGGCAACTTTATTAATTATTTACAATAGAAGAATAGAATAATAGTTTCTCGTTCAATCTGTTGATTTGACGGATATTTCGTCTAGTATATGTGTATGAATGATTTCTTCTTATTTTAAAAACCTATGAACATTTTCAAAGCTATATAACAACAAAAAAATTGAAAAATAATGAGCTAGATACCTAGATAATGTTATCCATTCTTGAAAATAACTCATTTTTCGTCACCAATAAACCCAAGAATTACCATGGGGGGGGGGGGGTTCTTGGATCCCATTAATATTTTTCTACCAAGTTTTGAACCTAAGTTATTAAATAAAAGATCTGTGAAAATTAATGATTGTCCGAAAAAAATTCTATAAACGTGAATCGCAATTTTTCTGTAACATTTTATACCCAGAAGAAATAGGTGAGAGGGAAAAAAAAAACACTTGTGGACTCGTGGATATCATTTAAAGTTATTAAACTATAATTTTATAAAGGCATCGATAATACATCAATTAATCAAATATTTAATTTTTTTTCTTTAATGTACCTGAAAACACAATTTTTGAATTATAAAATAGTTATATGTCATGAATGATGAATTTTAGAAAACACGGAAATGACTTATTGAAATTGAAATTGGAAATGAATTATCTAGAAAAATGACTTTCATTTCCCTCTATAATTTTTTGTTTTACATCCAAAGTTTTATGAATATTTATATATTGTAATCTAATGAAATAAATTATAAAAATATATTTAGAGTTAATTAACAATAAAAGAAAGCTATGGGTTCTTAGTAAAATTTCTCTTGGTAAACTTAAGAAGTCACATACCCTTTGGAAATCCTAGGGTTAAAGTAAAAGTAGGAGCAGAGTTGGGCAAATTGTAATAAGAATAATGATTCGTGAATATGAATAATTGGTAATCATAAAACAAATGAAAAATGAATAACCATTATTCATAATCAGTACGGAGTATTTTTAATGATTATTGAGTGTTTATGGTATTCATTTGAAATGAATAATGAAGTAACTAAATACCAGTTATTCATTATTCATTTCAAATGAATACCATAAACACTCAATAATCATTACAATTATTACCCATAGCTTACAATTTGCCCAACTCTGAGTAGGAGTAAATCTCCTATAATTTTTGTTATATTATAATTGAAATATAATTTATTTTTATATCATATGAAGAATAAGAAATATAATAAAACGTGTCAGGGAAAGGAGGAAAAAAATCCATATGCTAGAGCCTGAGGTAAACATACAATTTCTGACATAAAAAGACCTGCCAAAACCTGAATCTTTGCACATTCACCAAGAATCAATGTTGTGCTACAATAGAAACAATTTTAGTACACTGCGGTGTTAAGAAAAAAGGATTATAATTTAGATTTAGATTTAGAAACTGTTCTATGATATATTCTTACCTAGTAACATAGCGATTAGTGCTTCGTTTACTAAAACTCAGGACGTTATATTGACAGAAATATATAACTTGAAACTGTTACAGAAACCAAGATTACGATATTGTGTTGGTAATCATATCCTGACATAGAATGGCCCCCAAAGAATGGTTACCCTCTGAAAACTAAGACACTTAGACTTAGTAAATTTTTCCAATATGTTACAATTTCTAGGATGGATGTGCAATATTGTCGCTGAAGGGAGGATTAAGCATCTCCGATTAAAAATAAATAAAATAATCTGAAAATACCATAAAATATCTTTCGGCGTTTTAAATTCAGAACAATATGAATATGATCTAAAGTTTATAATGTCACCGAAAAAGAAACTTCCTTTTTTTTTTTTTTAACATTAAACTAGTTCCGTCGTAGTGAATTCCTAAATCTAAGTTGGGTATGAAACGTTAGTTCTTAGTCTGGGAAAGATAATCCTGTAAACTCATATTAAAATTGAGTACCTACTTATTCCTTTAACATGTTCATTTCCGATGGGACGTTTTCCGGATGATTGAGATTAGATGAGGTCCTACCCTAGAAACAAACTCCTGAGGACTAACTGCCTTTTGCCAGAAGAACAATTAACCTCCGCCAATGAAGTAGGATGAGTCACTTTCTATCCGGCAAGGTAATTACAGCCTGGCCAACTTTGCTGTCAAAACTTGTCACGGAGAACCTGCTGCGAGGTCATTCCACAGTAACAAAGTGCTGATATATATATATATATATATATATATATATATATATATATATATATATATATATATATATATATATAGAGAGAGAGAGAGAGAGAGAGAGAGAGAGAAATTAATACAACAGTTACATTGCAGGTATATTAGTAAGCATACGTGTGATAACCTAATTAAATAAAAGAGGGGGATTTTTTTTTTCATTCTTTTTAGGCATATTCATTTTTGGATCCAATAAAATTTCAAATACATTCCTACTCAATTACCCCAACCGTCTATCACCATGTGACAATTGTATGTAGGTTTTGCAGGACTTACAGAACTATGGTCGCCTTATAGAACTTTGGTTGACCAGAACTCTCAAGCACTTTAAATATAACAGCAAGAAAGACATTAAATGAAAATCGTATGGTGCAAAGATGTATAAAAATCGTATGAATATTCTTACTATTCTTAGGAATAAAGACGTCAAGATGCGAACGAAAAAGAGGTCTATATTTGAAAACTTCTCTATAGGATATGGATTTTTGGAGACGCAGTTGAGTAATATCTAGACTACAACACGTTAAAAATAACGCTAGCAGGGTAAGAGTTAAAGAAGTACTTAGTATCCTATAGTTCATCGAGAGAGTAAGCTGGTTTGGACATGTTATGAGAATTTTAGAAAACCGATGGCCTAAAAGGATGCTTAAGCATGAGCCAGAAGAAACGGATGGAAACATAAGGTCATGGCAGAGACTCCGAGAGAAATACCAGGTCTGCAAGTTTAAAATGTCGTTTATTTCTTAAAATATATACACAGTAATTTAAAAAAAAAGTATAATATATTTTATTCAAAGTACTGGCCCTCGCTTTCTACACATTTTGTCCATCTCTCGGGCAATTTATGGATACCATTCCAAAAGAATGCTTCATCTTTATTTGAAATCCATTCATCGAGCCATTTTCTTACATCCTCCAAATTGTTAAAGTGTTGCTCAGCCAATGAGTGTCCCATCGATGAGAAGAGATGATAATCAGAAGGCGCCAGGTCAGGTGAATACGGCGGGTGGGGTAGGAGTTCCCAACCAAGCGAAGAAATCGTTTCCTTAGTCAATCTGGCTGAATGTGCAGGAGCGTTATCATGCTGAAGAATGACTTTGGCGTGCCTGTGACCCATTCTGGGCGTTTTTCGATCAATGCGTGACTCAAATTGATCATTTGTTGTCGGTAGCGGTCGGTATTGACTGTTTGTTTGTTTGTTTGTTTGTTTAACGTCCATTTTTATGCTACTTAGGCTAATCGGACGTGCGGACGGACTGTTTCGCCGGGTTTGAGAAGCAATTCGACGTCCTCAAACTTTTTTGGTCGATTTTCTCGTTTTTTATCAGTAACATCAAAATCACCACGTTTGAAACTTTGAAACCAACGTTCACATGTCTTGACGGTTGGAGCAAGATCGCCATAAGTCTCAACAAGAATTCGATGACATTCAGATGCCTTTTTCTTTTGATTGAATAAGAAAATCATGACATGCCGCAAATGCTCTTTATTTGGCTTAAAATCAGACATTTTTAACACCAAAGAAAGGTATGATACGTCCACGTAAACGACTTAAAAACAACTGACTTTTGTAAACAAATGACTAACAAACAAAATAGCGATTAGAGATAAGCAAATCCTTCAATAGGCTAAGAGCGCATTCTATTGGAATTAAAACGACATTTTAAACTTGCAGACCTGGTATATATATCACAAAATAAAATAATACCGCAACGATATTTTATTCTTTTATTTTATATTTTATCAATCTCCCTCTTCGGATTTAAAAGCAAAAAAGTATGAATGGAATAAAGCCATGCATTTTATTTTTTTTACGAATCTATTTCTCACTATTATATAAAAAAATTTAGGTGCAATATCTAATTTTACATTCTCGTATTTGGTGAGAAAAAAAAAGTACAAATTGAAATGCTGGGATAAAGACTTGAAATTTATTTTTAAATATAAACGCACAGTTATATAATTTTTACAACAGTCGTCGATTCTCCGTCAGGCGGAAGAAACAAATGACCGTTGCACAATCATCTCGCGGAGGCCCTATACTCCAAAAATAACAGGATAAACAGTAACATATTTGATTATCAAAAATCAAATACCTTCAAAATCAATAGTAGGATAAGGTAAACTAGTATTACTCAGTATTTTTCCATTACTTCGATACCCGGTCGATTATACTCATATTAATTCATTGTTTTCCTCCTAAACTAAGAAGAAAAAAAAAAAAAAAAACCGTAGTAGTTGTCCGCCGTCAGGAGTTTATGTATACTAATTTAATAAATTTCTGTATGGCTTTTACCAATAATGCTACTATATTAATAATACAACTGACCATTTTTTACTAACTCCTACGAACGCTCTACAATATCCAAAATATGTAAGACCCAGGGGAAAAAAAAAGACAGAACTTAATAACATTAGAGTATAATTTTATTAGCAATGAAAGTCATTCATTGAAAATGTAGCGAAAGAGAAAGGGAACTCGTTCAGAAAATATATATGGAATATAATTAGGACTACAAAATTAGGACAACTCAAAAGTCGGAGGCGTGGACACTTGCATTTGCAATTGATATTTAGCCTTGATAGAAAATTGCGAAATTCAATACCGGTTATAGCTTACATTTCTGCAATAAACAAAAACCAGCAGCAATCAGCAGTTGATACTGTGTACAAACACGTAACAGATAACAGTTATCAATAAAATTAACCAATGCTATGTCTCAAAAATTATAAAAATTTCAGACTACATCATACTTTTGTTTCATCATTCCACAGTTTTTAAAAAATACGCTTTATGGCCTAGTAAATCCTTTTTTTTTCTTGAGTCCCGTCTGATTAAGCAATTTGAGGGCACCGAAGTAAGGTTCTGGGTCGAAGAGCGTTAGTTCCGAGCATTTCCTTTCCAGTCCACCTTTCTCACAAAATCTCACAGACATTGATTCCCCTTTTTAACGGTATGCCCATTTTCGCAAGTTCTTTGTTTTTAATGGGCATCTTGGCAGTTCCAGGCTAGAGCTAGGCAGACATTGCACAAGCAAAGTCCCTCTGACAACTATTATATATGGGTCACCTGTGGTGTAGTGGTTAGCATAGAAACTTACAATACTAAAGGTCGCGGGTTCGGGTCCCGAGTTGGCCCTAGGATTTTTTAATGGGAGTAAACAATCCTTGTTTGTGCCATCCCTCGGATAGGTCGTAAAATGGAGGTCCCGAACCTGTAAGATGTCGGGCACTCGTTAAAGATCCCTATCTTAATTATATCTGGATAGGCAAAATTTAGGACTCCTACTGTAACATCGTCCGATTAGCCTTACAAACAATCAATTATGTAGGTACCCATAAGGTGCCTTTACACTGTGCGAACCTCATTCGCACCCAACAGTCATCGCACCCAAGTCACCCTCGAACAGCCTGTTCGGCTAATCTAAATAAAAGACGAACTCAGGTACTTTATCTATTCCCCTGTGTGTTCGGGGATAGAGCTATTGTCGCCTCTGAGTTATTTAAGATAAGCTTCTAGGCTTTCTTTTAGCATTTTTCTGACATTGCTTTTATCCATAATAAGTTAGAGCAAAAGTCAGAACAGCCGCTAGTTCCAAGTCTGCCGTCTTTGTAATGCAAACTATTGTATTGAGGTGCATAGGTGCGGTCATACATCACTGTTCGTTCTACTTAACGTTTAAGTGTAAATAGCCGTTCGTGGTACGGCTAGGTTTTGAGGAATACCTGTTCGAGGGTGAGGTTCGCATAGTGTAAAGGGATTTTAGGTTTGTGTAGTTCAGTTTGCTAATGGATAACTGTGTGTCGCTGTGTCAAAATAGTTTTGGGGCTGAACGTGTAAACTTACCGAATAGAGATAGAATATCACGTGTATTTCGCCATATTTTAGCAAACTTTACTGTTATATATTGTTACTTATTATATACAGTTGTATGAAAGTTTAATATAATATTGAATCACAATAAACCTTATACTCGTTTATTAAGAACTCTTTCCCATGAATAAAGAATGAAAAAAACAAAAACAAAAACTGGTATTTTCCAAGTGGTCTTCCAAAATATTTTCATTTTTTTTCTTTATATTTTCTAGCGGTTTTCAGACTAGACAAAGCAAGGCAAAATTTGCAAACAATTAACCGTTTAATTTTGATTCTCCAATTGTTTTTCCTTGTTTTGTTTTATAGACCAGTGAACAAAATTTTATAATCTATTAAAATAGGAGCATTGTCCGAAAAAAAATTTTAATCAATAAATCATCCGATAGTAAAATTAGTGTCGGTAATTTAAATTTACAAATTTATTTGTAAGTAAATATTATAATACGATGTTACTTTAGAGTTTCAGAAGCGTTTATTAATTCTTTTAACTTGTATATCGAGTTAATTTTTTTTTTTCTCTCCAGTGTAGTAATTTATCATTCTATTCTAGCGATTGTTTCTTTTATCAGTGCCTGAGAAGGTTCCTCAATTTGTTGATCTATAATCTTCCGGGAATTTCAATTGTATTATTCTTATCTTCTATAAATGAACTAAAAGAAATAGTAACTTACTTGATCATGAGTATAATGTTACTTAGTAATAGTGAATTTATGATTCTAATTCATTTCTCTTAAATTTTAAATAAAATATTCATATTTTAATTGCATAATTAAATTATTACAAGAATGATTTTTGTAGGATTTTTATTTATTTAAATGCGACTCGAAAGTCTGAATAGAATTCCATGTGAACATCATTGCAGTGATAAGAGCTTTTTATTTCAGTTGTTGTGGTAGATGGATTTAAACAACAAAATCACAAAAAGATTAATATACGAGCTTACCGATTTTGGCTTCATGTTTTGATTATTTTAGAAGTTAATAATCAATATTGTCGAAATGAGTTCAAATAATAAAACGATTTGGATTTTCAATTTACATTGAATATTTTATATTAAAAATAGAGAAAGATAACATACAGTGAAGTGCTAATAATACTTGAGTTACTGTAAGTTTTGGCACTGATGATTTATGGTAATAATTCTATTTTCTTATTAATTGGCTTGAATTTCAGTATTGTAAACTTGATTAATAACACTCTATACAGAGGGTAAAAGCATTTTTCTGGAATTTATTAAAAAATTATATATATTTGTGTGTGTGTTTGTGTTATAATAGGGTTCTTGAGGTTCAGTCAATAATAAACAACTGTATTAAGGCGACGTTTCGAGACTTTGTTGTTCTCATAATCATGCCCTACAATGAACGAACAGGTTGGAATATAATTATATAAAATACATAGTTCATGTACATACATACATAGTTATGTAATTCAAATGATAAAAGTATATTCATACAATTTTATCATTTGAATTATATACAGTATACAAGTATATTCATATACTTTTATCATTTGAATTATATACAGTCATACAACCTATGTGTTTTATATATTTATATTACTCTTAACTCTACTGTTAATTTTACTTATATAAATCGTATTACAACCTGTTCATCTGTTTGTTCATTGTAGGGCATGATTATGAGAACAATTTAGTCTCGAAGCGTCGCCATAATAGTTGTTTATTATTGACTAAACCTCAAGAACCCTATTATAACATTTAATATCAACAGTCAAGAAAACATATCCGATACCTATATATATATATATATATATGTTTTTATTAATGAGTTTAAAGTTTAATGAAAAATGGGAAGTTCATCTTAGATTTTTTTAAATTATATAAATTAATGATCTATTTATTGATTTTAGGTGCAAATAAATTATATATAATTTGATAACTATAAAGCATCTTGAAATTCCTGCATCGGTAAATTTCTAGATGATATTTCCACGGGACGGAATACGTCGTGACAAAACTATATTTATCACCGAGGTTTATTTCCATGCGTGCTCTTTGCGATGTGGAATTCCACAGCACGATACCATTCATGCCACGAAGAAGCAGAGGGCTAGAGTATTGGGGTGAAAATGGGCACCAACACTTATCCATGCTTCGCGGCCTATGGGGTAACAATTGTTCCAACAGGTGCCATTAATGTTTCTCAAGGATTTGCTCGAGCTAAAATTTTCACTGAAGGGATGAAACCTGCACCACTTTTTGCCCATTTTTTTTGTGTTAAGTTTAATCTAGGTTTGATTAATGTAATAGAGTTTTAGAGGTCATAGCCAATGGACCTAGGAGGACATAGATACATTATCATGCACAAGATAGTTCCGTGCTACCGATTGCAACCTTCGTGTGTGCAAGCGAAATCTCCGAGGCGTCCTCTCTGATTTTAATGAAGACTTCCGTAAAAACTAAATTTACCCACGCCTGAAATATATTGTGGAACTAGTAAAGGTAAATGCTATTCCATTCTAACAAAAGTCTATTTATTATAAATTTTATGGTTTAAAAGTTTATGGTTAAATGCTTATGAAATAGACCAGAGAATTCAATGGTAGGAAGTATGTACAACTGTCATCGAAATGGCTTGCAAGGCACGATTTGTGTGATTTAGTGGGATATTTAAAAAATAAAATAAAAATAATCTTAACAGAAACAAACTTTTGTTTGGTTTAGAGTTTAAGAACCAAAGGAATGAAACGTGACAACTTTTGGCAACACCACTTTTCAGTGTTGTGCATCGAGACAGCGTACCACAACCACGCGATAACTGATTTATTCCGTCATATAATCGAAATCGAGAAACAAATGATGACACTCCAGGAAGGAAGTAGTGGCGTAGAGAAGGAGACATGAGAAACTCGTAGAAGGCAGAAATTTGACCGTAGTCCTTTCTCCATTAATCGAGAATAGGTAGATAATGTCGACATAAAATTGAGTATCCGCTAAATACCTGCGTAATCCAAAAGCGGGGCCTCCTCCATGGTGACGGCTGCCCGACTGGGCCTCTCACAACACTCCCCACTCCTCACCTCCCTCCTTCACTCCTTGCTTCATGCACTGCCTCCTGTTTGCATTTCGTCAGCTGATCACTCTCTCTCCTTTTCTTTGTCATCGGTCATCGTCCCGCATCTACATCGGATCCCTCCCGGATATGCGTTGCATTTAGCCGAGTCAGTATTGCAACTAATTATAAATTGGAACAGTCGCAACCCCTTTGTCTCTCAGTGTCACTAACGGTCGGCTGATCACAACCTCACTCGTAAGATGTAATCTAAGTGGAGCGAGAAGATTAAGTAATTTACCGAGAGACATGAGAAGAAAAAAAAAACAGCTAAGTCCGATACTCTACTGTATCAGATTAGTAGAGTGTGAAGCACGGATGAATGGACTCGCTATAGCAATAAAGTTTATTGGTTTAACGTTCCTTTATGCTACTTAGGCTAATCAGACGACGTTACGGTGGGATTCATAATATCCAGGTATGATTAGGATAGTGATCTTTAACGGGTACCTGGCATCGTACAGGCTTGGGACCTCCATATGTCCTATCCGAGAGACGGCATTGCTAAGGGGTTTTTACTCCCTTTAAAAATTCCAGGGCCACCGCGGGACGCTAACCCGCAACCTTTAGTATTGTAGGTTGCTATGCTAACCACTACACCACATGTGGACAGACACCAAGCAATAAATTTATATTGATTATTGTTATTCATAAGGATAATCACTGAGACATCCTCCTCAATATACATCATAAATTTCATAAAATATTCTGAATAGGGGTACTTGTGGATCTTCCCGCCACGATGTTTATAACCTGACACAACACTAAAAAGGTGCCAGCCTGTTGGTATTGATGGAAATCGAAATAAATGGGGACATCTTGTTTTGATAAAAAATAACAGCTTTATATATTTAATGAATTTTTATTAAGGAAAATAGAAATTTTAGCCTTTATCGAGAAGTTCCAGTGTTTTAGCTTGGCTCCGATCTTCACTAAAAAGGACCCGATAGGGGTTGCTTATTACTTTTGAGCGAGCGTGGCGAGCGGAAGTCGAAAGCTGAGCTCTAATGTAGCTAATCAAGGCCCTTTTTAATCCAAATCGCTTAATCCAAATGATTTTCTTTTGCATATATATGTTGCACAAGGTAACCGCAGTTATAGTATAGTTTGCAGAGGGTATACGAATATACATAATTACCTAAAGCTATGAGAAACCTAGCGCAAGCCAAAGCATACGACTTACCGACATGCCCGAATATTCTGAGACAAAAAATTATTTTTATTTTTTTCCCGAGTTCTCATCTGTCTAGAATCACGTGAAAAACCATCGTCGTGTTGAGGAATGCTCAATGGAATATGTATTGTTGTTGGTCTGCCTGGCTTGGGACCAGATTAAAAATAAACTGTTTATGTCTATATTTATACGAGGTTGTGTCCTCAGTGCAGCATGCCCCTCACTTTGATGCTTTGATCTTTAATGTTTACGAGCCCAACGAATGGAACTCAAAGGACTTTTCGAGATTACTAGAAAAACACAGTAGCCTTACCTCTGATTTAAGTCTCCAAATCCTAGTATTAGTAATTTAAAACTAACTTAATAATATTTCACCCACTTCTTTTTTTTTTAGAACTTAAACTGAGCCTTCTGAGCTTCTGATTAGTCTGCCAAAAGCAGCGATTCTGACATTTATATAACTAGATTTTATTTAATATTTATTCAGCCTTTCTAGTTTCATTCATATCGTCTGCCCATAACATTCAAGGCTTCATTTTTTACTCGGTACTTGCAGATCTTCAATTCGATTGTATATTCCCTCATTTGACCTCCACCTTTAGCATTACTGTATATTTCTTATACCATCGATTATTTTTAAAATTATTCTCTCTATCTTATGTAAGCCTTCTATTCTAACCGTATCCATGGTTTCTGTGCTGTACAAGATGGCCTTTATCAAAACCGTGCCCGAATGCCTTATTATTGCCTTATATTGCATCTATAGAAATGTAACTTTTTTTCTTTGTATATATTTTTGGAGCAAACGTATATCCGTCAAAATTTGAGTTTATTAATCTCCCTCCATCGCTTATTAAGTAAATTATGAGCTTTAAACCATTCAATAAATTGATTTATTGAAATACATAAGTTTTATTACTTAAATAATGACTTGGTGCAAAAAGGATTTTAAAAAATAATAATGATTACAAACTTATTTAATATTGTTTTACTTTAACTTCCTACCTACGCTCGAAAGGAATAAACACCCCCCTCGGTTCTTTTTTAGTCAGATCGGAGTCACAGTAAATTGAAAGAACAAAAAATAAATTAGTTATTGAATTAAAAAAAAATATGATTCCCATAAATAAAAAAAAAATAATAGTTTTTAATAAAATAATTTATTAAGTCTAAAGGATTAAAGACGTTTGTATGTTAATACTAAAACATTTCATTGTTATAGTTGGACCGACTATTTTAATAATAAATTGTGTAGTTATAATTAAAAGTATTAGCAATAATATAACGCTAGAATTTTAAAAAGATGATCCAATAATTGAAATAATTAAATACAAGTGAAAAAACAATTGAAAAGATATGTATATATATATATATATATATATATATATATATATATATATATATATATATATATATGTATACATATTTGATGTTAAATAAATTGTTTATAAAAGCACAAATTCATTATTCATATTATCATATCATTATTTTTTTTTTATAAACAGCCCCGACTAATACATCTTTAATTTTTGAATCGAATTAAAAAATATTATTTTATTGCTGCAGAGTTAGGTTTTCTCTTTCTTTAAAAAAATAAATAATAAGTAGTTTTCTTTGGATAATAATATTTGACATATCGAATCAGTCATTATATTTCTGAACAATTTTTTGTTAAAGTGTCTAAAGTTAAAATTATAGATGCTACAAGAGAGGCATAAAGTATTCAATGTAGATGAAAACAAAAAAATAACTGAAAAATTCAAAATGATTTTTTTTTGCTTGTTAAATTCAAATCTTCTAAGTTAATTTGAGGCACGGGCAGTTTGTTGTGCGGCATGGTATATCTGACGCGCCTTGAAGTCTAGAATAACTTTTGTAATATAAAATTAAGAAACATTGTTAATACGATCTGTACGGTATTTATATTACTTGAATGACAAAAATGTCATATATGTTAGTTATAGGAAAGGTTACTGACATGATTCACTTAGGATGATAATAAAGTTTAATACCGTGCATTATAAACAATCCAAAACTCAAAATCGCATTGCAAAAGCAACTAACAGACATAAAACAATATTGCAGTAAAGGATTCATTATCCGAATAAACATGGATCCGTAGATTAATAAAATATTAAATGTCAGTAGTTTGAGGTTTTACATGCCGTTTGTATGATGTTTGCCATTTATATAAAAATTATTATTCCCCATATCTGTATTATGAATCTGGCTAACAGTATGAAATATTCAGTTATGTTTGAAACATTTTTTTTTAAATATTCCAACTTAATGGTATGTAGAGCAAACTTGGGTGTAGGCTATGTAAATTAGAAGAGGCAGCAATAAATTTATCTTATCAAAATAGATACTCCAGAATGAAAACGCCTGCTGTTCAAACAACTCTTGAATTTCTCGATCAACAATTTTTTTCCTCAATAAGACAAAATCCTACACGACAGATTTGAATCAGAACTCCAATCCTTTAATGATGAATTGATTTTATAAATATTTAAAAAGTATTAATAATATGTTTTTGTAAATAATGATCAACGGTTCATTTTGTTCCATTTATTAATCAATCATAAAATATTTTAGACAACTTAATATATATTGTATATAGGGGGAGATGGGGCACAATGAAACACAAAAGCTTTTTTTTCCCATAGCACCCCACCTGAGACTTCATTTCAATTTTTTATTTTTTCCATGTTACCTTAGGATCTAAACTATGTAAGAAATGCATTAAACATTATTTTATGCATCATGTCTGACCGCGAGCAGCTATTTTCCAAAAAAATAATTATGTTTCATGGTGCCCCATGCCCGGGGTACAATGAAACAGCTGAAAACAACAACACCATAATTAATAAAAAAACATTTATTTTTTCGTTTTTTATTTATTATTTTGTCGGTTTTTCGTTCTTCTGCTTTATGATAGCCATGAAATTCTTCAGGAAAGAGGAAAGTTTGACTTTGGAAGAAAGTTGTCATAAATTAAGACAGTCTTTTTGGTGTTCCGCTTTCAATTTCGCACCAAACTGTAAGAAAATGAAAAAAACCGACTGCTTATTGCACAATGAAAAACACATGCGGAACGATGAAACACTCGTCGGACTCCTTGAAGCCATTTCATTGTGCCCCGAACGCCCTTGTTTTAAGGAACCACTACTAGCCATTTTGATGTCTTTAACTTCCCACGATGAACGTGAAGAGGTAGGAAAGCCAAAGTCAGGCAAAATCTAAAGAGATATATGCATAATGAAAAAGTTGTAAGAACAGACTGAATAAAATAATTACTCTACCTAGAGACGAAAATCCGTTCGACGAAAATTTTTAGTTTAACCCCACAAAACCGCACTTTAGCACGTGGAATCTGTCACACAACAAGTATAAAGGGGAAAATTGCTGACTTTGGAGTCACCCTAACCGCTCGCTGTCTGAATTTGGTTGCTCTAGACCTTTTGGTTTGCCCAGCGCACCGACTGTTTCACTGTGCGTTCACCCCCCCCCCCCCCCATGTTATACATATATATTTTTTTTACTTTTTTTTTTTTTTACAAACCAAAACAGATGATTACGAAAATGTATTTCGCTTTAAATTTTTTTTTTGAAAATGGTATAAATATAGGAAAGTATAACACCAAGATCCATTCAATATATTTTATTTATAAGATTCTCAGGGATAATTGATTATCTGGAATTCCAGCCACAAAATATTTTATTGTTATTTTAAACAACATGTGGCTCTTCATCAGGGCTAGGGCCTGTTTGGTCAGGGGTAGGTGTTTGGATTATAATTATAAATAAATTATAAACAGTCGACTATTTTCCACCTATAAATTAATTTATTTACATATTATTTACAGGCCGATATTTAAAGCTTTTGTATCCAATTTTGTTTTTTTAATAGGTCCTTGTCTTTTTTTTCCTCTAAACCTAAATTCGATTAGGAGCTTTAACCTAATCTTATAAATTTTGGTTTATTTATGTTAACCTTTATAAATCTTGTTATCTTCTGTACTGCTTCCCTCCATTTTTTTTTTCGACAGTTCACACTTACCCATCTTATTTCAATAGTTTGTAAATGCACTCTGAATCCAGGGTTGAATAGTACATGTTCCGAAGATTGGGCGTGGCCTATTTCGATAGGTTATATGCCCGAGATACTAACGAACTCCCATCGCATTTATTTTACAAAAAAAAAAACCTTGATGAGCTTTATGTAATCACAAATTTCTACTTCCGCTCGTTTCGCTCGTTAAATAGGGACGAATAAGCCCCCAAGGGTCTTTTAAGTTGAGATCGGGGTCACACTAAAGGGCGTCAAATATGCCGTACCCAGAAGTCACATTTCCAAAGCTCTACCTATCGTAAATGAAATAAATTCCAAAAAAATAACAAAATAAAAATAACACAAAATTAATTAAACAAAAAAAAAAAAAAAAAACTCGTTGAATAATAAACAGCAGTACTCTCCCTTATCATTAAGGGCGTCGTGGCCTTATCATGGCGCCGGCATAAGAGAGTAATACCTAAAATAATAAACCAAACAAAAAATCGATAAATATATTTTATAAAATATTATGTTCTTATTATTTAACGAGACTGAAACATGAATGAAATGAAGGTCCAGTTTCCTATGAAAATGGCAGCACCTTTTTTTTTTTTTTTTTTCTCGAACCAATCATTTTTAACAGTAACTATATAAATAATAAAATTATTGTTCATTTTTTAATACTTCTACTTATATGGAATTATATATTAAATCATAAATATTTCAAGTTCTAATCTTTTATGTCAGTAAATACAAACAAATAGTGGCAATTGTGAGTGCATAATGTTAATAAAGATATTTTTGGGCATTTTTTATTTATTTATTTATTATCGCACTGAATGAATACATGATGTACCATCTTAAACGATTAAAGTGATTTCAGAAAGGTTGGTTTGTTTTACTACAGTTTAGAGAATATAGGCTTTATGTTTTCGAATTTTCCAAATAATATCTATCTAAATTTTTTTTTCATTCATTTGATTTTTGATTCAATTATATTGATTTAACTAATATTAATTAAATTTAATCATATTCCCTGATTGTTATAGTACGTCAGTATTATCTAATTTTCGAAACTTTATCGTAATCATATTTTTTAATTTTTCATTCAAATTTCAGATCACTATACGAGATCCATGAAACACGATATACTTTCAGAGTCACAAGAAATATCACATCCTTACGCTGGCAGCGGTGGGCCAATACTGATCCCCAACCCATCCCCCACCAGCCGGTTTTCCCCCACCCTCACCAAGAATGTATTATCTATCTTTGCTTCAATTTAATTTTGTTCTTTTATTTTCTAAATTTCCTATAAACAAAAGCATTGTTAGGCAAAAATTACATAAATATCTAAAAGCGATTATTTACAATCCTGTTATAGTACAATGTCCAATAAACATCCTAATTTTACCTAAATAAGGAATAAGTAGAGACTCTTCCTAAAACTATATATATATATATATATTTTTTTTTCCCCCTTTATGGTAACCCCATAGAGAGACAATTTATTTGTTTAAATACATGCTCCATGCCTTTATAAGGCATACTACATATATTGTAATTTTACAGATTTTTAGATAAGAAGTTTGTTCAATTACTATTTAATACACAGAATAAAATTTAATAACAGAATAAAAAGTAAAAAAACAAAATAATAATAAAGTATGAGAAAATAAACAAGTATGAGAAAACGATAAAGTAAAAATAAGGAAATAATAAAGTATGATAAATAAGAAAATAAAAAACAAAAAATAAAAAATAAAATAGGAAATAAATATCACTTATAAGTACAACAAGTTTTAGGATACCCTTCTGTTGCTTGTCAGTAAATCAAAATCAATTTCTTTAATAAATTTCAGTAAGTCTGTCTTAAATTTAGTAAAAAGTATATGCTCTGTCTCAGGCCAGTTTCCATGTTTGGTCACAACACTTCGTATTAATTTGTATCGTTGTCTGTCGTACAATCTGCAATCATAAAGTATGTGTCTGAAGTTGTGTCTTTGTCCATCTTCATCACATGTGTCCGTTTGTATGATATTGAATCGTTTTAAATAGTATTTCCGTGTTCAGTTAGGAATTGTGTTACTCTGTGGTTATGTATATATATATATATATATATATATATATATATATATATATATATACATGTGTGTGTGTGTGTGTGTGTGTGTGTGTGTGTGTGTGTGTGTGTGTGTGTGTGTGTGTGTGTGTGTGTGTGAATGAACTGCACTTAGATAAATAATACTTAATTGACATTGAATTATACATATAAAAATTTCAAATTCTATGTTAATTAAATATTATTTATCTAAGTTCAGTATCATTTATTGGAATAGAATCAATAAGACTTTAAAAGGCATGTGTTTCATTGAATATTTCTAAATACAGTTAAACCACTCTTTATCCAAATTTCAAAGATTTATAGGGCCACGAAATATCCGTTTGAAAATTATTTAAATTTTTTTGAGAACATGTTTTCTATCAGTAAATTATTGGTGAGAGAAAGAAAAATTTCACTAGATAGTTAATAAAAAGCTTTTAAAAAAATATTTACTTAAAATGAAAATAACAAATATAGGCAGTCACACATATATATTACATTGTCATGACAAGTATCAACGCAGCATAAGCGCAGTATCAACTGTTGACTATTGCATAATAATGAGTTAAATAAATTTATTTGTATGACATTATTTGTATGATCTCAAGCATTTGTATGATCTATCACATTTTTGTCTAATAGCAAAAATTACAACTCATATATATATATATATATATATATATATATACTCATATATATACTTGTTAAGCTGATGAAGGGTAAATAATTCATATAAACTTTTGTAAAGAAGAAAAAATATTTTTATCCGCAGTTATATTAAAAAATTGTGTTCATTTTTAATACATATTTCATGAATTCAGATGTAAATTAAGTTATAACCCAACTTTCTTTTATTTTTTTTATTTTAGCTAATTGGGTTGTTGAAGAGTAGTTTTAGATATAATAAACTCATATAGGTATCCTAGATAAATTTAAAAAACAAAGAAAAATAAATCTTTTGTTCCACAATAATACATTTTTATAATATTCCAACCCAGCTGGGGAACCCCCAGACTAACCTCCTGTTCAAGAATGCTATATTCCAGAGTGCATGCTGTATTTAATATTTTTTTCCATTTTTGATTTTATAAACTGAGAAGCCATTATAAATATAGCGATTTTAAACTAATATAACTAAAGCTAAAAGAAAATCTTACTCAACTAAAAGATTATATACTAACGATTGATTGCATCAAAAAACTTATTGAGCAAAGAAAAATAATTTTAATCAATTGTTAATTAATTATTATTCCTAATTTCTTTTCCTTGCATATCTATAAATTTAAACAATTCTTTCACTTTTTGGCTATATTTTGTAATTTAGATTAATATAATGGATGAAAAAATATTTCATAGCTTCTTTTAGGTATTCAGATGTTAACTAAAAATCATTATATACATCACACCACCCAAATAATGCCTGAACTATTTTTCGGTCATCAGAAAAAAATAATTAAACTTTCAACAATAAAAAACAACCAGCTAATGAAGAACTACAGTTTCAATCCTCCTTTTTTAACACATAATTAAATATTACTTAGGTAATCTAAATTTAATTTACCTAAAAAATGAGTTCGTATCATCATTTAATAAGTTTTGATTGCAGCATGTATTTATTTCAGTTAAATAAATTTTTAAAATTTTAATGCTCAAAAGCCTAAGATGACAAATGCAATAAATAACCGTATAATTTGTAATTTTATTTTAGTTAAAATTTGAATAAAGGTGTAATCAATGAAATAAAATATATTCTAACAAATAAAATGTACACTCTCTAATCAATATTTAATTTTTTTTTTTTATCTTGACATCTACTCATTTTAAAAATATGAATTTTTCTTTCATGTACTTTTTGATCAAGTCATTGAATGTACAATAGTAATCAGTACTTTCAAACTGACTTTTTTATTTTTATTTAATTATTGAAACATGTATAAAACCAAAAGAAGAATTTTTATTGCTTGAATGATAGCTCTTATGCTTGTTTAATAATATATACTTCTTATAGCATAAAGTAAGCTAAACTTTACAAATATTTATTAATCCATTGTCATGGATTCATCCAGTTATGACACCTATAGCATGTCTACTATTTAACTTGGCTTTCTGGCGTCGAGTGAAAAGGTTGCATATTCAGATGCAATTAAATGATTGTTGGCAATCATATGGTATATTTATCCCCCTGAATTATGTTTACAAATCAGAACTAGGAGAACACTAGACAGAGGCCAATTTTGGTGTATGTACCCTTGGAAATAAAAAATATATCAGCTTATTTTATAGCACAGGATGTGGGGAAGAGTTACTTGTAATCAGGAAGCATAAACTGAAATAAATTCATTAGGTGGCATTCTATGATTAACCTGAAACCCAAAAAACAGAACGAGGGAAATGAAATAGCTCCTGCTAAGTAACTATGATAAAAATTGATCCTTGTTCCAGTTCGGAAATTACAGAAAATGGTGATATAAAAGTAAGTTACAGAATTAGCTGTTATAAAATAAATTTATATTTAAATAAATCTAAAGAAGTCATTGGGAGCAGGGTAACTCAACGGTAAGGCATTGAGCTGCTATGCTCAAGGTCCCGAGTTAAAATCTGACTATAGCAGTGTGTATTTATTATTCTGGCACAGGTAATCTCCCGGGTCAAGAAGAAACCCAGCCTCTATTAGCTGGGTACTCATAAGAATTATAGAAAAAGTTAAAATTATGCAAAAAAAAAAAAAAAAAAATTAAGTGGGAAATACACGGCGGCTGAGTGTGATCATGGTCAAATACCACCTTGCACGACCATTGACCAACAAACTACTACTAAAAGAAAGTACTTACGCAGCACAGCACCCAAGATCTTTTAGGGGTTGTAACGGTCCAGATTTTCAAATAAGTCATTAGCTAATGAATTATAAATTTGCTTATCAAGATATGATAATTGAAATATTTGAATACAAATTTTATATCTTTGCTCAAATTTTATTCAATTTGGATTTATTCCCGAAGTATGCAATAATTGTTTATTGAAAATTGAAGAGTATAGAAGCAATGTAAGATTATTTTGGATGAGTGCACTGTTATTTTCGGTAAGGCTGCAGGATAATTTATTATCTATAAAAAAAAGTTATTTATTTGAATGAAATCAATGAATAAAAAATGAATTTTCATTCAAATAATTTATTGAGAGTAAACTAAACGAAAAACTAAACAAAAAAGATTTTATTAGAAAGCAATAAAATAAAAATATTGTCAATTTTTTTTTATTACTTAATAAGTTTATCAGTGTGATACTGCCACATTCTGACTACGCAGATCGTAATTTTTTATAAAATATTTGTTATATGGATCATTATTATATAATGGTTTAAAATGTATTGTTAATTTAAATTAGATCATAATATATCAATAAATCATTACTACCATAACTATTGTCAGCTATTGATAGTTGGAGGTACCTTTCTGAAAATGTCAGTGTTTATTTATCTTTTACCTAACTTACAGTTTTTCATCAAAGAAACTAGAAAAAAATAATAAGATGACTCTCAAATCAATGTTCTTATAAATGACCTTTTGTTTTCTGAGAAACATTCCTATAAAAAGTTAGCAGTTCCAATAAATAATCCCTGCTTTATAAATGTTGCACTATGTAATTTTTGTTTTAACAACTATTTTTTATAATTTATATTCTAACAGTTAAATTTTATCTATTAATTAATTTTTTTTTGGGCAAATATATGATGGATAACTTTTGAGATAATCAGCAAAACTGTTTTAGAAAACATTTTAAAGAATCTTTTGATGGCTATATTTATTCCAAACATACATTATTACAAAATATTAATTCTTTTTTTTTATTTCATAAAAAATAGTATTATTTGAAAAGGCAATAATATTACCAGAAAATGATAGGTTAAATCATTTAGGTAAAGAAAAATATCTTGTAAGAAATGGGTTATTACCAGCTTGCTCCATAATTGATTTGTTAACAGAAAAGTGATCTTTCAAGTTTTATTCTAAAAGTTTTGTGACAAAGAATCAAGGTGTTCGACTTGCTAAATTTTCTCTAAATTGAAAATAACTAGCCCTTCATGTGAAATGTAATGAACAGAAATCAACACTCTAAGAGAAATAATCACCTGAGAATTTTTTAATTTTATAAATTAAAGATATATTTTCAATGGTACCTCCTACTAAAATTATTACAACAATATAGACCAAAGTAAATATTGTTTATATATATGCCAAGCACTCACAATTAGAAGTTGAACGAATAATTTTTGTTCAAAGAAGCCTTTAGAGGAGGCTTTAGTGATGGAAATGTGGAATGTCTTCCAAAATGGAAACAACTAACACTGTAAATTGTAAATTTGCTACTCATATTTGAAGATAAAGTTAATTTGAATTAATCATTAATTTAATTCAATGAAAATTTATTAAATTATGATAGAATGAATGAAAAACAATATAATGGATGAAGATTTATGAATACATAATTAAGTGAGTAATCTAGTTATATCTGAACTGGTTTGAATGAAAATGGCAAACTTGTTCACATATTATTAATAAGTTCAGCACATAAATAAGATGTTTTTAAATTTAAGTTAGTATAATTTGCTAGTAGGTTCTGAGAATTAATGATGGATCATAAGTTACATCATGACTTGTAGTTTATCCTGGAAATTGATTTTTCTATTATTGATACATATTTAATAATTGATAAAATATTGTTTAAAAAATATTAACCTTTTAGTCGGTTTTTTTTTTTTTTTACAGGTTTAGGTATATATATTTTGGTTATATCAAACTATACTTACTCAATTAATAATTAGAAATAATTATGTAAACAAGAAAACAAGTAATTAGTATTTTTTTTTTTTAAAACGG
This sequence comes from Aelia acuminata, assembly GCA_911387785.2. Lineage (NCBI taxonomy): Eukaryota > Metazoa > Arthropoda > Insecta > Hemiptera > Pentatomidae > Aelia > Aelia acuminata. The sequence continues at coordinate 50,612,527 of OU426980.1, read as the reverse complement.
AGGATAACAATGAACTTGTTATACTGACCTGGATTAACTTAAAATAAATGAATAATTAAATTTACAAATATTATTGTATTATGAAATTATATTCTAATATAAAACCATTCATTCATCCTATTAAACTGAATAAGAGTCCCTAATTTAAATTTATTTAAAATTCATAAGTTTACACTAGTCAAAGTCTTTTTTGGGACTTGAATAAATTGTTCTTGGTTTTTATTTTTATTTTCTTAAAAAAATTATGGTTTGTATCCCTTAAAAGTTTTATAGAGTTCAATAATCCAAAATATAATGATGATTAAAGCATATTATACAAAAGTAATGTTGCTCGCAATATTATTCAATATTTGATAACATAACAAGCTATTACATTCCTTTTAAAGCAAATCGAAGATCACTTTTTTTTTTAAATAGTTTTTCTGATGGAGTAAAAAAAAAAAAAAAAAAAAAAAAAATCGGGATAGGTATATAATTAAACTTAGTTTTATAATAATTTAATTGTGTTTTATGTGGGTTTTTATCATTTTTCCTACTATCTTCATAAAAATTGGTATAAATTCATTATAATTTTACTACTAAAAAGTCATGTAAATTATTATATTAATGAAGGATGATAACTTAAATCATGTACAGAGCAACAATAAATATTGTAAATCTTTAAATAAATAAAAATCTTCCTTTCTTCTATTTTAATTGTGATTATAAATGAATAACATTATTAAATAATAGTTGATATTATTAATTGAAATCTTATTTATTTTGTAACCTAATTAAATTTTTTTTTTTTTTTTTTTTTTTTTTTTTTTTTTTTTTTTTTTTTTTTTTTTTTTGGCATATTATAATTGTTGACATGCTCTTTGCGTTAAATAGTGGTGACTGATGAGAAAGTATCCAAAATATTTATTGCAAATACAATAATATTAATAAATTAAAATAAATCATTATATTACTGCCCATAGTGCAATAATCATACATTACCAAATTAATTCAATAATCATATATTAATAAATTAAACAGTCTCTATTTGTGAAGAGGAATACCAATGCGAAGATATATCAATTCCTCGTTCCTCTCTTTCGGATCAAGGGGAATCCTTTATAGCCTATAATTTAGTTAAAAGATGTTAAATCTAGTAGAAATTTATCCAAAATCCTAGCACGACAACCTCCCGGTGGCCGAAGACCCGCTTCTTGACGTTTAAATTATTTCCGTAAACTCGACTAATGTTCTTCTACTGTTTTGGACAGTCGTCTAAAATAGGAAGACAAAGGAACGGTCACGAGGCAGGGTAGTTAAAAATCTCTTTCAGATCTTTGAAGCATTCTTGAGAAAGAATATTGCTCCTAGATATCCGTCCAGGTAAAATGGAGTAATCATGGCCGTTCCATGCGCTATGGATTTTTGATGGTAGCGTGTTTCCGTGACCAGTGTAATGAAAGTTGTTTTCCTGTCAAGCCGTGTGTAAGATCTAATGAGACTGTAAGATCATTTAATCGCCGTTTGTCGCCGTACACTAAGCATTCTGTTTTTCTTGGAAACAAAACAACGAAGGCTTTTCCAAGACTCATCGTCTAAGAGCTCTTCGATGGCTGACATATGCCTTCGTTGATCATGCGTTAGAATTCCTCCTTCACGTTCAGTATTCCTCAGTGGAAACCGGATTAGTTCTTCAATTGATGTCCTTTTGTCTTGATTTATTTTTCATCCAAACTCCTTTGGGGACTTCGAAGAGGTCATGGTCGGGTTTAGAGATGCGACATCGAAGGCAAAACATCGATGTTTTGAACATCGATGTTTTTGCAATCAAAACATCGATGTCGATTAAACATCGACCACAAAACATCGATGTTCAAGAACATCGATGTTTTTTGACATCGATGTTTTTTAATTTATACAGTCTTTAAACATTAACATATTAATGCCCAAACGTAATTAAATCGATGTTAAAGTGTAAAGCATTTTATAATTCATATTTAATGTATAAAAAATTCGATTTTTTCGACATGTTTTGAAATTACATCATATATGTTGTTTTAAACATCGATGCTTTAACCATTACAAATTGGTTTTGAACAAAAATAAATATTTTAAAACATCGATGTTTTGGAGAAAAACAAAGCTGTTAATAACATCGATGTTATGGACTAAAACTATTTTTTTTTAACATAGATGTTTTTATCAAAAACAAGTATACTTTAACATCTATGTTTTGACAATAACATCGATGTTTTGGATAAATGTGTATTAACATCGATGTTATGGACAAAAACAAAGCTGTTAATAACATCGATGTTATGGGCTAAAACAAATTTTTTTTTAACATCGATGTTTTTATCAAAAGAAGTATACTTTAACATCTATGTTTTGACAATAACATCGATGTTTTGGATAAATATTTATTAACATCGATGTTATGGTCAAAAACAAATTTTTTTTAACATCGATGTTTTTAACAAAAACAAGTATCATTTAACATCGATGTTTTGACAATAACATTGATGTTTATAACAAAAACAAAGCTGTTAATAACATCGATGTTTTTAACGAAAACAAGTATCATTTAACATCGATGTTTTGACAATAACATTGATGTTTATAACAAAAACAAAGCTGTTAATAACATCGATGTTTTTAACGAAAACAAGTATCATTTAACATCGATGTTTTGACAATAACATCGATGTTTTTAACAAAAACAAATCTGTCAATAACATCAATGTTTTTAACAAAAACAAAGCTGTTAATAAGTTCGATGTTATGGACAAAAACAAAGGTGTTAATAACATCGATGTTTTTATCAAAAGAAGTATACTTTAACATCTATGTTTTGACAATAACATCGATGTTTTGGATAAATAATTATTAACATCGATGTTATGGACAAAAACAAATTTTTTTTAACATCGATGTTTTTAACAAAAACAAAGCTGTTAATAACATCGATGTTTTTAACAAAAACAAGTATCATTTAACATCGATGTTTTGACAATAACATCGATGTTTTTAACAAAAACAAAGCTGTTAATAACATCGATGTTTTTAAGAAAAACAAGTATACTTTAATATACAATAACATCGATGTTGTGGATAAATATATATTAAACTCTATGTTATGGACAAAAACAAATTTGTTTTAACATCGATGTTTTAACAATAACATCGATGCTTTAGATAAAAACACAATATATATATATATATATATTCTTAACATCGATGTTTTAGTTAAAACAAAGATGCTCTAACATTAACAAACTTATTTTCGACATCGATGCATTTACCACAGCAAATTGGTTATGAATAAAAATAAATATTTTAAAACATCGATGTTTTGGAGAAAAACAAACTTTTTTTAACATCGATGTTTTTAACAAAAAAAAATATCATTTAACATCGATGTTTTGAACAAAAACAAAGCTGTTAAAAACTTCGATGTTATGGACAAAAACAAAGCTGTAATTAACATCGATGTTTTGGACTAAAACAAATTTTTTTTAACATCGATGTTTTTAACAAAAAAAAATATCATTTAACATCGATGTTTTGAACAAAAACAAAGCTGTTAAAAACTTCGATGTTATGGACAAAAACAAAGCTGTAATTAACATCGATGTTTTGGACTAAAACAAATTTTTTTTAACATCGATGTTTTTAACAAAAAAAAATATCATTTAACATCGATGTTTTGAACAAAAACAAAGCTGTTAAAAACTTCGATGTTATGGACAAAAACAAAGCTGTAATTAACATCGATGTTTTGGACTAAAACAAATTTTTTTTAACATCGATGTTTTTATCAAAAGAAGTACACTTTAACATCTATGTTTTGACAATAACATCGATGTTTTGGATAAATATTTATTAACATCGATGTTATGGACAAAAACAATTTTTTTTTAACATCGATGTTTTGACAATAACATCAATGTTTTTAACAAAAACAAAGCTGTTAATAAGTTCGATGTTATAGACAAAAACAAAGCTGTTAATAACATTGATGTTTTGGACTAAAACAATTTTTTTTAAAATCCGTGTTTTTATCAAAAGAAGTATACTTTAACATCTATGTTTTGACAATAACATCGATGTTTTTAACAAAAACAAGTATCATTTAACATCGATGTTTTTAACAAAAACATGTATCATTTAACATCGATGTCTTTAACAAAAACATGTATCATTTAACATCGATGTTTTGACAATAACATCGATGTTTTTAACAAAAACAAGTATCATTTAACATCGATGTTTTGACAATAACATCGATGTTTTAAACAAAAACAAAGCTGTTAATAACATCGATGTTCGAAGAAAAACAAGTATACTTTAATATACAATAACATCGATGTTGTGGATAAATATATATTAAACTCTATGTTATGGACAAAAACAAATTTGTTTTAACATCGATGTTTTAACAATAACATCGATGCTTTAGATGAAAACAACAATATATATATATATATATATATATATATATATATATATATATATATATTCTTAACATCGATGTTTTAGTTAAAACAAAGATGCTCTAACATTAACAAACTTGTTTTCGACAACGATGCATTTACCATAGCAAATTGGTTTTGAACAAAAATAAATATTTTAAAAAATCGATGTTTTGGAGAAAAACAAACTTTTTTTAACATCGATGATTTTAAACAAAAACAAATATCATTTAACATCGATGTTTTGACAATAACATCGATGTTTTTAAGAAAAACAAGTATACTTTAATATACAATAACATCGATGTTATTTTCAAAACATAGATGGTAAAGTATCCTAGTTTTTGTTAAAAACATCGATGATAAAAAAAAATTGTTTTTGTCCATAACATCGATGTTAATAACAGCTTTGTATTTGTTAAAAACATCGAAGTTATTAACAGCTTTATTTCTCTTAAAAACATCGATGTTAATGTCAAAACATCGATGTTATTGTCAAAACATATATGTTAAACTATACTTGTTATTGTTGACAACATCGATGTTAAAAAAAAATTGTTTTTGTCCATAACATCGATGTTAACACATGTTTATCCAAAACATCGATGTTATTGTCAAAACAAAGATGTTAAAGTATCCTTGTTTTTGTTAAAAAACATCGATGTTAATGTCAAAACATCGATGTTATAAAAATTTTGTTTTAGTCCATAACATCAATGTTATTAACAGCTTTGTATTTGTTAAAAACATCGAAGTTATTAACAGCTTTATTTCTCTTAAAAACATCGATGTTAATGTCAAAACATCGATGTTATTGTCAAAACATATATGTTAAAGTATACTTGTTATTGTTGACAACATCGATGTTAAAAAAAAATTGTTTTTGTCCATAACATCAATGTTAATACATATTTATCCAAAACATCGATGTTATTGTCAAAACAAAGATGTTAAAGTATCCTTGTTTTTGTTAAAAAACATCGATGTTAAAAAAAATTATTTTTTGTCCATTACATCCATGTTAATACATATTTATCCAAATCATCGATGTTCCTGTCAAAACATAGATGTTAAAGTATACTTGTTTTTGTTAAAAACATCGATGTTAAAATAAATTTGTTTTAGTCTATAACATCGATGTTTTTAACAGCTTTGTTTTTGTTAAAAACATCGAAGTTATTAACAGCTTTGTTTCTGTTAAAAACATCGATATTATTGTCAAAACATCGATGTTATTGTCAAAACATATATGTTAAAGTATACTTGTTTTTGTTAAAAACATCGATGTCGAAAACAAGTTCGTTAATGTTAAAGCATCTTTGTTTTAACTAAAACATCGATGTTAAGAATATATATATATATATATTGTTGTTTTTTGTCTAAAGCATCGATGTTATTGTTAAAACATGGATGTTAAAATAAATTTGTTTTTGTCCATAACATCGAGTTTAATATATATTTATCCACAACAGCGATGTTATTGTCAAAACATAGATGTCAAAGTATACTTTTTTTGTTAAAAACATCGATGTTAATGTCAAAACATCGATGTTATTGTCAAAACATAGATGTTAAAGTATAATTTGTTTTTGTCCATAACATCGATGTTAATACATATTTATCTAAAACATCGATGTTATTGTCAAAACAAAGATGTTAAAGTATACTTGTTTTTGTTAAAAAACATCGATGTTAAAGTATAATTTGTTTTTGTCCATAAGATCGATGTTAATACATATTTATCTAAAACATCGATGTTATTGTCAAAACAAAGATGTTAAAGTATACTTGTTTTTGTTAAAAAACATCGATGTTAAAAAAAATTTGTTTTTGTCCATAACATCGATGTTAATACATATTTATCTAAAACATCGATGTTATTAACAGCTTTGTTTCTGTTAAAAACATCGATGTTATTGTCAAAACATAGATGTTACAGTATACTTGGTTTTGTCCAAAACATCGATGTTGAAAACAAGTTTGTTAATGATAAAGTATCGATCTTAAAAGATATTAGTTTTTCTCAAAAAATTTGATGTTATTGTCAAAACATCGATGTTAAAGTATTCTTCTTTTTTTCCAAAGCATCGATGTTAAAACATATTTTTATTTGTCGAATAAATCTATGTTAAAATCATCATCGTTATACCTAAACCATCGATGTTAAAACATATTTATTCTTATACCAAAAAAAAAAAAAAAAAAAAAAAAAGGTCTGCTATTAAAAACATCGATGTTAACATCGGTCTAAAAACATCGATGGCCGGAAAACATCGGCTGCGTAACATCGATGTTAAAAACATCGATGTTTTGCGCAAAACATCGATGTTTCAAAAACATCGACATCGATGTCGCATCCCTAGTCGGGTTGTGCATGAAAATGATTATAGGAGATATTTTTCGACCCACTGAGCAAGTAGAACTCCTCGATGATAACTTCACTAATGATGGTGCTACTCGTCTAACCGCTGCGACTGTATAGACTTTGGATCGTTCTATTCCCATGATTTAACAGCTGTGAGCCTATCTGCCATCTTTTGTGGTACTAAGAATTCCTGTTCTCTCGTCGGAAGATTTTGGTGCCTTGGAGTTATGAGGGTGATAATACAGATGGTGATAATGAAGGCTTGACGAACCCGAAGTTTCGATGCCGACACCACAGCTCACTCCATGCACATCTCTATCTACTGACCGCCATCCAGACCCAATTTCGAAAGATCTGTCTTCACGCAATCCTCCCACCTCCGTCTCGGCCTACCCCTCGGAGGTTTCCCAGTTGGCCCCGTGCTTATTAATATTTTAGGGATTCGCTCAAAACCAAGTTTCGCAATTTTACATGCCCATTTTATTTGCCGCGCTGCAATCAGCTCTATTATATTTACCGCATACAGTTCACTCAGTTCGGCGTTGTGTAAACGTCTAATTTTTCCGGTTTATTCGTCCCTCTTCAGTCCAAATATGCTACGCAATACCTTATTTTCAAAAATCCTCAGCCTTTACTCATCCCTCATTGTTAGCAGCCACGTTCCACACCCGTAAAGGACCTAAGAAAGAATAATAGTTTTATACATCCTAATTTTTAAGTTTCGAGACAGGAGGCGCGAGCTTAGCTTTTTCGTTATTGAAAAGTAGCAAGCATTTCCTGCTTTTATACTTGCCTTGATTTCCTAATCGATTTAGTTTTTTCTAGTTATCAACGCCCCTAAATATCTACATTTCTCTAGGTGTTCAATCGCATTCCCCTCTACAAAATTACTACGGCGAACGATATATTTTGTCTTATCTGCATTTATTTCCAGCCCAAGTTCTTGATTGGCTTTCATCAACGTTTTTGTATTTAGTTCTATAGTTTCCGCGTCCTGACCAAGTAAAACCAAATCATGAGCATATCCGAGCACGGATATATTTCCACCATGGGCGGATCCAGCCGATCGTAAAGGGGGGGCTGCAGTCCTAATGGGGGGGGGGAGCTGCAGCCCCACAGCCCTTCATTTGGATCTGCTAATCAGTTTTTACCTTTATGTTCCTTCCCACAACTAAAATTCTACTTGTTCTGCACATTATTTGTTCTTTAACTTGCTTCCTTACATTAAGGAAAGTCAAATTCTATCTTTAAATGACGAAAAATTTCCCAAAGGGAGGGGCTGCAGCCCCCACAGCCCCTCCCCTGGATCCGCCAATGATTTCCACCCAGATTCAAACCCTTTCCGGTGTCACCTCCCTAATGGCGTAGTCAAGTTCATATTGTGGTAAATAGGGATTATTGATCAGGAAGCCCCAAGAAAAATATTTAAGCAATATTGTAAAAAAAAAAAAAAAAAGTGTAAATTTGTAAATACGAGTATATTAATAAATTAAAATTATTTAAAGTATTAGAGTTTTTTCTTTTTAATTGAATAATAAAAGTTTAATGTTGACAGTTCGTAAGATTTAATAAATAAATCATAATATAAACGCGCATGGTGCAATAGTAATCATGAATTAAACTTTCTCTATCGTTGTGACCTCGGTGCGGAGGTATATCGATACGCAGAAATATCGATCCCTTGGTCCTCTTTGGAGAACGGTAATTAAACAGAGCATGTAACCTTGCTATTATGCCTCCTCCTCAGTTAAACATTAAAAAAAAGTTATTTTGATGTGTGCCTGCGGTTTATCAAGGTCACAAGATGTCGACTCGACTTCCGAGCGAGTCGCAGGCCGCCGAAGGATGCGTGGGCCCAAACAAGACTCGCTACGACTCGAACTGCTTCCGCATTTTTACTTTAACACGGACGGGATCCACTTACTCTCAGAGATGAATTTACTGAAGAAAATGAAGGGGAAAATCGAGCCTTTTGGCTTAGCTCCAGTCTCGCGGGATAATATGATTCAAATCTCCCCAGTGTCGCATCAAAATCGAGAAATTTAATAGATGGATTAGCTTTTTTAAAATCAAATTTATGTAATAAGGTTTTTTAAAAATCTGGTAAAGTAGTAGTTAAATGTTTTTATGGGCAAAAAAAAAAAAAAAAAAATCAACCTAATCGCTCTTAAAAAATAAAACCTTATTATTTTTCTTAAGATTAGGCCTTCAATCTTTTTTTTTTTGGCTCACCCGCATATTGCGGTCCCACTAATTTTCTTTTTGCTCTAATGAATATGAATTTTGTATCTCAAGTTTATTTTCCAGCTAGAGAATTTCGGGCTTTACTCAATATTATAAACAATTCTAAAATGCATTGTTATCGGACTTAGTAATTATTCTTCCCTGCATCATAGCTATTATGCGGTAATACACGTTATCGTTTGCCAGATTTTTTTAAACATTTTATTTTATCCATTGATGACTGTAAAATCCGAATAAGAGATGAGTTTCGATGAATAGTATTTTTAAATTTCATTATTATTTTTTTTTTTTAATCCGGAAGGTTGGAAAATACTATTTTGATACAGGTAAATTTATAATAAATAAAAAAAATTAATATTTTGAGAACCTATTAATTTTGTTAAAGTGAGGAAGAGACCTTGAAGCATGAAATTTCAGCTGCGTCATATTAAATAACAAATATTTTTTTGTGATTTGTGGTCAGTTAAATTTTAATCGTTTTTAAAGCCACAAGCTTTGAAACTTGAAACATTTGATCAGAAAAATATTTAATTTTTCCATTATTTGTACAAGATTCACAACACCCAAGAAAAACGCACAATAATTTACCCGAACCTGGTGTCGGGTATATTATTGTAAATTTAATACATTAAGACATTCCATTTTAGTTTTCTTTATTAAAGATTCCAAAGTAGCCACGTGAAAACATTAGCAACAGATCGGATTGGAGACAAATGATAAAGACACTTAATGATAAAGACTACTCATGACATGACTTCTATTAATGAGACAAAATAGAACTTGATGCACTTTTTACGAAAAAAAAGAGAATGATTTTTAGTGTATTTCTTTACAACTAAATACTTCACACCATACAGTGACGCTTTTAAAATTAAAATAATTAATTTAAGGGGTTGAATTTATTGTTCCACTGTATATATAGGGTAACTGTACTATAAGTAGACAGTGCTCCAATAGTTGACATTTTGCACAAAAAGTGTGAATAATAAGATTCAGGGTTTGTTATTTTGGTTCAAAATTTGCCAAGTTATTGTTAGTTGTGTTGCCATCGACATTAGTTTGATGAAAACTCAAGCTTATTTGTGAGAGGTTGTAATAGAGAATTTTCTAGTGGCCTGAAACTTGGTTTCTGCTACCTTGTTTCATTAAGGTGGAAGTCAAGTTAAATAAGGTTTTTAGTTGTTTTTTTTTTAGTTCAATAGTTGACATCGATGTCAACTACCGCCAGAATTAGCAAATAGTGTTCCATCTGGGGGTGGTTTATGAAAGTCTGAGTCTGTATTGATGACAGGTATCTTATTTTATGAATTTGTAGCTAGTGCGCTCTATCCATGGATCGTTGTGAGCAAAATTGCATTGCCAATAATCCTATTCCTATATGGACACGTAACTCATCTGACTCTCCCCACTTCCCGATTCTGCAAGGAACATAGGATACTTGCTATTAGTCGCAATGCCACTCTCTATACTCTCTCAAAATGCCACACATTTCATCCAACCAATGAATGTGGCCATCTTTAATTGTCTAAAAGGGCACTGGAAGAGTGAAGTTCATCATTGGAGAGACGAAAATTATGCAAACCCAATATTAAAAAAACGAAACTTTGACCATTACTAAAATCTATTTATCATACTTACTTAACTGGGTGATCTCATTTTTCGTTTAAATATGTTTTGCTTTTTTTTGTCTCATTTAAGCTTTTTGTGTATAAAATAATTAAATTGTGGAAATTTTATTTTGTTTCCATCGTAAATTTACTAGTTTATAAATAACAAATATATTAACTTTTATTATAGTCCTTATTAAAAATCATAGGAAATCAAATATTAATGCATGTTTCAACCTTAAAACCATAAATGTCAACTTTCCAAATCTTTAAATTTTGATGCGTCGACTATTGGTTCATTTCAGAAGTTTCTAAGAAATCATTTTTTATAAAAACCGTAAATGTAGACCATAGGATATTGTAATCCTAGTTTTCTAGAGGGATTGGCCTAACTAAATTCAGAACAAAGATTATCCTAACATCAATATATTGGTAAACAGTGTCAATAATATAATTTGTTTTTCTTAAACTGTCAACTATTGGTACAGTTACACTATATATATATATATATATATATATATATATATATATATATATATATATATATATATTTTTTTTTTAAAGCCAATGAAATGGAAAATGGAATTAATAATGAACGCAAAAACGAGCATTGGTTCATTAATTTGTCTAAGTGTTGTGAAAAAAAGGAAAGACGTATGTTGAATTCTTATAATGTGCTCGGGAATAAATGGGAGTCCTCACAATTTACCAGCAATGGTTTAAAATTCAACATAACAATCTAAATTTTTAAAAATGTATATATATATCTATATATATATATATATATATCTATATATATATATATATATATATATATATATATATATATATATATATATCATACAAAAAACAAACCAAAAAAAAAAGTAAAAAGCCTAAAAAAAAATCTTCTTGCAATCTATAGCAACATTGAAGTCATCGTGACCATGCATCTTTGGTTTAATCTACCTCATTTTAAAAGCAGATGATCCATTGCTATATTCTTTCCATGTTTTCCATTCCACGGTTGTTATATTAATTACATCTGATGTTCATGAATATTTTCGGGGTTTTGATTTATAGTGTTCTAATGGTGTCAAAACAGAAAGCCATGGGTGGCAAAACGAAAATATGGAAATTTACAGTGAAATGGGTTCTCTAAAGAGATAAGTGATCTAAATCTAAAGAGATAGATAGATTGTAGTAAAAGAAAAATCTATCTCTTTATGCAATTTCTTATACCGAAGAGGAGTGTAATTGACCTATCGGCAACAGACCACGCGGCAGACAAAAAAGGATTCCAATGAAGCAATCGAATTCTCTACAATTAAAATTCCGAATTCTTTGTTTTGGTCCTGGCTCCTTTCTGTTTTGATCCCACTGATTTGTTTCTCTTTACATCCACATCTTCATGAAGGTTCTTTGGCGACTGAACAGATTCCGAGGCCACAGAGTGGTTTATCATATATATTTTTAAAAACATTTAAAGATGAGTAAATACAAATATAAAGAAGCCATTAACCATACTGAGGACCTCGACCCAGATGAAGTTGAAAAACCAGATTTACTGGATGTGGAAATAGCTATTTAAAGATTCGATACAAGGAAGGCCCCAGGGATGGAAATATACCATCAGAGTTCTTTAAATATGGTTGAGAACATATAAGAAAAAAGTTACATCTGATTCAGAAAATATGGGAAGAGGTTACGGAAGAGGCTTGGAACGCGGGCCTAATCTGCCTTGTCCTAAAGAATGGCTCCATGTACGAGTGCAATAATTACAGAGGCATATCACTCTTGCCGTCGCCTACAATATAATGGCTAATATCCTGTTTAACCGGATACATCAGCATTATAAAAATATAATAGACGACCACCAAGCCGGTTTCAGAAGAGGAAGGAGCAAATTAGACCAGATCTTAATCCTCGAACAGGTGATTGAAAAACGATAGAAAGTAGAACAAGATGTGCACTCCTCGTTTTTTGATTTCAAAGCAGCTTACGACTCCATGGAATGAAGTTGTCTTCGGAAGCTTATGACTGAGCTGGAAGTCCCAAAGAAATTAGAGAGATTGAGATTGGATGCTTGTACCAGTGACCCTAAATGCCGAGTCCTGAGACATATCTTTGAAGTTCGAACAGGTTTGAGGCAAGGAGCACAAGGGAAGGCGATAAGAACGACATTGCGTGAAAATGGAAGGTTGCACGTCCATATAAACCATAAGATCCTAGGATATGCAGATGATTAGCAATCCTTGGGAATAGCGTTGAAGGAAAATCATTTCCAAGAGTGCGGCTGTGAGACCTGGAAATTAACTACCACCCTTGAAAAAAGTATTAAAAGATTCGAGAGAAGGGTCCTCCAAACGGTAATCGGAGCTATCTTGGTTCAGAGTAGGAATGGATAGAGAAGGAAGAACAAGACTCTGTTGATGGAAACTGGCCAGTCTATATCTCGTGAAATGATGCAATCCTTCTGGAGACCTTTACACTAGAATGAATGCCTCGTGATAGGCGAAAAAGCAGACGGAGAGATAAAATCATCAAAGGCGTAGCAGGTGGATAAGGATGGTTCAATCTACAAGGATTATAAGCCAACAGAAAAAAAAGATTTTTTTTTTTTTTTATATTTATACCTCAATCACCAATCCAACTTCATTCCTATTCCCTTTCTGCCTCCATATTAACTCATCATGCACTTTACTTATACTATATCCCCTTAAAAAAAAATTATCTTGTACCCCGTTACATCATACAATCAATGTTATCAGTTTCAATAGCCATATAACGTCTTGTTAGTGTATATTATATGTTTACAGACCTCCGTATGTTAACTAGTTTATTCATATTTTCGCTCTGTGTATTTATATATTTTTTTTTTTTGTCTGTGCCTTGTACATTTAGCCCTGAAGAAGACCTGCATCAATGGGTCGAAACGTGGGCTACAATAAAATAGTTTAATATTATTTGCAGATGTTTGACTGCAACCTCGGACTATTCCTATATTTATGAAAAAGCAAAAAGAAGTTCAAAATTAATTTGACTGATTTTTAATATAAAGTTTCTCTAGAAAAAAACGGCCTCAAATAGTCTCAAAAATTACATATATATATTTTCATATATATACAAGCCAAATTTTCGCCCATTCGGGCATCATCAGGGCTGTAAAATTATGTATAAAGGTACAATTATAATTATTCTAAATTTGTTTTAATAAGTAGAAATAAAGTAAGATAAATGTTGGGGGACTCACCATCAGAATTGAATATATATATATAAAATATTTCACATATAAATGAAAAGTTAAAATTCTTTTAAAAATTTTTTTTTTTTTTTTTTTTTTTTTTTTTTTTTTTTTTTAAGATGGATATTCTGGTTATATATTTATGTTTTTATGTTTTTATTTTTGGACAATACTGTTTTTAATATTTTGCTATATATAAAAAAAAATAAAAATTTGTAAAATTTAATGGTTTTTATGTGATATGACTTTTTACTTATATTTGTATTTTGAATAGTTATTTATTTATATATCTAATTTTTATAGTTTTGTTGTTCTGATATTGTCTTAAAAAAATTTTTAATTTCTTTGTTATGGTTGGTAAAATTCATGTAACCCTTGTACTTAATTTATGTAATGTTGGGAGTACTGATACTAAATGTTAGACTAAGGTAACCCTAGTTGATGAAGTGTTCTTACACAGATTGTTTCAGGATAGTTGTTTTTAAAAGAATTTTAACTTTTCATTTATATGTGAAATATTTTATATATATATATATTCAATTCTGATGGTGAGTCCCCCAACATTTATTTTACTTTATTTCTACTTATTAAAACAAATTTAGAATAATTATAATTGTACCTTTATACATAATTTTACAGCCCTGATGATGCCCGAATGGGCGAAAATTTGGCTTGTATATATATGAAAATATATATATGTAATTTTTGAGACTATTTGAGGCCGTTTTTTTCTATATTAGTGATTAGTCTCCTTCCTGCTATTGGAAAATCTTAATAAAGTTTCTCATTTTGTTTTACTAATTAAAACCACCACGGACAAATTTTAAAAATTATTTTTCGGTTTTAACTAATAGATCATAGTTAACCCCTAATATTCTAGTATTTATTTATTTGTGAAATACTAATGTATTGTAAAAATATTTTAAAAGAAACAATTGGATTTATTACATAAAATAATATTAGTCTAGTGCTCCTTTACTATGTACTCATTTATACAATTTACTATTGTAGTAAATTCAAATAATTACGTATTTAAATTTCAAGTATCTAGTTTCTACTAGATATATATATACCAATATACCAATAACAGTTAATAGAAATTTATGTTTTTTTCAAAAATCCATGTTTTGTGCATCGGATAAAGATGAAGATGAATAAAAAAATATTGAAAAAGAAATGTATAAAAAAATAAAAATAAAAAACTGATCAAATGAAGATTTATCGAGAATTTGTCACAGATATATTTTTTTCATAGGTAGAATAAGTAAAGTACTTGTTATTCGAATATATCAATCCAACATTTCCTAAATTATAAGAAATAAAAATAAAACATATATATATATATATATATATATATATATATATATACAATCAAATAGCAGTATTGAAAACTATGATTATGCATAATTAAAAAAGTATTGACAACAGTTAAAAATTAAACCTAGAATATTGGCATTATTCGGCAAAATGTCGTATTTTCTAGGTGGATTTATCATTATCGCGATAAAACAGATTTAACAAGGAAGTTTTGAACTACCACAAACTAGTACTGGAAATTTTTCATTTTTTTTTTTAAATCTCACGTCATTGCATAGTAATAAAGTGGTCGGACTTACGCAATAACTAACAATTATAATTTCTGTTTTCTTAACAGAGCGGCTTTTTTTCTTTTTTATTCATTGTGCTGCTGAATAGAAATCCAATCGAGGTTGAAAAGTCTTAAATTCAATCGGATACAGTCTTAAATTTTTATTTTTTATTTTTTTTTAAATCTTACGTCATTGCATAGTAATAAAGTGGTCGGACTTAAGCAATAACTAACAATTATAATTTCTGTTTTCTTGACAGAGCGGTTTTTTTTTCTTTTTTATTCAATGTGCTGCTGAATAGAAATCCACTCCTGGTTGAAAAGTCTTAAATTCAATCGGATACAGTCTTAAATATTTATTCGTTAAGAATTTCCAATGACCAGTCAGTTTTTTTTTTCATTTATGTTTGTTTAATAAAGTTTTATAATAATAATAGTAATAAAAGTGCACTCTGCGTCTGTTTAAATGTTCATACATGGAGCTGATAAAAAAATACATCCTAAACAGACTTTCCGTAATAAATGATATAAAAGAATTCGCTGTCTAGAATAGACTACTTAAATGAAGTGACCCGTCAATTTTTTTATTTTATTAATAGTTCTTTAATAAAGTTATGATATATTGATGAAGCATTTACAATAAAATACTATTATTAACGTTATAAAGATTTTAAAATAAAAATTAACTTACGCTAACAGAACATTATTCAATAACAATCGGTTAAAATTACAAGAATGACTCTGGTACCTCACTCACATTAGAAAGAACCAGAAAACCTGACAACTTGTCGCAAACAATTATCTTATCAAATTTTATTTACAGTTACTAATTACAAACAAATTAATTTATGGCATATGCAACTACTCTTGTTACATTAGATTGTATAATTTACATACCCTGATTTTATTTATGTATGATAGTAATCTTTCGAAAATAAATATCCTATCTTACTTTTTAATTTCTTAAATTCTATGAGTCACGAAGGACCTAATTTATAATATTAATATAAAGCATTTTGTAAATTACAAAATATGAAAAATTACAAAATATGAAAAAATACAAAATATGAAACTATATGCACCTATTTGCAACATTAGACCCCCAACCAAATTTTAAAATTCCAGGGTGGAAGAAAAAGAGACCGATTTTAGTTAAATTAATGGAAAAATAATCCAAGGAAGTTAAAAAAATAGTTCAAAGTTAAAAATAGTTATCCAAAAGTAATTTTTACAACTCCTAGGGAAATACAGTGAATTTCAAGTAATATACACCGACGCACAGTGTCACGAGTATATGGGGAAGAAGTCAAAAATCGTATTTTTTTTTAACAAGGTTCACTATATTTTTAGGTAACTAAACAACACAAACATGGCAGAAAAATAATTTATTGAGGTATAAAATGTATATACAGACTTACATATGAAATTTACGAACTTATAAAAAATAAACACTGAACATTACTAATAAACAAAACTTATTCCTCCTCATAATCACTAGATTGGAAAAACGACTATCATTTTCTCTTAAAATTAAGCATGTATTAATATACATAAATATTCGTAATGAACGGTTTTAGGTGGTGAACTATATACCAACTCTTTATTCATAAGGCTAGGAGTTGCATCACAATTGTAGCATTTTTGTCTAGGATTTGAGTCACTTGAAAAGTTACACACACTACCATCGATCATAGGAAAAATCATTTGATTTGCTATTCCCCAAGTACCATGATAGACTCGCACTTCACTTGGGATCAGATACGCAATTTCTTAGTCCACATTTTCGTGCTGATATTCAATTATTAATGACGATTCCTTTGCGAAAATAACATTTACTATCCGACAAAATAACGTGAAAGACGAAGTTTAATGTCCTCTCAAAGCTTTGTTATTTGCATCAATCAGAGGCAACGGTATGGTAGTAGTAGACAAGAATAATGATCACTAATTTTGATTATGGAATAACCGTACGAACATTCTTATGTTCTCCTTAACTTCATCAGTTAAATTATTTTCTTGCACTTGTCTATCCAATAAGCCATCGTTTCTGATGCTTTGTACTGCGCTAGACTTCATACAGTAAAGAATTTGTTTTGAAATCTAAAACCACAATGTCACCGTAAGGAGCAGCCAGAAGCAGATAAACTTGGTATCAAAATAAATAAGAAGAAATGTACTATTTATGGTTAAAGTATGGAAAAATCGTTATTTTACGTTTTTTAGAAAATCATTTCCAAAGTTTAAAAAATGATGAAAATTTCTTATATAATATTAAACAATAGATCTTACCCATTTGGTCAAGATTGGTCAATGAACAATTCACTTAAGACTGGCACACTAACAGGTGAAAAGAATAATTAAAATGTTTAAATAATATGATGGTATTAGCCAAAGTAAATATATACTAACCGAACCAGTTTTATACTTATTTTTTTTATTAACAATTCAATTTAATCCTTAGCTTTGAGCTTTTGTTTTTATATTGAAATATTCATGTTTCATTTCTTTTCTAAGGTTCTTAATTTTATATTACCCCTACAAAAAAAACACACTTAATTTTTGAACACTGCTTGTGACACTGTGCGACGCCTAAAAAATGGAAATCAGTGCGGGCTCCGTGGTTCGGAGTAACCAAAATCGACTCCTATATAACTTGCCAAGGACATGATCTATCTTCACCTGGGAGGATACAGGAATCATGAAAACCCTTCATTGGATAGCGGAATCAGGGATAAACAAATAGGCGGTTATAAAGGACTCCCTAAGCGTCTTAGCGGCGATCGACAATCAAAGCCCCACTAGCTCTCTTGTTCGATCAACATGTGGAGGGAACCAAAATTGATAGCAATGAAAAGTAACATTCATTTGGGAGCCATTCCACAAAGGAAACGAGGAAGCTGATCAGGTAGCAAATATAGCTAGGCTGGAAGAAACAGAAAATGGGACAATACTAAAAGAAGTCAAAAAAGAGGACTGGCTGCACCAATTTAGGAAACATCTGCACAATAGTTGGGAGTTGAGAAATAAAACTGGAGTGCAAATAAGTGGGCCACACGCACAAGAATCTCGAGAAGAGAAGATATATCAGGTCGCGTTAGGATAGGGTATTGCGAATTCACTCATGGATATCTTCTCTGAGGCCTAGAAGTACCCACATGCCAAAAAAGATAATAATGTACTACAAACGGTGAAACAACTTTTACTAAACTGTTCAGATTACAAAGAGATCAGGAAAAAACTTAAAATAGAAGAAACACTGAGTGAACTGTTTAAAGATGATGAAGCTAAAATAGTTCAGTTAAAACTAAAATAGTTTTACACTACATAGTTGTAAAAGGAATATCATACTACGAAAGAATATAACTGAAAACACCACCAATGAGCCTCTAAGGTAGAGGCGAAGATAAAGAGAAAAAAAAATTACGAAATTTTTAAATACAATACCTTTTCCACTTGATGACACAAAAAATGATTAAAGTCGTTTTTATATAGAAATAGTAATAGTTTATTGGTGTCCTCACCTCTGTTCGACAGATGGGAATATAGTTAGTTAACAGCAGAGTTAGTCAAGCTCTATCCGCGATTACTAATACCGGATACAAAACTCGAAAACAAAGCTATTGTATCTGCATTTAACAAATATTTTTATACTTTTACGAATACAGTTGTTGTATACAGTCAGTTGTTGAAACCAGCATAACGAATAATTATCCGTTATAAAGGTGTTTTTTTTAATGTTATAGATGACGTAGATCTCGAACATATTATTTATGTTGGGTTTTTAGTAGGGAGGGGGGGGTTTCATTAGCATTATTAATAGTTTAAGCCTCACCGATTTTATTAAAATGAGAGTGTATTTTCATTTATTGGAGACGTAAAATTTGAAAATATTATTTATTTTAAGTTTCAAGCGGGGGTGGTGAGTGACGCTTACATTAAAAAAAAAATTACTTTTTCCGATTTTAATAAAATGAATATGTGTTTAAGAATGCATATTTCGAAAATACTATTGATTCAAAAGGAATATTAAGTGGGTGAGCGATTGGGGGGGGGGGGGTTCCTTCACATTGCGAAAAATTTAACCTGAGTAAGATTTAATTAAGATTAGGGTTTATTATACCGTTTTGGGGGTCTTAAATATTCAAAATCATAACTTTCTTAAATAACGACTGAGTGTTAGGCAACTCATTTTAATAATACGCTTAAAATATTTAAAAATGCAGATTTCACGAGTGAATCAAGTGAATATTAAAAGCAAATTATGATGGCGAATGTCAGATTATTTTAAAAAACCAAAAAAAAAAACCCAAATAATTAAAATGCACGTAAAGCCTAGAAGGAAGATTTTCTGAAATAGGAAAAACCCGTAATCCTTAGTAAGAAGCTGAATTCCACGACTTTATTAAAATCAGATATCTGCGAAAGTTAGTCGCTAGAAAGCTTCTTCAATTTTTTTTTTCTTCTTTTTTGCTTTAATATTTTAGCAAAACCCTATTCGGCCAGTTCATTCAAATAGGGGTAACAATAGAGATATAACTTTTTTAAAGCAATTTTAGTCTTAGATTTGCTATCGACTAATTCCCATTGAAAAAAAGAGACAAATTAAAAAAAATTACAAAAAGTGTATGTACATTTTTTATAACATTACCTTTGACCTGGTCTTTTATCTATCTCTCCAGGAAAGGTACAACAATTAAAACAACACTTTATATTATTTTTAAGCTAATTGATGCCTCCATTTTTTACAGTATTTTATATTTTATATTTTAATATATTTTATTATTTATTTAAAATATATTTTAATATATTTTATATTTTACAGTATTTTTTATATTTTAATAAAAAATATATCTTCATGAAACGGGTTAGCAAGCTATGACAATATGAAAATTTGCCAACAAAAAGTGAGCTACGCCCGTTATTATTAGGCAATTCAAATTATATATATATATATTTCAAAATAGATAGCCAGAACTAATGAAAATTTAGTGATCTTTTAAATAGTGACAAAAAAAAAACACCAAAATTTCTACCTTTTGTATTTATATTTCATAAGATATTTTCAAAATTAGATCGTGCTTTAATTGGAACTTTTTTTGTGTAATTTCTTATTCTGTACTTATCTGAACACCCTGTATAGTATACAGTATTATATTATATTAAAAATAAACACACAATACATGGCACAAAACAATACTTTTTATGGATTTAAGATGTTACAAAAATATTTTTTATTTAATAATTTAGGTGCAAAACAGGGTGGACAGATATTACTGGGTTCCAAGAGCCCCCCTGGTAATACTAGGGTTAATAAAAAATATAAATTATGTGTTTTTTCCTTCTTTTTTTTATAGATATTCCTCTTTTATATTAAATAGTTTAATATAATTAATAAATATACTAAATATAAATATGAAAATAAAAAGATGATTTACTTTATTAAATGTTTGCTACAGGTGTACATCCATTAGAGCCCCAGGTACTAATTGAATAGGCCACTTAACTCATGCCCTCCGTATGCTCAGACAACAACTAATTCACAAAACTTCTCCACTTCTTTCGAAGCTATTATCTTATCAATTTCATTAGCTGTTTTTGTAATAGCACCTTCACTGAATTGTGAGATGTTTACAGAAAGTTTGCGGCTTTAGAAATATCGAGGATAAACAACAACTTTAAACGCATCGCACCGCAATTTAAAAAAAAAAAAAAAAAAAAAAAAAAAAAAAAAAAAAAAAAAAAAAAAAAAAATGTAACGATCTAAATAGTTTTTTTTTCACATACACACACTCCTATATTTAAGTTTATATTTTTTTTAAATTCTTACATATTTACTATCTATTACATACAGTAAAAATTTCCTTGAACATTCATCGTTATTTGATAATTAAAATTGTCTTTTTTAAACTACAATTTAGCCTAGTACAAGAAAAAAAAAATAATAGTTTGCAGTACAGACCCTCTCGTGTTCGGCCTTCTGTTAACCGGCGCTCGAAAAAGAGGAAAATGTCTTTTGTAATTTTCAAAATTTTATGCATAAATAAACTATTGTTTTACATGTAAATAAAAAATATGTAATATAAAAATCTGGTGCGATGCGCGCAACACACAACTTTCAGTTACCAACTTACTTTGATTAGAAATTCCCATTTTGTTAAATACCATTTCTAAAAACACATTATTCCACATTCATTTACTTATTTTTGCTTTTACTTGCTCTTTGAAGTACACTAAATTTTTATATTATTAAATAAAAGTTTTAGCTTGTGATAATACAGCAATGCAAGCATAATACTCCAAGTCGTCCGATTTTATAATGTTCTATATACCTAGTTGTTGAAAACTTCATATAGTTACCATGAAAAAAATAATTTCCGTTAAATGAACAGGGTGTACTGCTTAAGCGTGGGCTCAATGTGTTTTATGAGTTGACGGAATTTTTTTCTTTTTTTTCTCCTGTATATGTTTCTTGATTGAGTTTAGGCAAAACGAGAGACAGATAGTTTCTCCGTATAAACAAAAACAAAGGTACTTTATAGGAAAACAAAAAAGGCCCCTTCCCTAATTATGCCCCCTCAGAACATTTTAATAATGATAAAGCTTACATGTTATTAAACAATAGTTGATTCTCATTAAACATGAAGAGTTTAATCAAAATCATTAAAGCTATTTTAGAGAAAATCGAAAAAAAGGTGAAAATGGGAAAACAAGTTATAAATAAAGTGCCCCCTCCGTTTGATCAATTTTGATGAAATTTTTGCAGTCATATCGCGGGCGTACAGATACATCAAATACCCAGTTTTATCAGAATCGTTAGAGCCGTTTTTGAGAAAATCGAAAGGAACTTAAAAATGGGCAAAACGTTACAAAATAAAGAATTCACTTCGTTTGACCAATTTATCCAATATCAGGTTCATACGGTATATAGTTTTTGAGGTAATCTGTTCACATAAACACACACACACACACACACACACACACACACACACACACACACACACACACATATTTCGCGGGACATGGTTATTTAGACTCAGGGGACCTACTGAAATTAAGAATAATTATTAAGTTATCAAATGTATGAACCAGGTGTATTAAAGATTACGTAATAATTCATGAATTATTCAAGAATATTTTCCCTGTCGTCGTTGATACTGCAAAAATTCGTATGTAAAACGAGTTGTTCTAGGGTCCTAAAAGATTACGTATCTCACCAGCCAAAAGATGAATCATGCACAGTAACACTAAGGGCCTATTCACACAATCGGTTTCGTTCCCGCTCCGCTCCCGGTCAGCTCCCGCTCCACTCCCGGTCCGCTCTCCCAATGTCTTATCATATTCACATTATATAATTTTACACCGTTCACTTCTGAACGGGTGAAGCCATTAATAGTCGAATTCGTCTGTATTTGGATTTTAATTAATGATTAACTTTCAGTTATTAAAGAATTATTTTATTCATCAATTTTACGGCCAAAAAAAGTTCAACTTTTCGTTCGTAGAAATAGCTGTTAAGTTTACTTTTCTTGATGAAGAAGATAATATTATCAAAACATATAATAAGAAGAATATATTGCAACACTATGATAATTAATAATTACTATGATAATACTATGATAATTAATAATAATCATAAATTAATTTAATTAATGGTGCAGAAATTATTTGAATTTTTTTTCCGAATGTATTCGAATACGCTTGAAATCGGTAAATGCTGCAATTTACCTATTGTGTTCTCTTTTTTTCCTGATTCATAATTTGATTATTTTTTGCTTTAATATATTTTTTTGTTAATGATCTGACATTTTTCATAATATACCTACTACATTTTTATTCGTTTCAAATTGAACGTTATTTTTGTAATAGCAATGAGTATGTAGACGATAAATATATTGGTGACCGTTTTTTACATTAATTTATTGCCAAATATATCTCAAACATGAAATGAATTTTTCTCGTTGAAAAACCGCTTCACAACAAGATTTCGTGTTTTATTTTCTTTTTGGTAATTTTTTTTTTTTAATCATTTCAAGCGTATTCGGAAAAAAATTTAAATTATTTCTTCACCCTTAATTAAATTAATTTATAATTATCATTAGAATTATCATAGTGTTGCAATATATGCTTCTTATTATACCCTTACCAGCTATTTCTACAAACGAAAAGTTGAACTTTTTTTGACACAAAATTGGGTAGAGCGAGAGCGGAGCGAGACCGGACCTGTACCAATATTGTGATTACCCTCTTTCTATTCCTCTTTAGCATATTTTTCCAAAGGGGCCGGACCGGGAGCGGAGCGATAGTTTGAATGGGGTAGAGCGAGAGCGAACCGGGAGCGGAGCAAAACCGGAGCGGTACCGATAGTGGAATACTCTCTTTCTATTTCTTTTTAGAGTATTTTGCCATACCGAGAGCGGACCGGAGCGAAGCGGTAGCGGAGCGATAGTGTGAATCCGCCCTTATTTCAACGCCGGGATTGGCTTGGTAAATGAATTCTGTGTGAAACCAGCCATTAGGGAAATTTTAAATTCTAATACAATAAAAGTTTTGTGAAAGCAAACACTAAAACTAAAGCGAAGCGGTAGCGGAGCGATAGTGTGAATCCGCCCTTATTTCAACGCCGGGATTGGCTTGGTAAATGAATTCTGTGTGAAACCAGCGATTAGGGAAATTTTAAATTCTAATACAATAAAAGTTTTGTGAAAGCAAACACTAAAACTAAAAAAAAAACTGTGAATAAGATAATTTTGTTGTTCTCCCAAAAATCCTTTTTTAATTGACAAACTTTTTGCAGAAACTCTCTTCTCCTATTTATGTTGTATTTTTCCTCTACACCACTTCTTTTTTTCACAGTTTTTATTTGATTATCATAGTGAAAAGAATCAGATCGTTCCTTTCGTTATTGAAATTGAATGTTTAAAATTTTACCTTATATTTTCTAATAAATTGATGTTTTCCGTTATCCGGCGTTTCATTTATCCGAACACGCCGGATAAGGGAGTCTGTACATTGTGGGCATTACTCAGATATTTTTATAATTATAATGGTATATTTAATACTGTACATGATCAGGCACTATTGCTATTTCCAATGACAGATGAAGAATATTTTTTTTATTCGCTATTCGAATAAATGAACAATTAATGTAGGGATTATTCATTATTTATTGTGCGTAAACATTAAAAAATATCCGAGGTTATTTATGGTTATCTAAGATAAAGATATATCACTGTTAAATTTGAATAATGTAGTGAATAACGTATAAATTTTACTCGTTATTCGTTATCTACTGTCAACATATCTGAACGAAGTCCTTTTATTTTTTCTGAAGATATAGAATATTATCAAAAGGTGGTGTCAGAATGCCACAGGCCTCCAAGAGTTGCAAATTTATTTAACAATGAATAAATACAAATATAATTACACAGAGGTGAGGAATTAAAGAATTATATATTAGAACTATAACAAAAATACAGGATATAATTTCTTTAAACGTCTATCGTTATTGTTGAAATTGGCATTGTTAACTACAATTTAGCGTGATACAAGATGAATAATGAATAATAATATATATTTGGTACCCTTATTTATTCATCTAAATTGCCTGTTACTGAATTACAGAAATCTTTCCGAATCATAGAATGACTCTTGACTATTGGATATAATGAAATAACAATTTAATGTAAGTAAATGATGTGGGAAACTTAACAATTACAACTCTTTGTCATTTTTTCTATTGTAGTTTGATTATTTGGTCAAGTCATGGAAACTCGATGACAATAGATATTAAAGAAAATATTGAAAGATATTCTAGATTCTTCAACATGAAATAATTGAAAAACTCTATAATATAGATTTAGGGACCCCCCCATATTATAGGGAATGATCTTAAAAGAGCTTATTCGCGTTTATAGCAAGCTATATAGCTAAATTATTTCTATTTTATCATGTTAGTTACCGAAACATAGATTTATGTGGATAAATTGTCGATTTTGTGCGGGTGACCAATTAAATAACTCGGTCTTGTTCGTTTTACGACTATAGTTACTAACCAGTGATTTTTCATGGGGCAGTTTTATCTAATCTAGCATTAAAAAAATAGATTCACCTATTTTAAAAATAACACTATAGTTTCGAACAAAATAAAAGCAATAATTTAACATTTAGCTTACCTAGACCTCAAACCTTGTTCCATTTCTTTTACCAACGGTTTTTGTTACAGTCAGGCTTAAAACAGCTCCATCGAATAAAGGGCTTGAATTGAATACACATTTCATGCCAAAATTCTGTAAATCTATATAAATATGTACAGTAGGACCCCGATTATCCGGGGCTCTATGAAACGGGGTCCCGAGGAGCCAATTTTTTTTTTTTTAATTAGTTGTTTTTAATTTGTATGCCATTTATTTTGTATGTATAATACTTATTTAAAAAATGAAAACGTACATATTTTAACGATTGCACAGTGGATAACTATCTATTGTTCTTATTAATTATGAAATAAAATAATAAATGGAAAAACACGGCGAGCTGGAATCGTATGATGAGCTCTTTCCGGAAACTATTACTTCAATTAATATTCTAGGAACGGTATTGTTTTCAAGTCTTTCTATGAAACTGCTACTGTGGCCTGTTTGACTTCAAAACAAAATATTCTCAGTTGTGATTTAGTCTCCATTTAAATACGAATTAACTAAGTGTCACAAAAAAGGAAACGTGTCGTTTTATCGCCTGAACAGAAATTAACCATTAACGTATATAAAACTTTTTTGTTGATAAAAGTGATTTTCTGCACAGTTTTTTTTTTTTTTAATTAACCTTCTTTTCCATCACATTAAGTCAATAAAAGGTTGCAATTCGATTATACGGGGTTTTCGATTATCCGCGGACCACACCCATCATTACCCCAGATAAAGGGGGTTATGCTGTATATAAATTCTATTTGTATATAAATTTTGTACATTTGTGAATTAAATTCTTGTATGAACGGAAGAATTTAATGTTCTTAAAAGAAACGGACGCATTTTTCCTCACTATACTATTCCGTCATTTAACTTGTAACATTCATCGCCACGAAGAAAGATTCAAGACCAAAACAAAGAATAAATAAAATCATTTAAGTTGTTCATGCATTGAGACTTTTTTTCTGTATAGAATTCCTTGAAAGGAAGAGAAAAAAATATTTTTTTTTGTTATTGTAAAGTCTGATTTAGAGCAGAAAGTTGAAATTTTAATGAATTTATTTATTTGCAAATATTTAATTTTTTTTTACATAGATGCTTTGATAACTTTCTTTTTTAACACCGACGTTTTGACAAAACAAAGATTTTTTTAATCGATTTTTTGAAATTTTGAGAAACTCCACATGCCCAAAACAACATTTATTTTTCAGATGTATTGAATGAAAATAGATTTATCAAATCATGAAAAATGTATTTTGTGGGTAAATGTGTCGAAGACAAAAATTTAAGTTAAGGAAATCTCTTAATGCAAAAGTAGAATTTTTTTTATCACTTTTCCAATAATTTGAATATTTGTACATGCAGGGTTTCTCAAACCGATTTAATTGTGAAGTAAAATTGGCAAACTTTTATCTTCGTCAAATTTTTAATGTATTTAACTCACTTCCGTTTGTCTATGACAGTAAATGCCATCGTCGAAGAATATAAATAAAATAAAAAATAAAAAAAATAAAAAGAAAAATTTTGAATAATTACACTTGTGAAATATTTCACATTTAGTTCACATCGTTAACCTTTTTCAATAGTTTAATTAAATAACTAATGTTGAAAGTTTGACTTACGCCATCCACTGTATCTTACTTCAAAATATACTTATTCGAAATAGATCAATACTATATTCAAGTTAGGTGCGTTTTTTTTTTTTTTTTTTCAATTTATGTCTGCAAAAAAGACCCGCTGAAGTATGGAAGAGAACTCAAATTAGTAACCTGGGATTTAAAACTCAAAATTTGCGAAATAGATCCTTCCAAATGATTATTCTATACGGTCGCCGAGAAAATTACATATATCCAAGTAATGTACAGTACTTGCGTCATGATTCACTCGATCAACTCGAAGGATTAAAATAGAAACACCGTTTCTCTCCAATTCATTATTTTTAAATTCTCCAAGCGATATGAATTGTTCAAACATACCTATCTAAGTTGAGTAGAGCAGATAATGGAATGATATTAAGATGAGAGACACTCCAATGCTCGATTAAAATGTCATCAATCAATCAAATTCGCATGCTCTTGGAAAAATATACTACAACTAACAAAACTAGTATGATGTATGTATATGTATTCTTATATTCAAGGGTGGGTCCAGGGGGGAATGCTGTGGTTAAAACCTCACCCCCCGAAATTAAAAAAAAACATTATTGGAATAAATTTAGGCACCTATTTTGGTAAATATTTTCTAATTTAGTAGTATATATTAATTATTTATTTATAAAAGATTCCTATTATCTTTTTGGATACATAAGTGCTGTTTTATGCATTATATTGATGTACGGTCTATGGGGGTATCTCCGGGGATCTCGAAGCAAAAATAAAACGTCTGATTAATTGTTTCGTACGATTTATCTTTGGGATCCCAAGAGATGTCTCTATCTCACATTTTTCCGAAAAGTTAAAGTGGCTATGCCCATCCTACCGTCGCAAAATAGCTATATATGTACGTGCACATTTAAGTAGTTCAATACCAGTTATGTTTGCCAATTATTTTTATGTATTGTTATGTTTAATCTTAGCATAGTTTAATCTTAGGAAAACTTCTTATCTAAAGAAGTTTTCCTTTTAATTTATGTTTATATCATTCTTCGAATTCTTTTATTTTAATCTTGATCTAAAGCTCTTAAGCCCATAAAATGTATAATATAATTTTGTTCCGAAGGGACTTGTCCCGGAACAATCGAATAAAGAATTTATTTATTTACAAATCTTTTTCTTTTTACCGAAATTTTACCAAATCCCCCACCCCCGTAATAAGATTCCCAATCCTCAATACCAGATCCCCCATAATTTTTTTCAGGACTACTCTGCAGTAATGTCAGAAGTATCTAACAATAAATTTTCCAACAGTATCTCATCCCGACAGACAAATCATAAAAAATTAGCAAGATTAAAAACGACGAGACAAAATCGTCGATCCAAGATTAAAATATTAAAAACACTTTAAGGTTTAATAAAATAAAAATGATACGTGTCACTAGGATAAGATCAATATTTGGAAACATATTATTGAATAATAACAAATTCTTTCAAACACGTGTCATTCTGGGAAGTAAATCGAAGGTATCTTGTTCCGTCAATTTCCTTCATGCATATATTGATTTCATTGCTTTAACCTGCTTTAGTTTTATTAATTTTCATAAACGATTTCTTTATGCCTTTATTGTAGAAATCAAAGAAATATATGATATCGAAAGATATTCCAGTTCTGGACTTAATTTGATCCTCCGAGGCTGGATAAGTGATTTTTTTTTATAATTAGTCGGACGCAAGATAATCCTTTACAGCCTAAACCACTCTATATTCCCTCTTCTAACCAGTCTTACATGTTTTAAAATAATCTTATTCCTAATTGATACTATTGGTTACTTTGTCATTGTTATATTAACAAAGAATTGCTGGATAAATGATTTATACCATGCATGATAAAAATGAAAAGATGTGTGTACACAGGTCAGTAGCTCGCACCTTTGTGACCGAGCGAGTCGAGTCGAGCTACTGTCATGCGAGTTAAAAGGTCAAATAGCTGTCCTCTTATTAGGTCAGCTTCTCGCACTGTGTAACCAGGCCTTAGTCCAGACAGAGAAACTGGGAAATATATTACTACAGAAAAAAAAATCACATAAATATATATTTAATAATAATTAAATAATGAGTCTGTCATTAGGAGTATTTACATGCAAATAGACCACTTAGTCCCTGGTTTGGGGTAAATTAAGTGTGGGAATGAGCAAGTTAATGACGTCACTTACAACCCTAATCGTCTAGCATCTTAAAATATTGCAGTTATGTAATACGGTTGTTTGAGAATGGATCAAACACGTCCTACACACTGATTTCCCCGAAATGACAAACGGATTTAGTTTTTAATTTACCATCACTACAAATATTTACAATAATTCTTATCTGACTAGAACAGTGTTTACACGACATCATTGTTTAATTGTACAGTTGATACGTGACGCCAAAACAAAGAAAAAATACATGAAGAAAATAGTATTTTTCAACTTTTGTTGACCATTTTTTTTAATAAACTTAAATTTTTCTAATAACAACATAATCATGGTCTTATCTACGACTAATAACTCTTAATATATTTAATTTGTGGTTTAGCCAACATTGAACATCGAAGATCGGTATAATTTTACCATTTTGGTGGACACACAAGTTCCAACTCCATCACCAAAACTTCTATTCTAATTGAAAAAAAAAACTACAGATAAAAGTAATAGAGCATTAAAGTTGTCATTAATCAAAGAATTAGCTTACACCTGCGTAGAAATACAAATATTTTTTTTTTTTTTTGTTATATGTAACATTTTTTATTTGATGTAGCCTATTTCGAGTGGAGGCGCTGGAAAATAAGGGCAATTCATTTTTCTGTCAGGAAAGTAAAAATCGTTGAATTTAGATAATCGGTTAAGGCAAAACGACTTAAACTTTAAGTGACCCATTCGATGCGATAATTTTTTATAAGAGAATAAAATTTTCTGTGTGATGCATGTTTTCGAGTTATAAGAAAAACTGAAAAAAAAGAAGGACAAAATTTCATTTTTAGGGGGCCGCCATTTTTACAGGTAGCGTGATCTGATTGGTAGACTCTTGTTCTTTTAATGTAAATACCATAAGGATTAAAACGATCGCTATCAGAATTTTCGTCAGACGCCGATTTTCATCACGGGCCCTCTATACGACTAAATACTCTTAATATAATTGATAAAATATCAACAACGTGATCAAAGAAGAAGTACTCATGAGTTCAATGTGCCTGGCTTTAGATTGCAAGAATGTCAACCAGGACCTTATGGCAAGTACACTGGCTTCTATGGACGGTGATTCTAATAAAAGAGAAAAAGAATTCGTTGTCCTTCCTTTTCCTGCAAGTCCCTGAAGAACTTTTATGGTCAGACGTTGTAAGGACAGGCTATAAGGAACTTTTTCCTATAGCCATGGAAACTAAAGGGCACACGTAACCGTAAGTTCTTTTCTAAGATGTAAACAAATGCAAAAAAAAGTTATTGAATTTTGAAAATTAATGCAGACCAAAGAAAAAATAATTAACACTGCCTATCTTAATAATTCTTTGTGTCAAGTAAAATCCTTACCTCATTACTAGGGCCCGGATTTTCATGTAAAATAAAATGCTTAATATGTACACATATATATATATAATTATAATTATAGAAATAAGTAACATAAAATGCGAAGTATGTGAAAAAAAGAAATACTAAAATTCGATTAATATTAAAACAAAACCATATGTCCAACAGTTCTAATAAATGTTCTAGATTTTACGAGAATCTTCTACGCTTTTCGATAACCTTCTAGAATGTACGATTTCAGGCTAAATACAGGAAGCAATGGACTGGAATCGTAGTCTCGCTCGGCACATGGAATCATATGATTGATTACTTTTGTGTTACTGCATCGTTGCAAGGAGTTAATTTTATGTAACTTTAATAATAATTTGAATTTTTATTGTTTATTTGATATTGTGAATTATTATTTGGATCTAATAAAAAATATTCAAACCCGCTATGGTTTATTAGGCAACGACATATTGTTCATAATAAAGTCGTTTGTATATAATATTATTTTGTTAACATTAATATTTTTTTATTGAAAATCATTAAACGCTCTTATAATGATTATTTATCATCAAAAGCCGCAATTATTTAAAGAAACAGGGTTATATGTAAAATAAGATTATTAATGAATGATTTCAGAAACTTTAAAACATAGATAAAATTGATTACCATAAATTGCCAATTTTTATTCTTCTAAAGAAGTTTCATTTCCTTTGAACATTTTTTTAGCCATGATGAAGACCGTAAATGTGTTTAGATACCTAAGTATTAAAAAGAATATTTGTACCGCCTACATTTAGATTCACCATGCATCAAAGGAATACGAATGTTTTAATTTCATATACCGTTTGGTTTCAACGTTGTAACTAAGGTTAAACAAGGATTTTTTCACATCTATTCTTAGCAGTTTTAGGTTCTCAAAGACAAATCCTGTTCTTTTTTTTTTTTTTTTTTTTTGTATATAATGTGAAAAAAAATATATTTAATCATTTTTCTTTCCCTTATATGCATGTGTATGTTTATGAAGTAAGTATGTTTTTATCCCTAATTATATTTGGTTCATTTGTGTGGGGCATGACCCCAGCTGCCTCATAATCACGGTGCTGACAGAACCATTTTTGTATGAGTTGATTACCTTGTATTAAGAAGGAATGCGATTTAAACAACCAAAAGTGTTGTATTTAGGGCATATTAACCTAAATGCATTATCCGTTTAAAAATACAATAAAATTAAAAAACCAAAATATTTGAGGGGTGTCATGACACCGTGAACTTATAAATATAGAAAAAGTTGAAGACCATATTTGGAGAGGGCGGGGAAAATTGTTGGAGGAGTTAATAAAAATGTTAAAAGGAAACCTTGAAGATGGAACTAATTCCGAAACTTAGGTTGAAAAATGAAAAAAATTCACCTGTTTTTTTAATAAACATATGAAAAAAAAAGAGGATTTGATATCTCACCTCTCATTTATTTGAATATAATATTGTTGATCTTCCTAAAAACAACTTGAAATACATACATATATTATTAAATTGTTCACGAAGACTCAGGTATTAAGGTGTTTTTACTACGGATTCGTGTCATAAGAGAAACATTTAAATGAATAGTTAGTATGAGCTAAATATTGATGAATATACTACGAAAAATAAGATTTTAATTTATGGATTTAGATAGATTTACGAGATCGAGTCGATTTGACAACCATAAGAAAGAAAACAGTTACCTCATTTATACGCACTCAGACCTTAGTAGTGTTATGTGATTTTCTTATCAGTAGTATAGATTTTTATGATCCATTTCTAATGTTTTTCTCTGATTTCAAACATTCTTATCTATTAAGAGCTGTTGGATATTTGAAGATGATTAAACTAAAGGATTTACAATCTCATTCATTAATTTATACCCTGTTATTACAATTTTAAAAAAGGGAGAGAATAAATACAAAACAAGAAGTTCTTGTTACTATTAGCGTGTTTTTTTTTTTGTTTTTTTAAACCAACACAGACAAAAAAAAAAATTGTATACCTTATCGAGTCTATAAACTTCGCGTGTAGTCAAATTTATATGTCTACTACATAATTAATCAGGTTTTGAAGTGATAAATCTTTAAAACAAAACTAATTAATCAAGTCACAATTCGAATAGCCTTTCGGTTTTGGGGTTTCTTTTTAATTTTATCAAAAAATTCCTCGAAAATTGTGTTGTTGAAAAGCACAACGGGGAATTCTTAACTATTCAAAACGAAATAATTATTGTAAAACTTATGGTTTTGTCGATATGAAGATTTACACAACAACGAACTTAAGCCAGAAAAAGAAAACAAACATCAGGAGGCAAATATCAATGCTATACCCTAATGATAATTTAATAACATCTGGAATTCGATATTAAAAATTTGAAAATTCGACTTTTTTTAAACAAGCAGTTCTACTTCTTTTTTATTTTATATAGCAATGATTTCAATGCATCAACATAACAAATCACAGAGTTGCGCGATACATTATTTATAATTACGAATTTATTCATATTGCGATTTTGATGGGAATGTGAGTACTAATTTATTCATACAACATTATAGATATATACGATTACAAAAAAATAAATTCACTGTAAAAATCGTAAACATTCACAAAAAAAATGTGAATATTTACACAAAAACCTGTGAATAAAAAAAAACACTCATAAAATTCTGTGAAACATAAAAAGCTTTTCAAAAAGAAATTATTGATACATTGAATCGGTCGTTTGAGAAACCCGACATGTCTACAGATTCAAATTATTAGAAAAGTGAAAAAAACGTTTCTACTTTTGCATTATGAGATTTCCTTGAATTAAATTATTTTCTCCGACACATATTCCTTTATAGATATGATTTTATAAATCTATGTTCATTCGATAGATATGAAAAACATGTTTTTTTTTACATGTAGGTTTTCACCTGATTATGAAAGACAAACGATTGTTAAATACCATATATTTTGGAATTGACTGTACAAAACACTTACAAGCTTATATACATTGTCTAATAAGTGAAAAATAACTGAAAGTATAAATATATAAGATTGAAATTGGCAAGATTAAAATTTATGGATCTGCATTCAAATCTTCTATAGGTTTTTTGACAGTGACAAGCCAAGCAAAAATTGTATGCCAAAACGTATTTACTGCTTTGGTCACAGGAAGATATTTTTCAATATCCTGGATTTTTCGAGTTTCTCCCGATAAAGATTATTTGAATGTTCTATAAAACCCGATAGATCACCTCGGCTCTTGAATTAGATGTCTCGGCATGCAAGGAGGTCAAAAATAAAATAAAACGAAAATAAATTTTTGGACATGTCGAGTTTCTCAAACGACTGATTCAATTCTGTTAGTAATAACACAAGTAAGTATAAATAAATTAGTATCCACACTTGTAAATACGAATTTATTTGTAGCCCTATTAAAAATAATGTAATTTGAATATAAATCATGCAATATAAATAAATTTTTATTCATATTCACATAAAAATCATAATGTGTATGAATCGGTATTCATAAGTATGCTCAACTCAACAAATTATATGTTTCTTATTTATTTCCTAAAAGAATAATTTAAGAAAGTCTGGCACGTGGGTTGAAATTTCAACACACCGACTTCTTTTTCTTTTTTATATCCAACTAATTTTTTAATTTCAAATTTATTTTCAAAGCTTTTAAATGCAATTATCTCGAAACTTTCATAAATTTTGGAAATTATTTGCGTTATATTCTGTATATACCGGTATGTTTTTTTTGTTTTTTTTCCTTATGTATAATTTGTAATTCTGCTTCTTTGTGAATTAATAGCCTAATTAATTGATTTAATTGAATATTAGGACTGATAATAAAGATGGACATTTTTTATGTCCGTCAAACTACTTTGGTAAAAAAGAAAATTTATATTTTTAAAAATTATATTGAGAGATCTGTAGAAAGAAAGCTGAAAAAATAAGCACGAATATGTTACACTTTTTTTTTTTTTTAAGACGATAGCATCTGATTTTAATAACCCCGATTTTTACTTTCACTTACCTATATATGAAATATATAGTAAGTGGAAGTATTGCGATCGTGAAAAAATTCGACTTCCGGTTTTCAACGGAAATACACGTTTTGTGGTCCCCTGAGTCGAAATGACCAAGTCCCGCGAAATGGTCTGTGTGTGTGTGAACAGACTAGCTCAAAAATTATAAACCGTGCGATCCTGAAATTGGGTATTTAGCGTAGGTATATGCCCGCAACGTGACAGCATAAATTTCATCAAAATTACTTAAAGGGAGGGGGTACTTTACATAATAACTTATTAGGTTTTTTTCGATTTTCTCAAAAACGGCTCTAACGATTTTGATTAAACTGAGTATTTCATCTATTTATATGCCCGAGATATGACTGTAAAAATTTCATCAAAATTGATTAACCGGAGGGGGGACTTTACTTATTAAATTTTGTAACATTTTCACGTGTTTTTTTTATTTACTCTAAATCGGCTTTAACGATTTTGATCAAACTGGGTATTTGATGTATTTATATGCCCGAGATATGACTGTAAAAATTTCATCAAAATTGATTAACCGGAGGGGGGACTTTACTTAATATATTTTGTAACATTTTCACGTGTTTTTTTTATTTACTCTAAATCGGCTTTAACGATTTTGATCAAACTGGGTATTTGATGTATTTATATGCCCGAGATATGACTGTAAAAATTTCATTAAAATTTATTAACCGGAGGGGGGACTTTACTTAATAAATTTTGTAACATTTTCACGTGTTTTTTTTAATTACTCTAAATCGGCTTTAACGATTTTGATCAAACTGGGTATTTGATGTATTTATATGCCCGAGATATGACTGTAAAAATTTCATCAAAATTTATTAACCGGAGGGGGGACTTTACTTAATAAATTTTGTAACATTTTCACGTGTTTTTTTTAATTTTCTCAAAAATGGCTTTCACGATTGTGACCAAACTGGGTATTTGATGTATGTATATGCCAAATATGTGATAGCCAACATTTCATCAAAATTGATCAACCGAAGGGGGGACTTTACTTAATAAATTTTGTATCATTTTCACGGGGTTTTTTATTTACTCAAAAACGGCTTTCACGATTGTGACCAAACTGGGTATTTGATGTATGTATATGCCAAATATGTGATAGCCAACATTTCATCAAAATTGATCAACCGAAGGGGGGACTTTACTTAATAAATTTTGTATCATTTTCACGGGGTTTTTTATTTACTCAAAAACGACGATTAATAAAAATAAGATATGAATGTAGAAAAATGTGTGACTTTGGGAAATGATATTTAACAAAACACGTCAATTTCTTATCTAAGTAAGTTGGTAACTGAAAGTTGTGTGTTGCGCGCACGCACCAGATTTTTTTTTAGTTAGCGTGCCTTCTGGTGCGTATCATCGCCATGGAAGCTGCTGTATTCCGCCATAGGAAATTATATGAATATGTAACCATGTCATCTCACAAACCTACTTGTTAACCAATAACGATAATTGGTTATGATGTTTTCAATGCAGCTGCTTATGTTAGATCTTTCTTCAAATTTATTCTCACAGTTGTGTCTAGTTGAAGATGTCTTGGTTTTTTCTTTCTTTTTTTTTTTTCAAATTTATTCTGACAGTTGTGTAGTTAGCCTGTTCTATTTACTGGCTTATCATCTGTTTAATAATGCTCCAAGGACTTATTGCATCAGTTACCAGAGAAAACCTCAAAGCTTAAGAAACAAAAAATACTGCGACTGTTATGGTTTTATATATATATATCGGATATGTTCTCTTGACTGTTGATATTAACTGTTATAATAGGGTTCTGGAGGTTCAGACAATAATAAACAACTATATTATGGCGACGTTTCGAGACTCAATTGTTCTTATAATCATGCCATGTATGAAAAAATAGGTTGGAATACAAGTATATGAGTTACATAGGTAAGATTTACACTAAAGACAACAATTATATACATATATAAAATACATGGATTGTAATCTTGAGAAATCCTTCATTTGATAAGTAGATAAAAAAAAAGATAAAAAAAAAGCGCATTGTAATTGTAAAAAAAACTTATTTTTCTGATCTTGAATTAAAAAAAAGAAATGATGTGGTTGCATCCTACGCTCAAGGACCATTTCTGTTTGATAAACTAACATAGTTTGATATAGTTAAGTTTACATCCAGGTAAGCTTTGAGAACTACTGAATTTCTATCAAAACCCTTGAAATGTCTTCAGAAGCTAAACTAGTGTTTTCACAATTTGATCAATGAACCTTTTTCTCAGTAACCATTCGCTTAGCTTACAACATTTCTTATTCTTCGTGTTTATTAAATTATTTTGAACATTTATGTAGGCAATTTTTTTTCTCGATATATTAATTAGAAATGGGTTTATAAAAAAATAAAATAAATAAGCAACGCTCTAGACACCATTCATTTGAATGTACTTTGGATATTCGATTTTGAATTAAAAAGAAATTACGCGTGTTTATCACACGCTCCAGGAGTATTTTAGTTTTACAAAAAAAAAAAAAAAAAAATAATGTAAATAAATAATTTAGTTAATTTCAGATCTCGCTAAATATAGGAAACTAGTTAATATGAATTAAAATGATTACAATTGTTTCAAGCGATAAACTGTAAAACATTTTTAGCTCGCTTAAAGTAGTTATATCAGAATTTCGAGGGGTTTTCACCATAACATGTGTGTGAAAACCTGTACTACTACAACTCATGAAGGTTCTTGGGTTCAGTACCAATGAACTATCCCCTGAATTGGAGAAACGTATTAATTATGTCCAATAGCTATTACAGATGTTTATATTAAACGGCTTTCTTTCTTTGAAATATTTTTATAAAAAAAAAAAAAAAAACCTCTTGTAGTCATAGTTATTAATTTTTCTTTTCTATGTTTATGTTCCATATAATTATTGCCTGAAATCACCTCTATTTATTAAATTACAGCCCAATTTTTAGGGTGTAATTTTAGAAAAATTTTAATAAATAAGATATTGTTAACTTTTTTTGGATGAAAGAAAATTAAATGGTACACAATTTAATATAGTGTATAGTTCATAACTTTATCATATTCAAGATGCACGGTATGTATGTTTGTTATGCATATGTAAGTGTTGATGAAAATATCGTTTCGATTTCCCAACCATTAAATTCCATTCTTACCGTTGATGACAGAGAGCATAGTGTTGAAAGGGGGGGGGCTGACCCCAATCTATTGACTAAATGCCTTGCCATTGACAACAACAACAACAATATTACCAAGCAATCAAGGTATCACTAACCTTCTTTAGTCTTTGCAGATCAGGTGTGTCCAAGTCTCTCCGTGTTGGTAGGGTAGGAGATCAACTGAAAATAAATAAAAGTTATTTATTAGTATAAACAATTAAATAATAAAAAACAGAACAACAAAGGTATTGTTAAGTAATTTTAAATTATATCCGAGAGCCCACAATCGGTTTTTTTTTTTCACTCAACTATTTTTTTCTGGATGTAAAATGTTACAGAAAAATTCACTTTTACATTAATTTTTAATGTTTTTCTGACAACTACTAATTTTTTCAGATCTTTTATTTGATAATTTAGGTGAAAAACAGGGTAGAGAATTATTAATGGGCTCCAAGAGCCCCCTTGGTAACCTTGGGTTAAATGATTATTTTTTGAACTTAAAATAACATTCTTGCCTGTATATAATTTTTTATGGCCTCTAAATAAATTTATATTTTATTTTAGTAATAAAATTAGACTAAACTTCAAAATAACACTCTATTTTGTCGTATTGAAACTAGAAAATATATGGAAAACTATACAGTTAAGTACTTACATGAGTAACAAACATATTATGTTGATAATATTTCTATCTGTTTTATTACGAAGAACACTTCATGATAACCCGTTATTTAGAAGCATTCTTGTGACAGGTAGCATCCATGAAAGCTTTTTCGGTCTATTTATTCGTGTTAAAATAATTTAAGATGGACCTTGATATTTATAGTTGAAGAAAACCTTTCGAAAAAGTGGAGTATTCGACGAAATATTTATAAGAAAATGGGATTATAGAAGAACTTTACGTTCGTTAATTTTCCAAATCGAATGACGATTATAAGAGGAAAAAAGGATGTCAACGATTTGAACAAACATTTAAAAACACTTTCACCTCCTTCGCAATCATTTAAAACGATTAGATATCAATAAAATAATCTAGTTGTTTTCTTTTATTTATTTTTATTTTTTTTTAAGAGTTATAATGGAAAGTTAATATCGAATTTAAACCTAAAATTATCATTAAGTTGAGAAATGAAAAAATAAAACTATACCCCTAAAGCAGTGGAGACCTCAAACATCAACCACCCCCCCCCCCCCACTACCAGAATACGTACCTCTATATATGCCGAAAATAAGTCATCTTTACTGATAAGCCATAGAGATTACATTGAAAGTACAACCAAAGTCTAATAGAAATTATTCTTTTGTAATTCAGAATGCTGTGTGGCGCCCCATAAATCAATTAACTGTTCAGCCCTTGATCAATTCGAGTGATAAGAGGGACACAATCAAATTCTATTTGTGTCAGTGGCGTATATACAAAAAAAATTCGGGGAGGGGGCCAAAGTGGTGATGACCGGGGGGGGGGGGGGGGGTCCAACTAATCATACCTATAGGCGACCGATTATTAATGGGGTTCTTGCAATGACATTTGAATAACTTTATTAGCCATTTTAATAGGTTTTGCATGATTCATTAACATAATTCAGATTAAAATAATTATTTTTACTTTATATTACTAATTAAAGGGGCGGGGGGTCTACATACGCCTCTGATTTGTGTACCTTCAACACTTCAAAGAACGCTGATACTAAAGGGCCACACTAGCCTAGACCTTAGTATAAAGAAGTCAAGTTTTTTTCAGTATTCAACAGTGTGAATTCGACGTCTATTTAATAAAATAATCCCTGTGGTAGTGATTAGCATAGCAGCCTACAATACTAAAGGTCGCGGATTCGCATCCCGATGTGGTCCTAGGATTTTTTAAAGGGAGTAATAATCCTTGGATATGCAGTCCCTCGGATAGGAGGTAAAATGGAGGTACCGAGCCAGTACGTCAGATACTCGTTAAAGATCCTTATCCTAATTATACCTGGATAGGAAAATTTAGGACTCCCAGTGTAGCATCGTCCGATTAGCCTTATAAAGGGACATTAAAAAAAATAAATACACATAGAAATTAAATGGACATAATAAAAATCGAATAAATGGACACCGATTTGTTATATGAACTTTCCTTAAAATCCTATAGAAAAAATAATAAAAATAAAATAAATCATAAACCACCATTATTAAAAGAATCCAATGAAAATAAAGGAGTGGTTTTTCTTATTATCCTCACATCCTGTTTCCAAACGTGGTCTTGAGGTTTTTGAAAATTATTTAATGTTCATGGAAAACCACGATGTCGTATTCCTGTTTTCCGATAATCGATGAATAATTTATATTGCTTCCTATTATTTAGGGGGACAAAATTAAAACAAAAAAATAAAAAGTGAGAACACCCTGCGCTTCCTCAATTAACGCCTTCACAACAAATTGCATACCCATTGTCATGCCCACCTAAGAATGAAAATAGATAATCTTACAAGTTTCAAAATATAAAAAAAAATGCTTTGAAATTTTACCGGCGCATAGCAGGTCCCAACGTCGATTTTCGAAAACTATTAGCTGACAATACCTTTTTGATTTTTAAAACTGAATCTAAAGAGACTATTCCAAAGACAGTTTGTGCACTACTGAAATTCAAATGATTATGCTAAAAAGGTTGAATAATCAACTTAAACTTAAATTATGATTTACCGCAAATCACTCATTTTTTTTTATTAAACATACATATATATGGTCCTTGGAAGAAAAGGAGTATAAATGATATTTTTATCATTTTGAAAATATAAAAGTTACGCTTTGAAAGAATATTTTATGTGGAGTTAAGAGATTATTATTTTTTTTATTTATTCAAAATACTCAATTTTAATTATTTCTATTTCTCAGCATGCCCTGCTTTACAACATTATTATAAAAATGACGAGTCGTAATTATAAAAGATCTCCCATACAAATAGCGCCATTAGATTACAATATAAATCAACTTTTTTTTCTTCTTAAAATTGAATAATTTGAAGCTAAAAAAAGCTCTAGGACTGACGAAAAAAACAAAACAACATTTTATTCCAACATTCGGGATCGATTGATCATAATTGCTGTTCATTATTCGGTCCACCATTCAATAACTATTTAGCTCCAAAAATCATTAAACTGATTATTCAAAATAGCACATCTAATTTTAGCAGGTTTCACCCACTCTAGTGTGTAAAACATCTGTCTGTGTTTTTGTTAAAAATAGTTTCTGACGATCATAGTCAACGGAGAGATATAATAGTGCTAAAATATTAATAATAAAAAAGATAAACATGAACACGTGTTATTTAAAGAAATGGCTTCAAAATAATATTTAGAGATGCAGAATTCCTGCACTAAGTTCATCATTTTCTTTTATTCCATCGTTAGAGAACAGATGAAAAATGATTTTATAAAGGAAACCGAATAGAATGTCCAAATTATCTTAGAATTTGTAATTTTTTTGTAAGGTGGACTGTAGCATTAGACCTCTGTTAGGTACTAATCCAAAACGAATTCAATACAAACTATAAACTGGAGGCTCTCTACAGGTATGCGAAATATTTAAAAAATAAAAACATTAGTTAGGAAAATATTGTCGAAACCTCTAATAAGTAATTTTCTGATTCAATTTCTCGATTTGACTGTAGAGATGCGCTAACAATAAAAAAGTTTGAACTGGATTAGTCCGAAGTCACGAAAAGTACAAAAAAATAAGAAAAATCATCTGACTTCTTCGAAATTCCCATAATCCTGTCTTCGGTGCTTTAGAACGAATATGAAACGTAATTTCTCATGACCTCCAATGGAGTTGAAGGTCAATTATTTCGAAGAATCATCGTTTTGAAATAAGTAGGTTCAAATGGTTCTTCACTTTATTACGTATGAATACGGCGACGTATAGATCATAAAAGTCATTAAAGTATGATTTTATCAGTGAAACATTTATTAGGACATTAATTATTTCGTATTAAAAGCATTAGATGTTAAATCAATTTGATGGTTTAGGCAAGGGCGCATGAGCTCAACATCATAAGCCCAAATAGTTCCTATTTCAGACATTTGTAATTGATCGAAAGCTTTAAGCGTTTGTCTAGGAAATGCTATGTAAATTCTTATATCTAGTGTCATCGGTATATTTCATTCAGTTCCTGTCATTTAGGCTTACAATTTAAAATATTCAGATGATTTAATGATTGATAAAAAATTTTACTTTTTGTTTGCCTTTTGAGTGAGGTGGGTATTTTATTAATAATTTGATATCTCTGAATATGAATATGCAACATAAATGTGAAAATTAGTTATCGTTACAAAGGGATCCACATTACCGTATAATATATATATATATATATATTATAACGATAGCACTGCTCAACGACAAAATTACAACATGTGGACTATCATTGTGGGGGTGCGCTGCAACCGAATTTGGCAACCGTTTTTCTCGCCTAGCTCTTAATTTATAGATATAACACGTAAGACCTGTTTTATCTAATTTCTAATGTTAAAATTAGCTGTGCATCTTATGTTTTCCATTTCGGTCTCCATCATATTTATGTTTTGAAGTGCGTATAACAGGAATATAACCTCGTTTTCTTATTTATTAATTTTTTTATTGCGTCGGTTTCCTTAAAGTATATTTTAATAGAAAAAAGAATCGGCTTTAGGGCTCCAACAACCTACTAATTCCTCTCGTAACCAATCCTTCGCAAAATCCTTATTTTGTAACAAATAAAATAATCCCCGTTCCCGATACCAGTCCTTCCATAGTAAACTCCTGACCCACCCAAACCCACTTCTATCCACCCTCGCTTCCTCCTCAATTCCAGACAATCCTCCTAGGCGTCTGAAAAGAAGATGGGCTCGAGATCTTATAAGTTAGATATTAGTTTAGTACTATCAGCGGATGCTTTATCTGCATGCTTATTCATGACATTATTATCTTTTATTTTAGCACATTTACTTAATGTATTATTAATAAATACCGTTTCAAATTTAAATAAAATGAAAATGAAGGGAAAAAACGCTATATTATATTAATAAAATAATTTTTTACCATCATACTTATTTTGAACATTTTACTTAGGACAATGGCTGTTATCTGCCTTGCGGCACAATACAAATTACACTGACGATATTCAGAGACATTTAGTTAGCTGTATGTTCCTTGTTCTGCTTAGGATGCATGTTTTCAAATATTCTCTTCTTGAGAATATTATACATATATATATATATATATATATATATATATATATATATATATATATATATATATATATACGATAGGATGATTAATAGTCAGGATTTTCAGTTTAATCTCTTTTTATTTTGAAATACTAACGTTTCGATCCCTACATGTCTCTGTATTACTCAGGACTCAAAATCCCTGATGAAGATCCAGATGTAGGGACTTACGAACTTACTGAGATTAGAAATCGAAGTGTTTCGATAATATGTAAACACCATTCCTCAATTCCACAAATGTTTTCACATTTACATGCTTATATTTGTATACATCCATAAGTTATAGAATTGCTAAACTTGGAAGTTCTCAGTATTTTTTTATTTATTATTGCTTATTTCTTCTTTTAAGGGGCCTAATTTCATCAGCAGGCGAGTTTTTTTATTGTTCCCTGTTTTGACAAAAATTATTAAGTAAAGTGCCCCCTCAAATTGATCATTTTTGATGAAATTTTGACTGTCACATCGCGCGGGTTATACATACATCGAATACCAAGTTTAATCAAAATCGTTAGAGCCGTCTTTAAGAAAATCGAAAAAACCGTAAAAAGTAGACAAAATTCATTAAATAAAGTACTCCCTCCGTTTTACCAATATTAATATAGTAAAATACCCAATTTCAGGTTCGTAAAGTTCATTTCGCGGGGCTTGGTTATTTGGACACAGGGGACCCCAAAACGTGTACATATTTCCGTTAAACACCAGAAGTCGAAATTTTTCACGATCGAAATACTTTCCCCTTACTATATATTTCATATATAGGTAAGTGAAAGTAAAAAATATTACACTGAAAATCCCGACTATTAATTATCCTATCTTAAAGAAAAACAGTTGACTATTACACACCTCTAATTTCTCTTCTTTAACTATTTCTTTCTAAATTTAAAAGAGTTATAAGCAACGGAGGAAATGTGGCGTGTATAGTTGACGAGTTAATTAGCCCCTGGTCCCTCCAACATATTTTTAATTGTAATGATGCAGCCGTTGTCTACAAGGTAGTAGCATGCTTGCAAAACAAAGAAGAAAGATTTCATAACATTTATTAAAGCAGAAATCCCATTGGGAGTCACCGGTTAGCATGACAATCTACTAAACCCAAGGTCACGAACATAGCCCGACAGATGGTCCTAGGTTTTCTTAAAGGGATTAAAAAATCCGTGGTTTTGCCGTCCTTCATAAGGTACTAAAAATGGCGGTACTGAGTTTGTCCGATGCCTGGTACTCCTTCAAAACCCCTACTTTATGCCTGCGTAGGCAAAATTTATGACTGTAGCATCGCCTGATTAGCCACATTAACAAAAAGCCCTTGGCAATAATAATGGGATCGAATATTGTTCCCCATGTTTCGGGTTTTCCTCGATGTGACTCTCAAATGAGAAGAGGTAGCAGCAAACAACCGGTGTTCTAATTAGATGCAGAGATCGCTTATAGCAATAGCCCATGAACCAACTTCTCTGCCTAATCACTGTTCTATTGTTGTGAAACCCAATGGATGGGTCCTTGAGCCTTTGCCTAGATCTCAGGTCATCAATGAACAAACAACGCATGATATCTTTATTATCATCGAAACAGGTCGAATATATGGATCGCCAGATG
Source organism: Aelia acuminata (assembly GCA_911387785.2). NCBI lineage: Eukaryota > Metazoa > Arthropoda > Insecta > Hemiptera > Pentatomidae > Aelia > Aelia acuminata. The sequence goes on along the minus strand of OU426980.1, from coordinate 50,567,674 downwards.
GTTAGGATCCATCTTACACTCGATATCGAAAAGAAACAAAAGACCTTGATGATATTCTTATCATTTCAGATGTAAAGTAATCAACGTAATAAGAGGGTGTTACGGATAAATGGAATGGGGGTCGATACAAAAATATAAATTATCTTTCTATTACATAGAAAAGTTTTTAGAGTAATATTATTTTTTACGTTTCGAAAATTGGCAAAAAAGTACTAAGTATTTACTTAGTACTTTATTAAGTACTAGTACTTTAAGTACTTTATTATTAAAATTAAGTAGGGGGAGAGGGGGTTGGTTGGCATAGGGGGTAGGTTGGCCACTGGCTTATAGTTTCCGTCACACCTGTTGTGAAGGCCCCACCATTGTACCATGTAACCCGCTCGACCTCGGGAGTCTTGTCCTGAGTTTTCAATCCGATGCTAACAGTGTAGAGAAGAGTGTGCTTCATTGATTGATTTTAAAACGTGTAAGTAAATTTTTATATTTTCAGGAAATTTGGTTTAAAGGCATGACAAAACATTGGACTCCGATTCTGTTCACATAGCCCCAAACTCCTTTGAAAAACCCAACCTTTCGATTAACCAGTTTCTTGGTTGATTGTTCTCCCCTGTCCTGGCAGCCATCTTTCATATGATCTCTCCTGTGGGGTTAGTTGGCTTTCTTTAACTGGGGTTTGTTCGCGCAGTAGCAATTCACAAAAGCAAGGTAAACATAAACAAAGGTGAAACTACCAATTGTCTTTAGTTCCAACAAGGAGGATGAGAGCAATTTTTCTTATGCAGAAAGCGACGACAGTCTAAACTTCTATCTTCTTTTATTGTCATTCTATTTTCCCTTAAAAGCTGTTAAAAACAAATTCATAATTAATATACCATTATAGTGCAGCTTTTAATAACAATAATATCTGTCAGGCAGTACTTGAATGAGATGGCTAAACAACCCCACCTTCTAGGCCAACCTGCCCCACGTAGGGGGTTTATTGGCATACTCTGGATTGACGAATTCTTCAATTTTCTATGATCTTAGTATTAAATATTATGTGGTGAAAAAAATACTTGGAGTTTACAGAGGTATCAGCCCTATTGGGATTGTATTAACAGAAATGACTTAACAATCAAAAAAGTGAAAACTGTTGCCAACCAACCCCGCTCTCCCCTACTAATAGAACTTTATTTTTAAATTTTCTTTATTTTATTTTTGTAATTAATCATAAAATAATCATATAACTTTTAAAATTAATGAAATGCTGTACATACAGAGCTACAACAGGGTTTGAAATATGAAGTAATCATTCTTTGATTACTTCTTGTTTAAAATGTTATTTCTTGTCCTAGTTTTGTTTTCCCTCAAATAGATGACATGGATATCTAAATTTCCCTGTTCGCACATGATTTAAAAGGATATAAAATCCTTCCACTGCTTGAATTGTCCCATTTTTCTTCTTTGGCACAAAGTATTGTCTCATCGTCCGTATGCGTCTTCTGTATCAGCCTATAGTATGCTACACGTAACGTTACTGTTTTTGCAATAGTTAGCTGAGGTGGCGGATTTAGCATGAAATTGGGGGGGGGGGGGGGGGGGGGGATGACCCCCCACTTTCTAATAACCACGTGGCTGACAGCACCGTTTTTTTACAGAGATTAATTCCTTGTATTAAGGAAGACTGCGATTTAAACAACCAAAAGTTGTTTAGTCTTTGTCACTGTCACTAAGACGATTGAACTCCTCTTCAATCATTTCCACAATATTGTCTTTACCAGGATTTGAAATAGATAATTAAAAAAATAATATCTGATCATAATTTTTATCTGGAAATTTAAAAAATTATTTGATGATTTTTATCAAGTGAGATATTCATTTCTGATCATGAGGAAAAGAAAATAAGTTTTTGTTCATTATTTTTGAATAAAAATGTAACAATTAAATATAATGATCATTTTGAAGTCAAAATTTGTTGAGTGTGTTGGTGCACGACCCGCTGTTGTATGCTCGGGGTTCACTTTTATTTCGTGGAGGCCCCACGGAATATATCTCGACCCTCCTATCATGGTTAGAATAGATTGGTTACACCTCTAGAGTAACCCCCGCATGCAACACATGGCCAGGTAGGGGTGCCAAAAAAAAAAAAAAATTAGAAATATTTTTATTTATTTTTTAATTTTCCATGCTATATTTCGAGTCTGCAATTGTAGATGAAGAATATTTTTATCAATTTTCAGCGACGGAACATCTTTCTTTTCGAAATGAATTAGAAGTTTTGGGATAGAAGTTTATATCTAAACATCCTTTAATCAAATTAATGCATGAATACTTATTACCAGTTAACTACTCCAACTATATCAATTAAAGATTAGCTATCTACATTTTTTCAATAATATGTAAAAAATAATAATTTAAATTTAAGTTTGACTATGAGCTGCATACGTGTATTTTATAAAATTATATGCGGTGATATTTTGTAATAATAGAATAAAAGCTATTCTATCGAGATAGATAAATCGTTAAATTAGACGGGAATTGGACAGAATCAAATTTATTTTTTAAATTTGCATTAGGTAAAAAAACTCCCTTAGATTTATTTTGAAAAATGTTTAACAAATTCAAATAAAATTTACTTCTATGATTCCACCGATGTTTTAAATGATTTTCTGACAAGATAATCCATAACATGAAAAACCAATTAGGTGCATATAAACTGCATAAAAAACTATGCGTCTATACTTGTATATTAAAACAGAGGAGTCATAGTGTGGAGGTGCATCCCAGAAACAAAACGGATCTTCATCATTGTTATTAAGAAATCAAACATTATAATGTCCAACAGCTATTTCGTGAACTTATATAATCTGGGAGGACTATCCAGATAGAAATCCTATTGAGGAAAGATTTGAATGGTCTGAATTGAGCACTGATAAAAACCAAAATATCAAACAGTGATAGAAGAATCCATGGTGAGACTGTTATAACAATACAAGGAAGCGATTAACAAACTCTATTCCATCATGCCTATTCAGGAATGTTCTTAGAGGTTTCGGTTAGTTTTATCGGAATGTTTATCTTGGGGCTCTATCTGCTAAACCTGTTGTTTGGCAATGGAACGCTACGATAAACCTTTCAAAAAATATATAACTTAAACCTGACAGAAAAACTCCATTTTTTAAAGTTAATAAAAGGACGCAAACCTGTTTAACGAAATGCAACATTGTGTGGTCAATAATTCCCTTTAGGCATATTATAAACCACGAACCATTGGTGATTCCGCTGGTATAATGAAATATGGACGGTATAATGGTATATGAAGAAAATGAACAAGATAGTAATTAAACAAAATATGATACTCTATTCATGAAAATATATGTTTTTAAGTCTATAAAATACGGCCGAAATTGATTACAGTACTTGTTAATTTTGAATTCATTGATGACTGTTGTTCTTGGGTGAATTCGAGTCGTCTCCTTGACTTTTTTATAATCGGTGCAGAGCAACACAGATATATAAAATGTAGTAGAGTGCGAGATAAATCCATCTGGTGCCTTTAAAATGAACTAAAATTCTGCTGGCCAACATTCATTATCCTTATCGTCTTCCTCCCCAAGACCCACCAGGGCCTTCAAAAATTATTCACCCATGATGTGAAAAAACTTGGACGTCCAATGAATCACTTGCTACCTTGCGGTCTTGTTGCCGTCTGTGTCCGCACATATAGTCCTGTGTGACGTTGAGTCAGTGTTGCCACCTATGAACCTTTTTCTAAAAATATGTTAAGTTACATATTTCGAGTTCCTGTCTTGAACAAGAAGTCTCATAGATAGTTTTATTTTTCTCGTTCAATTACGGGTTTGTCAAGTGTAATTGCAGCTGTCACTTGCAACAAGATCCAGTATAAGCACCTTTAACTCGGCAAAAACTTCCTAAACAGTATAAGCTATTACCGTCTTGGAGATCTCCGGATACGGACTAAGCGAGATCTAGCAATGTTTGCGTGATAAGGAAACTTTCAAATCTTTGTGTTCTCATCACAAAAAAAAAAGAAAGAGGAAAAAAGAAAGACATCTAATGATATGATCCTATGAAACCGTAACTTTAGAAAATCACTATTTAGCTGTAGTTTTTCACAAATAATGTATGTTAGAACCTTTAATCGTTCAAAAATAACGACATGCCCAAACCTGTCTGTCGACGTGTGGTTAGATTTGTTTTTCTTAGTTATCGCAGTCATGAGATATGCATCTTTATGTGTTTTCACCGATTTGTACTCACAACAGGATTCGATCCTTCCCTAAGAATCCAGTTATATTCTTTAAATCTTTTCATCAACACCCCTCTCCTTCACCTTAAAATTATCTTTTATCCTATAGTCAGTCAGACAGGCAGACAGCGGTATTTCGCAAACACTTTTTTTACCCTAGTGTTGAGTAATGTTTATTTACCAGTTAAGCTGAATAACACCAGAAATTCGATAGAAGGCCTCTTCAGCATATTGGTTTTCTCCACAGATTACTCAAGATAATTTGTCTCGGGAAAAAAATAATATTATTTTTGTAGAAGTGCGTAATAGTCAACTGTTTTTCTTTACGATAGGATGATTAATAGTCAGGTTTTTAAACTACACATTTTTTATTTTGTTATTATTAGTTTTTACAATTCCTTTTTATTTTACACAGTGTAGTCATTCAAAAGCTTTGATTTTTCCCGTATTAAACCTTTTGAAGTCGGCAAACTAACCCCTATTACCTCTCACCTTATATATATATATATATATATATATATATATATATATATATATATATATATATATATATATTTATTTATTTATTTTTATTTTTATTTTTTTTCTCTCATCTCTGTATTACTCTGGACTCAACAAGATAAATATCATATTTGATTTTATCATGCTAACCAGCTGCATATTCAAATATTCATGTATAATTTTACTATATTTTATATACTAAAAGCGCTTCCAAACAAACTTTCCAACAAAAGAGATGTGTTACAAGAGTTTCGTGACTCATCGTTTAAAATAATTTTTTATATACGTAAATATCTCGTCACACTCAATCATTGACCTTCATCAGTCCGTCCACCCTACCTCAGTGTAAGGTAATTTACCGCATCGCCATTTTACATCTTTTTTGCACAATTATTTGTCTGCAATGTTAAATTTTGCATTTTAAAACCACATTGACTTATAATACAATATACGTTTAAAGAAAAAAATGTAACTTGAACCACAGAATTTATTGTATTATAACATTTTTTAAAGTAACTAAGTAACTTAGATATACTTACTTTAAAAAAATAAAAACTTTTTTTGAAGTAAATATATCACAAGAGTCATCAAGATATAGTATTCTGTTTAGTACTGAATATGCTGTAATAATTGTTTGTTCTATAAAAAACTGTCAATTTATAAAAAGAAGCAAAGATATTTTTTTTAACAAACTATTAAAATATTTTATTATATTACACTTTAAAAAATATATGTGTGAAACTTATAATTTTTTATATATTCTGTTTCAATAATTATTGAATATACTAGTTAGTAAATATTCGATTTTGAAATGAACCTCCAAAATTAACAACAAAATATGTTCATCTTGAAAATAGAATTAAATATTCTAATATTTTAAAATTAGGTAATATGACTGTTTTCTGTATTACATGGACATTCATAAATATATAGGACTTTTTTATTTAAATGGCCAGGAATGGTATGTGTGACATTAACTAATGTTTTTAAGCAAATATATATTTTTTTCCAAGTAATTATATTTGTTTTGCTATATTTTTTTTTTTATCTAAATACATAAAACGAGTGATATTCTAAACCATTGATGTAGTGTGATGAGAAGACAGTAGATGGAGATAAAATAATCTATCGGGTGGCTTACTTTGGTGATGGCTTTATAATTATGCATGATTATGTGTTCGCTGGCTATCTACTCACTCGCTACCTTCCTCCTGGCTCTCTGTTGATTGTTCTACTCCATTATGTGTAATTTAAGTAAACCTACATAGCAGCTATCCGATTCCCCGGCATGTGCCTCAAGGATTAATGTCTTATTTTATTTTATCAGAGGAGGGAAGAACATCAAGCGCTATAGCCTCAGTAACAAAGAAGTAGGAGAGAGTTAAATGAGCTTGAATGGAAATGGAGCCAACATTCAGTGTTTGAAACAGTCTTATAAGACATGTAAATCACAAATATTTATTTACATTCGCCGTATAACCTCTGTCTTATGAAAGTATTCCATAAGAAATAAAAGAGGATTATCTAATAATATAAAATTAGTAGTGACCGACCGAAGTTTCTGTTTCGGTTTCGGCCAGTTTCGGGCGAAAACCTGGTTTCATTTTCGGCCAAAAATCAGCTGAATCTTCGGCCAAGCCGAAACGCCGATTTTTGAGAGAAATCCATGTTTTATCGAATAAAAAAAATAACCTTTGAATTTTCATTCGATAAACTATGGACTTCTATCATACTTTTGGTATCTTTGATTGATCGAGCGCTTTAATTGAGGTGAGGAGACAAAAATGTAATAGTAACAGACAGGGATGCACCAGGTAAATTAGATCAATTCTTAACATGTACCGAAAGCAAACTTTTCATGCATGATTCTTTACGTTGAGTGTACAGAATAGTATTCTTTACCTTGAGCGTTAAGAACCTTTTTGTGTTTATAATTATTTCTTTATTAATAATAAAATATGATATCTAAAAAAATAAGAGCATATCTTCTAAATACTTAAATTAGTTATTGGAGAAACCCGAAGATGCAAATCAAAAGAGAAAAAAATATTTTAGTCAGTAACCTTGTCATAAAAAGGGGACTAAAGTTGCATCAAATGGTGATAGTAAGTTTTGTTCTTTGTTCTTTTATGGAATGAGGCTCAGATACAAAAACCAATTTTTCGACCCTGGCCGCCCCCCCCCCCCGGATCACCAATAACATCCAAAAAAGTTTTTTCCGTTCCACGAAGAAGCACTTTTTCGACAAAAACTATTCTATACATTTTTAAACTAGATTATATCCGCTGAAATTTGAGACCAACAATGATTCAGTAGACTAACTATTTATGTAGTTAATTGTATTCTACTGTACTCTAGCTATTAAAAAGCTGTACTACAGCTTTACGTATTCACAAGGCAGTCATTTTGTATCCCATCGGCTTTATTATGGCAAAGATTTACTAAATCATTTATTATTTAGATTTATTTATTTTATTTATTTATTTATATATAGTTTCGGGCTTTTCGACCACCTGGGTCATTCTCGCCCTGTAATACGAATTTACAATTTTGAAGTAAAATTAAATGCAGTTAAATACAATGGAGTAAAGTTACTATTGAATTACAATTTACATATACAATAAAAAATAAAATACAAGTGCAATACAATACCAATACAATATTTATTACAAAATTATTTAGATTTAATAATATGAATTGTTATTGTTATCAGCCTGCTATTGCAAATATATTTCACCTTTTACGCCTTTACTAGTTAAGGTCTTTTGACCTGTCTACTGTATTGTCATAGGAATGGTCTCATTGCATTCGGAGCATAAACACAACGACTCAAAAACCACTCGAACTTTTTCCAGCAAAATTAACTTGCTGAGACCCCCCCCCCCCCCGACTTCACCCCCCCCTTTAGTTCAGACTCTGCAGATCTCGAATCTCAATCATATGACGAGGCTACAGGCAGTTTCATGAAGGTACAAACATGGTCAATTTTGATCTAATTTTCCTGTACTACATATGTATATGTATCAGGAAGAGAAAACCTGGATACCTAATGTGGGAGTTGTTACAAGGATATACTGGTTGGATTTTGTAATATTTCACAAAAGAAGGATACGTCAGTTTTCATGAGGATGTTTTTCAGCATCAGGCCTGACTGGTTAGTCATCTAAATGTCTGGTTTCTGAATCATTCTCAGGTGTTTATTAATAAATTGTCAGACGCTCGACTTGTTTACCTTTATTTTTGAACGATCAGGCTGTGGTCAAGGTTAAAATACTGCGGTTGCCGATATCATGACAACTTTCAAACGGATTATGTCAGATAAATCAGTTCCAATGCAATAAAAGGTCCGTTCCATTAGCTTAATAACTTGCCTTCGATAATCATTTTAACTGACAATCGGAGAACTATTACGAACAAAAGACATTAGGAATAATTTGTATGCTTGAATTGTTATTATTAAAATGAGCGTTTTGAGATGAAGTATAGTTTAATGTTTAAAGATTATGTAGGATGATCAAATTATCAGGAATATATGTTAGATTTTTGCAGGGATATTTTCATAATATAGACTTCAAGTATATGAAAGTATGAATGAAAAACCTTAATATTTATCCCATATCACAAATTTTAAATCAGGCTTACCGGGGTTTTTTTGGTTGTTTTCAATGGTCAATAACAAAGAACTAAAATAATAACTAGTGTATTAGAAGTAAGTAAATTTTTTTCTTAGCTCCAAATATAAAAAATAACTGTTGCTAAATTTAATTTTAATAAAAATATACAATTATGTAAATTTACAGCACAAATAAAAGTGGACTTACACTGCCGTCCTTGGTTGCCGTAGGTTAACGTATGTTGGACGAAAATAAAACAAATATGTTCTCATATTTATACCTCTCATGATCTGTAATTTGTAATCGAGCTGTCTAGTATATATTGTTTATATAGGCGATAAAAAATAATACACAATAAATAATTATGAAAAAGACAAATTACTTACACTTAAAATCCGAATCGTTCTAAAAGAAATGAAAATAATCAGGTTATTTTTAAAAAGAAGGAACCTTTTCCATTTTTTAATAATGTATTTTCTCCAACGTTTCGGGCTTATGACCCATCTTATATTATTTCATATTCTACAACCATCTACTTTGTCAATACATTTATGTTAATCAATATCAATAGTTTTTTGTTATAAGCTAATTAATAAAATTAAAAAAAAAAGTTGGTGTCAAAATATTCTCACATTTAGTGAATATACAACAAGGGAACATTAACACGTTCACGCCGGCGTGTACCACCGGTGGCTCACACTTGACTGCCTCATCGGGCGGCGTGTACCACCGGTGGCTCACACTAGAATGCCGCCTCTGCAAAAAAATTAGATCTTTAACACTTTGACCGCCGAAAAAATATCTAAGAGCCACGCTCTCGTTTCGACACAATTTTAATATTTAATTCTCTGACAAGAGAACAGTTACTCGATTTCAGGTGACATGGCAGCCAAAGTGTTGAGGATGTAGAAATAATTTTTATATAGCTGAAAATTAAAATAATGAAAATTTAACGTAAATCATACTTATAAACGTATAAACATTTATTTTTAATAACAATTATAATTAATACCGTATTATAAATGTAACTAGAAGGATAGTATTTTTATTGTTTATTTTATTATTGTTGGATTGCAAATACTGCATAATGCCCTGGAATAGCTCCCGCCCGATAGAGCGAAAAGCATTAAGCAGTCCCGGCGTGAACGTGTTAAACTAAATAGATTAAATTGAATAATAAAGGACCACTGACTTTTTGTCTTTTAGAGTCAAAATGGAATCAACTGTAATATAAAAGAGATATATTTTCTTACAAAGGCAGGAGATAAAACAATAAAACACGACTCACCGGCACCTTTGAACGAAAACTAAGCTTTTCATATTTTGGTCCTAACTTTTGGTGTAGGTTTACTGTGAAAATCTAAAGATGGCGTTATTAATATTTTAAAATACGATTTTTTGTAAACATTACTCTTATTAATTTTAAAAATAATCAGTGGCAACTCTTAATTATTATCTGAATGAAACAGTAGACGTGTTTTTGAATTCGACCAAATACATTATCTCATGGGTTTACATTAAAAAATTTGTCGGGTTTCGGATTTGTAAAATTGTTGAAAAACCCGGGTTTTGGGGTTCGGGGGAACCCAGATCGAAAAACCTATTTATTTTCTGAAAGGCATAATAAGTAAAAAATGAATAAAAATATTTTAGCTGGCATATGAATAATAAACAGCATTCTACGCCTCTGCTTATCACGGGCAAATTATTTCCAGTTAGCTGCGTTTGTGTTGATTTTTATCGATCCACCTGTTTTCGGCCTCTCGTAAGGTGTCTCAATATGAAAATAATAGTGACACATGTAATTTGTTATTATTATCATCCATATTTTCTTTCTAAAACAACTCTAAAATCATAAACGGGAGTCAACTGTAGGAATGGTTACTTTTATTCACTAAAGATAATTAGGCGAGCCTTGAAAAAGATGACCAATAAAAATTGCAGTTGAAGTAGATTTAAGTTTATCCAGGGTCTCAGGAAAGAATTCGTGACGATAGAAATTATCTATAACAATGTCAAAAAAATTATTTGGAAAATTAGTTGGGAAAACGAGGTCTTCCAAAATAAACGTGAAAACCAAACTGAATTCAGTAACATATATTTTATTTTATTTATTTATCCATTTTAATTTAGAGTTTCTTTATTTGTTATTATTTATTTGTTATTATTATTGTTTGTTACTCGCTTCCCCATGGGATAAATGAGTATTGACTACAACCGCTTATGACCTATGGGTTTAATCTCACGACAAATAACTGGGGAGACCCAACAAACAACAACAACTTTTTTATTTTTTTTTTTACTTATGTTTTCATTTTAAAATAAACAATTAAAAACATAATTTTATAAATAATATACTACAACATGGCGATAAAACCAGTAATTTTGTACTGGATGGAGACAACATGTCTCCATAGACTAAAAAGATTGCTGAAAATAGAGAGAAGGATCCTGAGGAGAATCTATGGGCCCAAGAAAACACAGGAAGGCTACAGATTAAGACCCAACCAGGAAATCTACAGGGAGATAAAGGGAGAACATATTCTTAGTTCGAAACTGAATGGTAAGTCCACTCTTACCAAAAGTGGAGGACCAAGGGAGACTAAACAAGAATTTTTTTGACAGAATCAGTGAATACAAGAGCGTAGGAGGATATGTAAAGCAAATGAGAGAGGAAACTGAAAAATTGAGAAAGAAGACAGAGAAAAATATGGAAACAGTTAGAAGAAGAAATAACGGTTCTTTTGGAAAATAAAGAAAAACGGAAGCGTACTGCATGGTCGAATGAAGGGAAGCAGAGGCACGCAGAAATGATGAAAAGATAGGTACTAGCAATAAAGAAAATCAATAGGGACGAAGGAAAAGTGATATTCGCGTCTTTCCGGCCCTTCCGGGGGAAAATGAAACATAATTTTATTTTTTTAGTTTAGTACTATAAGAAATGGATTTTTCAAAAAGAGTTAAAAAAAATTATGAAGCTATTATTTTTTTTTTTAAATCAACTGGAAATCAGGCAATCTACCACAAAACCTCATGAAATATGTTAAAAATTAAAATTCCATTTTCACCCTTACACACCTATAGTGTAAAAATGTAGGATCCATATAGGCTAACCATAACTTGTTCACTTCAGTAAGCTGTTTTATGTACTTTCAACTTGGAAATATAAAATAATGATTTGCAATATATATATTTTATTTATATTGTTTTTAGTTTCTTTATAAAAATTGACAATTAAGCTTGTGCTTAGGAGTATATTGTGACGGAGGTCTAAATGGTTTCTCAGCATTATTACAGGTGATAATTCTTATTTCTCATGACAATTTTTATAATTATTAAGATGAAGTTGTTTAATTGTAATTGCATTTTAGATGAATAAATAAATGTGTAAAGTCGCCGAAAGCTCCTAATGTAGACATGTAAGATCTGGAAAAATATATGGACTGTTTTGGAGTGTGTTACTTTGATTAAAGTAAATATATTGTACTGTCTAACTATTGATAAATGTTAAAAATCTTACATTGAAATTGTAACGAAAACAATTAAGGAAGAACTGTTAAGAAACATGATTAAAAAAAAAAAAATTATTGGAGCATTTATAACATAATCATCAAATACTGTACTTTTTACTGGGAATTTACTCCGTATCTAATGTTTAAAATTATCAGAATTTTTAGTAAAATAAATAATATTTGACAGCTAAATATGCTGCATTATATATAAAAATATTCATCATGCCACATTATCTGAAACAGTTTATTATAATTATTGGCACGACAACTGTTGTAGAGTCAGGGCCTCTCGCAGTTTGGTCTGCCAGTCATCTCTATCTGCTGCTGCTCTCCTGTTATGAACACCGAGGATGGATCTTGCATATATCCATATGGATCTTACACCATCTAACCGGGGCCTTCCCACTCTTCTGCTTGTGTATATTATATTATTTTTTTTTCTATATCTTGCGAGGTATCCGATCTGGTGTCCATTCTGGCAATGTGGCCAGCCCATCGCAACTCTTACAACATCTTGTATTACAATTTCTTTTATAGTTCCCTCGACTCAGCATTGGTTCGAATCCCCCATGTTCCATTATCATTCAAGGGACCAAATATTTCTCTCAAGATGTGCTTTTCAAATCGAAGGAGGTGGGCTTATTGTGCTTTTCCTAGTGTCCAGCCAGCATCCTGATCCATATGTCAACACTGATCAAAGTCTTGCATATGTTGAACTTTGTTACTCGGGAGATTGCTTGAAGTAGGCCAAAGTAGTATTTATTCGATCCCAGTATTCTTCTCTAAACCTCTGCCTTAATATCGTTATCAGAATTAACCTGCGAGCCTAAGTAAATAAGTAAAGAGAAAGTTTTGAATATTCGAATCAAAATTCAATGTTCTTGCTAACCCAGTTTCAATAGACATTTTCTCTTCTCTCTACAATGTCAGTATATCAATTTTATGCTTGATATTCATTCGTTATAAAATTGAATTAATTCTTCATTTACATATCGATATTCATTCAAAAATAGTTTTAGTCCACTCTTATCTGCGTTCTAGCACAAGATTTGACGCCCCCTCCCCTTCCCTGACAACCAGCCTATTCTGAAGCCGTTAAGCAGAGCGATTACGAAAGTTAAATGGATGCTATATCTTCTGGTTAGTTTTTGTATAAGCGAAATCAAGCTGATAAATATGAAAGGACGCCTAAGAAATAAATGGATGGAGAGAACCTGAAAAGAGAGGATATCCTCGTTTAAGATAAAAAGATGGTGAGGAAAATATGGTAAGTAAAATGTGAGAAGAGGGATGGATTAAGAAAATATGCACGAAAATAAAATACGTTCCTTAATTTTGAACAAAGTTATTCAAACATCAAAATTATTTATTTGATAATTTAAATAGTAACAATAAATGATATTTAAATAATTGGACGACTGATTTTTTTCTATGGAAAATAGGCTAAACATAATTTAATTTGGAAAACATATGAATATTTTTCTATTCAAATCCAAATATTATTCAAGTTAGAAAAGTCTAAATTATGTTAAGTAAGTATGATTAACTGAGCATTACCTTTACTCATTTGGTAAGTATAATTTTGTTTTTGTTCATAATTTTATTTGTTTTATTTTGCTCTAGATTAAAAAAAAAAATGGGGGTTTTGAATCTCCCGATGCTTTTTTGTGTAATATTTTTCTGAAGGTACTTGTCCAAGAGTGAATAAAGAATGTATTAGTATCTGAGTTTTATGTATAGTAGTATACATGGGCGTACCCAGCGGGGGGCAGGGAGGGGGCAGCTGCCCCCCCTGGAAGGCTGGATGCAATCATTTTTTAAGCTTTTAAGACGGGAAGCTGTAATAGAATAATTTTTTTCAAGCGAATATTTGTAATAACTTAGTTGATTAAGCACTGCTATAGTTATACATAATTTTGGTTTCATTCACTATTTCCGCGGTAAGATGTTACAACCTGAACGACCATAGATTGCCCCCCCTAGTTTTGATCCTGGGTACGCCCTTGGTAGTATATATATTTATTTATTTGTATGAAAGAATGCATATACATTATAATATGCAGAACTACTAGGTAAACTTTTGGATTCCAAACGGACCAAATTCAAACATCGTATATGAAACTAAAGTAGGTGGCGTATGAAGAAAACATTGAAACGTATGCTATAAATTAAATGATAAGTGTATTAGGATGTTATTAATTTGGTACTACCGGATTGCAGGGGATAGAATAATCTGCTTGAATTTTTTCATGTTCACAACCAAAAAGTAAAAAGTATTAATTTTTTTTGGGGGGGGGTGTTTAAAATTTAAAAATTATAGAAAATTTTAATACTTGAAACAAAATTTTATTGGATCATTAATTTTATTAAAAATGCGATTTAATTGGTAAAGAGGAATTTTAATATATACATCTCTTATGGATTTGAGCTTTGCACTAAACAATTGTGAACACTGACACTTCAAAATGATAATTTACTTTTCTATTAAAACAACATTGATGCAATATGAATATAGTCCTAATTATCCTTAAGTAAAAAATAATACTTTTCCATTGTAACTACTTGAGTAAAAGGTTTTACAAACAACATGTGCTGTTAAAATTAAGTTTTCAAATTATACAACTTTTCGCTTTTTCCAATAATTAGCAACACCCCTCTCCTCTGCATGCCCCTGTAACACAAACCTAACCAAAACCTACTCAAAGTATTTTAGTTTTAGTTTTTTATTTTTATTTTGATAACTTTATTTATGTTCACAACCAATCGTTTTGGAACATTATGAAATAATTATCGGTATAGTGAATAATGAAGCTTTAAATCCCTAAATTTATATATTTTTTTAAGGCTAGGCACGTGGGAAAAGGTGTTGACACTGCCGAAGACGACCTTGACATTAGACAGCCACACAAACTGTGCACCGAATCAAATTTACCTATGTTTATATATATATATATATATATATATATATATATATATATATATATATATATATATATATATATATATATATATATTGATGAATAGCTATTAAAAGTTGTATCATGCAAATTTCATTTCTCTCATTTCCGGAAATTCGTTTTGCAACTTTTGCAAACATTTATCTTTTATTTAATTATTAGTACTTTTAGTTTTATAGTGCGGTTGGTTTTTGCGTTTGGTTTTACCTACAAACATGCAGTAGGTAATTGAGACGGACGAAAAATTAATAACTTAAAGTATATGAACTGGAATTTCCTTATAAACTAAATGGAAACTTTTAATAAAAGAAAATAAACGGTGCACCGAATTATTGCATTGCATAATTTATTAATTTGCATAATGTATACAAATCTCGGGTGATTTATATTTTTGGTTAAAAAAATATTCCTAAGTTTACCAATTTATTTTAAGCTAATATTTACTCCATGTAGAAGTGCGATGAGTGCTGAGCTTTTGCACTATTGTTTTTTTTTTAAATATATTTTGTTAACTTTATTTTGTTCAATAATTTTGGGATATTGAACAAAATAAAGTTACGAACATTGAAAATTATAAAAGAAATAAAAAAAATTCAATTGAAAATTGAAAGAATCTATATACAGCGTTTACAAATCTGATTAAAAGTTTTCCAAACCATTGGGACCATGGGATATAATTAGTTATTCTACTGATTTATAGAGCCGTTGAGATATTCAAATTGATTTTACTTTAAAAAAAAATTCAGTACTGTTCTGTTATGCCGCCGCCGTACACAAGATTACACTATCTTATATTTTCACAATAGGGATTCTATTTACCTTTCAGCTGAAAATGGCCTTTATTAGCTTTGTTTAGACCAGGCTTTCGACTTCCGCTCGCGACGCTCGCTCAAGAGAGATAGGCAAACTCCCATGGGGTCCTTTTATTTGAGTTCGGTGCAACACAGTGATTTCTACTCTCCCTTATCAGTGGCGGCGGCATAAGAGAACATTGCTTAAGAAGAAAATTTAAAGTAATAAACACTCATCAGTTGCATTAATGGGTACCTTATCTACTGTATTTGACTCGCTTACCCCTTTGAAATGTTTTTTTGAATTATATACCCTTGAATTAATTCAGCGAATCCATATCAATTAGTTTTAATTAATTGCGACAAAAGAATTATAATTGATAAAGTGGTCTATCAGGATATCTCGTGATCATTAATAATATTATTTTAAACTAATGTCACTTAGGCATAGACGTGAATATACGTCTATATAATTTATGATATAATATTATATAATTTCTTTATAGAAGATAGAGAAAATTTTGGTGATCTAGATAGACTTTTTCATTTTTTTACTTTCACTTACCTATATATGAAATATATAGTAAGTGGAAGTATTGCGATTGTGAAAATTTTCGACTTCCGGTTTTCAACGGAAATACACGTTTTGGGGTCCCCTGAGTCAAAATAACAAGTCCCGCGAAATGGTCTGTGTGTGTGTGTGTCTGTGTGTGTGTCTGTGTGTGTGTGTGTGAACAGACTAGCTCAAAAACTATAAACCGTGCGAACCTGAAATTAGGTATTTAAAGTATGTATAAGCCCGCGATGTGACAGCAAAAATTTCATCAAATTTGCTCAAAGGGAGGGGGTACTTTATTTAATAACTTTTTAAGTTTTTTTCGATTTTCTCAAAAACGGCTCTAACGATTTTTATTAAACTGAGTATTTTATCTATTTATATGCCTGAAATATGACTGTAAAAATTTCATCAAAATTGATCAACCAGAGGGGGGACTTTACTTAATAAATTTTGTATCATTTTCACGTGTTTTTTTATTTACTCAAAAACTGTTTTAACGATTTTGATCAAACTTGGTATTTGATGTACTTATATGCCCGAGATATGAGTGTAAAAATTTCATCACAATTGATCAACCGGAGGGGGGACTTTACTTAATAAATTTTGTATCATTTTCACGGTGTTTTTTTTTATTTATTCAAAAACGGCTTTAACGATTAACAAAAATAAGATATGAATGTAGAAAAATGTGTGACTTTGGGAAATGATATTTAGCAAAACTGATATTTAACAAAACACGTCAATTTCTAATCTAAGTAAGTTGGTAAGTGAAAGTTGTGTGTTGCGCACGCACCAGATTTTTTTTTTTTTTTTTTTTATATTTCACTCATGATTTCAATAAAATTTTGAGACATAAATCAAATGAATTTAACATAAAAATATAAACTAATTATATTATTATAATATTAATTATAATATTATAGGATATATAAAATTTAAGATAGATACAATTTTTGGTAAAACTTATGCATGTATATATATATATATATATATATATATATATATATATATATATATATATAATTTATTTTTTGAAGAGAAAAGATTTGGCTCCGCCGGGAGTCGAACCCGGGTCTCCCGCGTGACATAAAAAAATAAATTATTTAAAAATAATTTAAAAAACGTGGTCACCCACAGATTAAGATTATATTATTATATATATATATATATATATATATATATATATATATATATATATATATTGATAAATAGCTATTAAAAGTTGTATTATGCAAATTTCATTTCTCTTATTTCCGGAAATTCGTTTTGCAGCTTGGGCAAACATTTATCTTTTATTTAATTATTAGTACATTTAGTTTTATAGTGCGGTTGGCTTTTCGAAAAAAAAACTAAATTATAATTTCGATTTTACAGTAATCAATTAGGGACCCATATCTATCAGGTTCTAAAACATTTACCGCTATATTTTTAATTTGAACAAAACATAATACATTTTTTTTTTTCCTAATCAATATTGCTTAGGATTGGGACTGAAGCTCCTGTGCAGCTCACATTAACATTAATGAGCACAGTTCTCAGATGAAGAAAGTATTTAAACTGATATCTTGTAAAATATGATGAATTGTAGATCATAGATCAAGCAGCTCTATGAATATTTTAACTCATCAAACTCCTCATTCCAGCTCAAGGAATATCCTTCATGAATATTTCATAGGATAAAAAGATAAATAAAAAAAAAAAAAAATAAGAATCCACGAGTGGCCAAGAAATCATTCATATAGCGTTGCCTGCTTACGGTGCAACATTAGAAGGGAAATCTGAATCAATCTTTTGTGAACACACTGCACAGATGAACAACCTGCTATTAATTATTTTAAAAAATTATACAAATGCATATTATTAACCATAAATATGAGGTCTAAATATATATTTCGATTATTTTAGATAATAATAATTGTTATAATAATAATTGTGATAATAATATATTGTAACGTCAAACACAAAACATATGATCGAACAACCTGTTCGTGACTGTTGGAGAATCTTCAATGCCAGTTGGGAACCTAAGCCAGACTATAAAAGTAGCGATGGACTGTAGAATGAGTCTGGCTCTGAAGCTCGAATCATATGTTTTTTGTTTTTTTTATGTTACTGTATTGTTACAAGTTGATAATTTTTGTAACCTTGTCATTTATTTGTGTTTTTATGATTGTCTGTCATTGCGAATTACCATTTTCGTTTATTAAAATTATTTAAACCCACAATATTATATTAAAAATTTATTAATAAAAATTATTTTAAAAATCTATAATTTTGCCGTCCCTTCTATAAACCCTTTACCTTATCCAATATAATTAAGGAGTTTCATAACAGTAAGTATAATAATATATTAATAATCATAATAATTAATAATTATATATTTTATTTAAACCGCAGTTAAAAAATTTAAAAAACGAAAAAATACTTATACCTACTTAACATCAAAATAACATGTGAAATTCATTTGATTCCCCCCCCCCCCCCAATAGCAATTCGTACCCAAACTAATGAAATGCCATATAAAATATCATTTTTAACTTCAACTAATTAAAAAATATAAATAATTTCAAGCAGCGTCGAAAATTAGTTCTTATTTTTAACAATATTTATATAAAATAAAAAGAATCGATGTAGGTACTGTTCTTGTTTATATACAGGGTGTCCCGAATTTAAATGGCAAAACTTCAGGAACTTATAGGGGACCGAAAAACTAAGACAAAAAGTCCTTTAGAGATTTTCTCGTTTTTGCTTAGTTTTAGAGAAAATCGCAAAAAAAGAAACAAAACAAGTTTTCATTTTTATACTTATTTATTTACATTTATATTTATGTTATGTTCTTTTTAATATAAATATAGCACTCACTTGATAAATTGCACCTAAACATGTTTCTGATGATATTTGGTGCACTGCATCTATGATTCGGTCTCTTAATTGCTCTCTTGAGTTGATTGACACCGAATAAACTTCCTGCTTCAAGGTTCCCCCAACGAAGAAATCCATGAGTGTCATATCAGGTGATCTGGGTGGCCAAGGTACTACTCCTCCACGTCCAATCCATCGTTGTGGATAATTTATATCCAGTCAAGCTCGAGCAGCTCTGCTATAATGAGCTGGATATCCATCGAGTTGGAACCACATTTCAATCCGCTGTTGTAAGGGAATGTCATCTAAATAATTAGAAAAGTCGTTCTCCAAAAAATGTGTAAATGTGATTCCATTCAATCTTTCAGGTAAAAAATATGGTCCCACCAGTAATCCGTTCCAAATTCCAAGCCAAACGTTAATAGCAAATTCATGCTGAAACCTATTTTCTCTAATAGCTCTGGGATTTTCAAGAACCCATACCTGATAATTTCTTTGATTAACAATTCCTCCTCTTGTAAAAGTAGCTTCATCGGTCCATATAATTTTTAATGGAAATAAATTATCATCGCGAATTTTATATATATATATATATATATATATATATATATATATAGATTTGATTTTTGTGAGGAAGATTAGTTTTGTTACATTAGATTAGTTTTAGTTTTAACTAAACAAACCGTGATTTTCCAAACTTTTTTGGTCAAATATTATTCCTATTTGTAGTCAACAAAGCATTTCCTGTAAGATTCCATATATTCGAAACACTTTGCCAGGATGCAACTGCTCCCATTACACACCTACTTCAGGTCTGGCTCGAATGAATGCGAAACGGAAAGCATTTATATGCTTATTGGGACTGAAATGACTAACAGGAATGGACTGAAACACAACTAGAAAAATATATATTATATAAGAGCTGAAGCCTTATAAAATCATAGATAGAATTACCTTTATAGCTTTTTTTTTTTAAAAAATTGAAAATTTAACCAATTATAAAGATACATAAGCGGGCTATAAATAGATCAGGTTATCATTAGATAAAAATATTTGCGGCACGCCTCATTCATTGCCAGTCATTTTCATGATTACTTTATTTGAAACTTAGCAATGATACGCTAAAATATGATAGTATTTATTGTTAACAACCTTTATTCGCCGGAACAATTATCGTTTAAAAAATCCATAAATGAGTTATTACATAAGGTAGTGTAATAAAAACATAGACAAAATGACTAGATGGAAAGCAAGCCCATAGAAAGATAGCTTGCAACTGTTGAGTAACCATTGTACCATTCCTAATGACATTCGATGATAAAAGAAAAATTAATCGTCATTATTAGGGTCTTTTGAAAGATGGTCGGGAATTGTTAAGAGATGCAAGGTTGCGCTATTGGAAAAAAAATTATTCCGAAAGAATATTTTCTACTTGTCCTAGAATATGACTCACTTATTTCGGAATGTCAAACTGATTAGTTTTTTCCTGATTATATGAATGCAGAACATCTCTCTGAGTCGAAAAATGAAATTTCAATTTCTTTTGTCCTTACCTAAAATGGATAACAGGGGGTTGGAGGGGGGGGGGGGTGAAAATTAATTGATTTGAAATTAAAATCAACAAAATTTAAAAACCGATAATTTACTACTCTATACTAATTACTATTCCATACTCATTTACAAAACTAATCGTTAACTGTAATTGTTTATACTTTTATTTACATATTTGTATCTAATTCTTTTATTAAAAAAATATATGTAAATATTAACAAAAATTAATAATGGTTTACGATGAAAATACCAACAGGCTAATAAACTAAATACCTGATGTCAACAAATTTGAGCAAATTACATTCAAATAAGGTTTATATAAAACGAATACAAAATTATTTTTATTTCATTAAAAAAAAAGAAGTGATTTATGCATTGATCATTGATTATATTGATTAATTCATTAACGAAAAAAAAAAGATTTTTCTAATATTCGTTTATTCAATAAAATATATATATTTTTTTAAAAAAATCGGGTTTAAAATAAAAAATATTACTTTCACTTACCTATATATGTAATATATAGTAAGTGGAAGTATTGCGATCGTGAAAAATTTCGACTTCCGGTTTTCAACGGAAATACACGTTTTGGGGTCCCCTGAGTCGAAATAACCAAGTCCCGCGAAATGGTCTGTGTGTGTGTGTGCGTGTGTGTGTGTGTGTGTGTGTGTGTGTGTGTGTGTGTGTGTATGTGAACAGACTAGCTCAAGAACTATAAACCGTGCGAACCTGAAATTGGGTATTTAGTGTAGGTATATGCCCGCGATGTGACAGCAAAAATTTCATCAAAATTGCTCAAAGGGAGGGGGTACTTTATTTAATAACTTTTTATGTTTTTTTCGATTATCTCAAAAACGGCTCTAACGATTTTGATTAAACTGAGTATTTCATCTACTTATATGCCCGAGATATGACTGTAAAAATTTCATCAAAATTGATTAACCGGAGGGGGGACTTTACTTTATAAATTTTGTAACATTTTCACGTGTTTTTTTTATTTACTCTAAATCGGCTTTAACGATTTTGATCAAACTGGGTATTTGATGTATTTATATGCCCGAGATATGACTGTAAAAATTTCATCAAAATTGATCAACCGGAGGGGGGACTTTATTTAATAAATTTTGTACCAATTTCACGTGTACATATTTTTTGATTTTCTCAAAAACGGCTCTAACGATTTTGATTAAACTTAGTATTTGATCTACTTATATGCTCGAGATATGTCTGTAAAAATTTCATCAAAATTGATAAACCGCAGGGGGCACTTTACTTAATAAATTTTGTATCATTTTTACGTGCTTTTTTTATTTACTCAAAAACGGCTTTCACGATTGTGACCAAACTGGGTATTTGAGGTTAGGTTTTATTGTTTACGGACACACAACAGCTTTTGTGTATTTGATGTATGTATATGCCAAATATGTGATAGCCAACACTTCATCAAAATTGATCAACCGAAGGGGGGACTTTACTTAATCAATTTTGTATCATTTTCACGGTTTTTTTTATTTACTCAAACAAAGCTTTAACGATTAATAAAAATAAGATATGAATGTAGAAAAATGTGTGCTTTTGGGAAATGATATCTAACAAAACACGTCAATTTCTTATCTAAGTAAGTTGGTAAGTGAAAGTTGTGTGTTGCGCGCACGCACCAGATTTTTTTTTAAAAATAATGGTTTTCTTTTTTCCTCTTAAGCAGGGTTAATCGGAACTATAAGGAAAAGAAGGGATAAGCAGGATAAGATTATTATATTATCGAAAGCGTTTTTATGAAAATACTATCGATTTTAAGATGGCGCAATCGCGTGTTGATTTGTTGTTATTTTTTTAAGGCTCTCCATATTAGCCTCCAGTAAAATGATATTGAAAGACTAGACCAATAATTATATTTTTTAAAGTTATGATAAATGCAGTTGTTGCATATAAGGAAATGTTCGATAAGTCTGGCTCCGCGCTTGCTTACAAAAGGATTTCTTTATTGAAGGAGTCTCTTCCATGTGTTATATTTAATTATCCCAATGTTTCGGGCTGTTGGAACGAAGATAGGCCTTTTGGGGTTATCTATTTTACAAATCTTTAGTAACATCACCAATTTTCCTTATTTAAAGTTGTTATATATGAACATATAACTGTCATAACCTTATTTTATATTATCCTTATTTTATATTATCCTAATTACAGTTAGAACATAGGCAGTTAGAACATGTGACAGTGAAATTAGTCCAGAGCCAAAAATGTTAAAAATAAGTTAATAATGAAATATTAGGTTATAACAGTTATATGTTCATCTTTAACAACTTTAAATAAGGACAATCGGCGATGGAACTAAATATTTATTTATTTAGTATTTTATTTCAGGGTTTATTTCAAAATACTTCAAATAAAATATGTTTTTTTTAATATATTGGAAACAGTTAGTAAAATCTCATTGAAAACTACAACTAACTTATTTTTATATATTTTATGGATTGGTACTCTTTAAAATTGCTAATACAGTTCATCATAACTTTAAATAAAAAGAATTCTGATAGTAACAAATAGGCTTTGATCAATTTTTCAACAATTAAGGGTAGTTTAAAGATCGAAGAAAAAACCTGGTGGTTGAGTGTGAACTCTTTCAAATCATTTCCTTACACAACCTATGACCTAGTTGCAGTGCTTTCTTACTATTAAGTCCAAGACTCCAAAGAGAAAGATTTGTAAAATAGATAACCCCAGAGGGCCCATTTTCGTTCCAACAGCCCGAAACGTTGGGACAATTAAATATAATATAATACATGGAAGACTCCTTCATTAAAGAAATCCTAGAACAAACCACTCTTCCTCACGAAAGTGAAACATATAACCAAGTAGAAAAAGTTTCTTTTTTTAATTGTGTTTTAAGACAAAAAAACATTAAAACAATTAAGTACGCACTAAAGTATTACATGAAATTCATATGCTCAAAATAGGGAAGGTAAAAGAAAGGGAGGTTTATAAGAAAATTAAAAGCTGTAACGAGAAAATGAAGAATATAATTTAAGAGAAAAAAAGAAAAGAAATTCAAACAGGTAAACATTCTTGTACGTTTTTTTACAAATCGCACGTCGCACACAGGGGTATTTGACCCTAAAAGCTGGCCAAAACTATTTCCTTCCATTTTATTAATACAAACGTCCTCAAAATGGCTTCTAAATTTCTGATAGACATTAAAAATATATTTTTAGCAGTTAATAAAATGTTCAGAGGTGAAAGTTTTCATAAAATAAATTTTTGCGTTACTCCACCGACTGTGAAATAGGCATCCATGGGTTTACAATTTATGTTCATATTATTTTCTCTTTGCACCTATGAAATATGCTTGTAACTAATAAAGATTTATTATAAATTTATCTATTACTATTATTTTTGAAAAATTGTAATAGTGTAAAATAGATAAAAATAAAAATTTGTGGTGATAAAGTATCCTTAGCAAATACAGAAAACATTTCTTAATTTATGATATGAATACTTGATAGAACCTCCAAAATTTAATATATATAAATAAAGCTTTCAGTGCAGATAGGTAGTTTTTTCTATTTTTTCTGAAAAATTGAAATTTTTAAATGCTTTTCTATATTTTATGGCAAGAGATGGAGGTTTTGTTAGATCCTTCAGAACATAGGACGCATTGATATCACCAGAATCTCATTGTTTTATACGAGTGGCATTATATCATAGTTAAATCACATAGTTTCATATCAGTGCTAGTTGATGATCTGAGTTTTTCTGTTTTACGCCTCTTGCTTCTTTCACTTGAACCATCAAATGATTTTTCAGGTCGTCTAATATAACTTGATCTTGAGCTTTTAATTGATATCGTCCCACTTAGCCATTCCTTTTGCTGCTTTCAAAACATTTCTTTTCCTTGAAGAAGCATTCCATCTTACTTGGAAATCATGCCTTTAAATTGATAATTTATGTTCTAGCTCTTTCACCTGCTCTAGGCTATTACAATACTTCCCAATGAGGAAACACTCCAAAAATTCGTTATTTTGCTTTAAAGCTAATGCTTTCAACTTTAAAAATACGTCAAATAATTCCCTTGGGGTTATTATTATTATTCCATAAAATCCTAAATTATAAATAAATGAAAATATAACATTTTTTTATTATTATTATTTAATGAAACTGACATTTTAGAAATAAAAAATTATAAGTCTCCCATTCGCAGAATTTTTTCATGAAACATAAACTACGATAATGACTCATTATCATAAAAAATATTGCGTTGCCCAGAAAAGAACCAGAAGTATAACTTTTTAACCTTCAAATTTAATTTTTAGCTCTAAAATCTACCTACCAAAAAACAATTAAATATTGATACTACTATTGAATACAAAAAATTTATAACTGTCAGACTAACAAGTACTAACCTGGCCTCGAACTATCCATCATATGATAATGTCGATAATTCAGTAAAAACAAAGAAAATTAATATATTTTGTAGAGCAATATTTATGAGCAGAGACGAGGTAAAGGCTAAGGTGAGATTGGAATTAGAATAGCCGCCGGATTAAGGGCCTGGAAGAGATGAGAATCATCTTGCATGATCCAACAGGTCCTCTACTTGAACTTCGAGTCATTGTTTTCCAGAAATTTCAAATTTCTAAAACGGGTTTTGGCCAGCTTTTAGGGTCAAATGCCCCTATGTGCGTCGGCAAGAAGATGGTTTCAACTTAAAAAACTGCTTTTTTAGGATAAGAGTAAATGTGAAGTTTCAACTGCATGTACCTAAAAATAGCGACTAGGGAAAATATTCTTTGATCACAGACAGTCTACCATTGGTACCTAAAAAGTAGCCCTCTACCTGCGTTAACACTATCAGTGTGGGTACGAATTGGTTTTTAAGGAAGAATCAACAAGAATCATTTCGCATGGGGGAAAAAAAAAATGTCAAAATTAAACCGGCATATCATACACTGGTAAGAAGATTGATACAACTCAGAAAACTGTTTTTTTTTCTTTCACTTGCCTATATATGAAATACATAGAAAGGGAAAGTATTGCGATCGTGAAAAATTTCAACTTCCGGTTTTCAACGGAATTACACGTTTTGGGATCTCCTGAGTCCAAATAAAATAGTCCCGCGAAATGGTCTGTGTGTGAACAGACCAGCTCAAAAACTGTAAACCGTATGAATCTGAAATTAGGTATTTGGTGTATGTATATACCCGCGATGTGAAAGCAAAAATTTCATCAAAATTGGTCAAATGGAGGGAGTACTTTATTTAATAACTTACCAGGTTCTTTTCGATTTTCTCAAAAACGGCTCTAACGATTTTGGTAAAACTGGGTATTTGATGTAGGTATATATATATATGCCCACGATATGACAGCAAAAATTTCATCAACATTGATCAAACGGAGGGGGCACTTTATTTCATAAATTGTTTCCAATTTTTACGTTGTTTTTTTTTTCGATTTCTCACAAAAACGGCTTTAATGATTTTCATCAAAATCGTCATGCTAAATGAAAATCAAGTCTACTATAATATCAGGTAAGCTTTTATCATTAGTAAAATGTTCTGAGGGGGCTTAAATGGGTAAGGCGCCTTTTTTGTTTTCCTATGAAGTACCTTTTTTTTTTGTTTGAATTGAACAATTGAAATGAACTGTCTCTCTTTACGCCTAAAAATAAAAACTGGCTAAATATGAAATATGAAAAAAATCAAGTAAACGTATACATGAGTAAAAAAAGAAAAATATTCCGTCAACTCATAATACACGTTGAGCCCACGTATGCGGAGTACGCTTTTAATGACAGACCATTATTTATAATCAATGACATTCTGTTTATTTAATGGAAATTATTTGTTTCATGGTAACTAAATGAAGTTTTCAACAACTACATAGTGAATTGCCGAATTATCGCTAGTAAAAACTTTTATTTAATAATAAAAAAATTTAGTGTACTAACACTAAAAACAAAAATAAGAAATGAATGTGGAAAAATGTGTGGCTTTGGGAAATGGCAATTAACAAAAC
The DNA here is from genome assembly GCA_911387785.2 of Aelia acuminata. Taxonomy (NCBI): domain Eukaryota; kingdom Metazoa; phylum Arthropoda; class Insecta; order Hemiptera; family Pentatomidae; genus Aelia; species Aelia acuminata. The sequence goes on along the minus strand of OU426980.1, from coordinate 50,541,066 downwards.
ACGTCAATTTATAATCTTAGTAAGTTGGTAAGTGAAAGTTGTGTGTTGCGCGCATCGCACCAGATTTTTTTTGTCTTTTTATAGTAACATCAAATTTAATTTTATTACTTAACTACAAACAGCGACTTGGCAAATAGTCTTTGATCACAAACAGTTTACCAATAGGGCATTTAGTACCATTGGAACTAATTGTAACTAAAAAGTAGACCTTTACCGGGGTTAACACGATCATTCGCTCCATAAAAGAAAGTGGTAACTTGGTGCGCCCAACGCTATACTATTTTGAATATATTATATTAATACTATTTTAAATATATTCTGGAATTTTAGGTTTTGTCATTCTTATTCCAGCCGTATGTTTAACTCAATATTGATATATTTTGAGCTGTAACCATCATCGTCCATCGACGTGAACGATATGAACATTTTAGATTGCTAAACTTCATAATTGAATACATCACTTTCGAAATTCATGGCGTTTTAGAGGCAAAATAAGGTTGGAACAAGCTAATTGTAAGTAGGGTTACATTCCGAAATCTCTAGGTGAATATTGGTAGGAGCTATTAATCAAAACCTTCAAAGTTTCGTACAAGTTTTTCATTCTTGTATCGAGTCAGGCGAGTCAGTTAACCTGCGGAAAAATTGGAACTTTGTCCCTAAGCCTTGGAAACTTAACTTGGAGAGAAAAATAAAATTAATTCATTCCACTTTGAGATGAATAATTAGATCATAAGAATGCGATCTTATTGAATCGCATATATTTAAATAGATTTTTCTAAAAATCACATACCTTTAAAGCAGCTGAAATCTCAAATCCAGAGAAACGACAAGACGGCCAAGTTATCATCGCGTTACTCATTTGCCTTATCAATAAGATAGAATATCGCTGACGTTATTTCAGTTTACCTTATTATTATTATTATTATATCAGTTCCTTTTATTTATTATTCCTTTTGCACTTTGGAGGAATCTGACTGCATAGGGGCTTCAATGTGAGTCAATACTAGGGATGGGATTTTCATGTATTTACACATTTTCGTCTGAGGCATAGAAATCCTAAATGGTTTTTACCATGATATAAACCTTTTTGAACCATGTTTATTTTTCATATTTTGTGGTTTTTAAATATTTTTACATATATTGCGATAAATACATATTTTTGTCCATATTTTACAACTTTTAGGGAATTTGATTTAAAATTATTGTTAGTTATTCTCTTGTTTTACGTATATTCAATCAAACCTAGAATTAATAAAGTGTAAAGTAGAGAATGAACCTAGGGATTAAAAAAAAATCTTGGAAAATCAAAAGGCACAAAGCAATATCGACAGTCCTCAGAAATTTTTATCCCCCTCTTTTTTTATATTGATACATCATCATTGACAATGCTCATATGGCACAATTGTTTGATTAATTTAGTGATGAATGCCAAAAGGAAAGTGAACAGAAAATGCTTAGCCTGTAAGTACGTCGCGGAATTTGCAGAAGAAACATTTAAATGCGACAAAGGTGTCCATGTTTGTGCTGCCAAAAAACATTTCAACGGATCAAAGATTTTTGTTTTTACAGCATTTGATAACAGTGAAACACGTAGAAATTAAGAAGAAAAAACTCAAAAACCAAACTTTTTTGATTTTTGTAGGAGCAATTTCAAGAAGGTATACTTTTAACACTGATTTGTGCCGGGCATTATTAAAGGCGGGATATTCCTTTATATAAATAATCAAGCTTTTAAAGGATTTTCGGAAGGATTACTTTCTGAAGAAAATCTTAAAATGCATTTTATTTGCAACGTTGAATGAGGAAGTTTAATAGGGTAAACCATACAGTTATTGGCACACAGTAGAGAGTAAAGAAAAAAAAATATATTTATATATATATATATATATATATATATATATATATATATATATATATATATATTACATTTCCTAAAATGGTGTAAACAATATTTCTTTTATTTTGATATTTTATAAATATTTCAAATTGTATATTTATTTATTTTTTTGCGAATTAAAGTATTTAACTATTAATTTTCAGTCCATACTTTCATTTCTTTTTTCTTTTATCCAAATTTTTGTTTCATATATTTGCAAATAAACATCCATATTTATGTACATATTTTTATTACATATAAATCCCATCCCTGGTCATGACATACTGTAACATAAATGCCAGAAACCGAAAGTGGACATAACATTACCCCTGTCAAACAGACAGAAGGTGAACAAACATAACGCAGTGTTTGTTCGTTTATGTTAGTTCACTGATTCATATTGCGATCGGTTGGCTAAAACTGATACCAGGCTCGTTATATTTCTATTTATATAACATGATTTTTAATATCTAAAACATTGTTATTTTGACTTGTATATTCACTTATGTGAGGAAGAGTTATGTATTCAGGTTTTATTTGTAAAATGAAGGAAAGAACTTACATAATGTAAAAATTATGTAAGTTCTCTAATCATCTTCTTCAGATTTGGTAACTTATTAAATATAATGAAATAAATAAAAAAAGTCTTTTTCACCCAAAAAAAAGCCATAACATTTATTTAACTAGGCAACGTTTCCGCTCTAGGAGCCATTCTCAGTTGCTCGGAGTTAGTAGTGGGAGATATGACCGAAGATATTGTTAAATGTAAATTATTATTTAAGCTAGGACATTTGTATCTTACATAATTTTTTTTTGACAAACAGATGTTTGTGGAGCCTTAAAAATGTACTAAGTTACAATGTACAGTGTACAGTGAAAAAAATGTACAAAAAATGTACAGTGTTATAATTGAAGTACCCCTGGAAGATGGGCCAGAAGCTCAAAACGATGGGTAAATAAAGAAAATTATGAGGGGAAATATGTATAGTATAAATGTACCGGATAAAACAAAATAATCAAACTCAACTAATTAATAATTCTCAAGGCACGCACGCTAAACTGCTCTTTCGCTTTGGGTTTTGGATAGCTACAGTTAATATTGTATTTTATTTTTTAATAAAATAACGACCCTATTAGATATAATTTTCCGGTTTACATAATACATATATTTTTTTTTTTATTAAACAGGTTTTTTTATCGGTCTATCTATAATTATCCCTAAACCTAAAGTTCTTGTAAAAATAATTATAAACGGCATGGCATTTCGAGAGTCTTCCTGCAAAAAAAAAAATATTTCGCATCTTCGAATCAAAACTGGACATTGAGACTTTTTGTAATAGTCTGTAAGAATATCTAATTTTACCTGAATGATAACGATTTTTTTTTTCAATAGTATTGTTCTCTTTTTATGATTTCTTCAAATGTTCATATGAATTAATTGTTGCATCCAAAGTAAAAAAATAATTAATACTAAAATTCATAGAAAATGGAAGAATGAACATTTTGTACTCGCTTTGTTTTTTTTGTTTTTTTAATAATTGTGAGTGTATCATTACTCACACTATTTACATTCAGTTGGCTAATTGTTCGCACACAATAAATTAAAAATAACAAAAATACAAAAACAGAAAATATATAAAACTACTATAAAGTACTTTTTTTAAGTTGAAATTATCAATTTTTATTATTAATATATGTGTGTGTGTGTGTGTGTGTGTGTGTGTGTGTGTGTGTGTGTGTGTGTGTGTGTGTGTGTGTGTGTGTGTGTGTCGGGCCCGAAATTGTCCAGGCATTCCACAGATTAGAAGGTGAACTTTTTTCCTTGGTCAATTATGTCATAATCAGTTAAAGTTTTGAATGTACACCATACGAAATGTCCTTTAAGAATTATAATAACATTGATACTTGAATCTGTCCTCTAAGTTATTTCTCAAAATTCTTCAAGATACTATTCCAACGTCCTTTAAATGCCCTTAATTGTGCTAATTTATATATCCGTTAACGACGGGTGTATAGAGTTAAGAAAAACATTAATTTTTTATCCCAATATTTTAATTTTTTATACATTTCATATATCTTAAAATTTATGTGCTCTTTTTTTTTTTTTTTTTTTTTTTTTTTAATTTTAATCCCTATTTATTATTATATATATCTCAAAGCCTTTTTTTGTCGGTACGCATTAACTTCCTTGATACTTCATCAAAGTTCATGAATGAGGCATAATTTTAAAGCTTTCCCTAAACGCTATACCGGAAAAATATACAGATCAATCATTCAGCCTTCGATTGCTAGTTTTAAGCGCAAAACCGCGGTTTCTGCAAGAATATCGAAATGGTCGTTGAGGTTTCTAAATGGTGTCGATCTTTTCAGGTTTTCAAGGAGAACATTTTCGGTCATACACATTTTTTCGATTAACATCTTCGTTTGCGAGTTGTCAGCTGTGTGTGGCGTTTTCCAGGGTGCGCTCTTTTAGTGGCATCTATGTCTGTGTAAAACAAACCCACCTACAATCACAGATGACCATATCGTAAATTCAATTTTTATTTTTTTTTTCGCACAGAGGTTTTACTAATGTAATGAAGATAACATTGCATATAAAAGGGATATCACAAGAAAAAAAAAAAAAATAATAGGTTCATATTATATTACTATAACGTGCAATCTTACAGATTATTTGCCAGACTAACTCTCAAGGTTACAGGACTATTTTTTTTCGAATTATATCATATAATTTAAGATAACGTAATGTAACTGGAAAAAACCGGATGCTATATTTGTAATCGATTCTAAAAATTACATAATAAACAATTAACTCAAAGTGGGGCAAGTGTGTTTTGGGGACAAGTGCATTAGTCAGTTATTTCTTGTGTTATTTTATAATTTTTAAAATATATTTTATAATATTACTACCTTCTTAGTCCGGGAGCTGAAGAACAAAAAAGTGTCTGATTTGAAGAAAGTTTTTGATCTTTTAGCCTGAACGTCTACCACCTATGATCGGTTGCCATCAAATTTTATAGACAAACAAAATTTTCGAACTTTTTTCAATTTTTCGTTCATAACTCGAAAACAATTTATCGCAGAGAAAATTGTGTTCTTTTTAAAATATTAGGGCGTAAAATTTGGCGTCGACTGAGTTCTTCACAGTTAAAATCGGTTAAGTGTTTTCGCCAAAACCGATTTTCAATGTAGCCACTTTAGCGAAAAAATGAATTACGCTCATGTTCCAAAGACTGCAATTTGAAGAGGGCTAATCCAAATAAAAAATGTTACCTATAATGCAGGATATCAAATTGTTAGCCCATTACTATGGAGACAATGTAATAAAAACGTAAACTTATGTAGCGCCTAGTGACTTAAAATCCGTGAAATATTTGGATACAGATCACAAAAAGTTGCTTTTTATTTACTATAAAAGGCTATATTATTGTAAATAGGATGATATATTTTAATTCTAAATCATATTAGTAGTTTAGTCAGGTTTGGAACATCAAAAATCTTTATTTTTTACGATGTTGGTGGAAACCGTGTTCCAACGCCTATAACTATAAAACACCAAGTTTAATTAAATAATGGTCTAGATAAAAATTGCAGAGTATCAAATTCAGCATGAAACAAGCTCCTTATACACAACATTAGCTGAAACCTGCGAGAACGTGAAAGTATTCTTAGTGCTTGCTTCCTGCAAAAACTTCGGGTTTTGGGGACGCTTCGTAGTCACACTTGTTAATTGAGGTATTTGTGTAAAGTTTAATAAGTTAAATATCAATTAAATTCAAATAAAGTTAAATAATCAAAGTTCATGAACTCACGCGTTCTGTATCATTCATTCAGTAAAATAATTGGCTGGAGTTCATTACTTTTGCACTTACTCCAATACAGTAGCGGATCCAGAAATATTCTGAGGGGGGCACACTTCTTTATTTTAAAATTTGTATGAGTCACGAGGGACCTAATTTAACCCTAAACTTCTGTTAAATGTTTAAATACAACCCATTTTTTATTTAAGGAGTTAAATATTACTAAAGATAAACCCTCCTTATACAGAAATAGTAATAGTTCATTGGTGACCTCACCTCTCATGAAGGGGGGGGGGGAGCGCTTTCCTGGATCCGCTACTGTTGCAATAAATAATAGATTCCCTTTGATGCCATTTAGAAGAGGTTTAGGCACTTCCTCCATTGAGGCAGAGCAAGTGCGTAATTCGGACATGAAACTATTTTTTCTTCACACTCATAGCAATTTGAAGATATAGAAAAATCCGAGAAGAATAGAGTTTAAGGCTTAAACCGCCTATAAAATAGCTGTATTTTTATGGTCGGCTGTAGTCAAGTTTATCAAAACTAATAAAATGGAGGTAGACAGCTTAAGTTCATATATGGGGGTCAAATAAAACAACACTAAATGTGCAATAACATACATTGTTCCGATATGATGCCGAATAAAGTATGGATGACAAGAAAATGTTATGTTTCAATAACATTCAATGTATGACAAAAAAATTATGAATCAATAATAATGAAATAATATCTTTATTCAAACACAAATAAAATATTAAATTAATATCCAATTCAAAAGTTTAATTCTTATTCTTTTGTTCTTTAATTATTAATTAATTTTCATATATATTTTTTTTCTTCATATATTTTTAGGGATTGCTGATGGATGAAACAAGATCACCAGAATCTCGGGTCGAAACGTCTGCACAATATATGCTATTGCACATACGTTGTTTTATTTGACCGAACCCCCAACCATTTACACCACATATAATATCTAATATAATATCTTCGGTTTTAATTTATTATTATTTATTTTTTTAGACCTGTTTAATATACAAAATTGTAGCACATGAAATATTTTAATGTTTTTCTTTTTATCTGTCAGGTACAGGTACAGGCTCTGGTAGGCTCTTTACTAGACCCAGTAACAGTCTTTATCAAGAAGAGGTGATCTATAAAGATCTTCCTACTTACGGTTCAGTTGTTTGTTTGTATGTGTGATTATATTTTTTGAAAAATTTATACGAAAAATATGATTTTTTTTTTTTTAAGCTCACACGAAGAGCAATGCAATATAACCATTTATTTGACTTTTGACTTATTAGTTGGAACATTTGTGCTAATATTGACATGACTCGAGCTGCCGAGGTCAAATATAAATCCAATAAAAAATACCTTATAATGCTTGAATCTAGCTTTTATAAAATAACATCAATTTATTTTTGTCATTTACAATAAGCAAATTATCATTATTCGAATTTCGCCCATTATTATATAATTTCAGTTATTCTGGTCAAAAGAGCACACAGACACACACACGCATGTATATATATATATATATATATATATATATATATATATATATATATATATATATATATATATATATATATATATATCAGCCATAATATAGTTGTTTATTATTTAATTAACCTCAAGAATCCTATTATAACATTTAATATCAACAGTCAAAGAAACATATTCGATCTATATACATATAATTCCATTATTTTTATTATAATGACATGAAAATTCTTAATATATTTTTTTAATATGTCAAGGAGGAAAGGATTGACTTGACCGAGATATGTGCCAGGTGGCAAGAGCGCCTTACTAGTGATAAGGGAATCCGGGTTCAAATCCCAGCAAAGGCCTATCTTTTCTCTTCTTATAAAAAATATTTAAAAATTATATCATATATACAGGGTGACATGCTACTCGTGCGACAAATTTCACCAGTAGATTCTCTACTATAAAGTGAATAAAAAAGTTCATATTGACCATGGTCCGATTCTTAACCATTCGGAATAATTTCGCTTTTTATCGATTTTGAAAGATATCACGACCTGGCATCGGAAAATCGTGATATCTTTAAATCTGAAAATTTCTCCGAAAAGCTGATAGCACCGTTGATTCTACATTAATTGTTCAATAATAAAATGGTCATTTCAAATTTTTTAGGCCAATGTTTCAGCCAGAACTACAAAATAAGTGAAAAATTTTATAAATCGGAAAGTGTTTTGTGTGTGCAAATTTGTGGGAAAATACCTCATTTAATCACGCTTTTAACGCACTCTTCATTTTTTAATTTGATGTTTCTAAGACCAAGATATCGATGACAAAAAGAGAAAAACTCTATTCTCTAAGGCGTTATTCAATCAGTGTTTGAGCGGAAGTTATTGAAGATGTACTCATCGGTCCCTACTTAGATTTTCCGGCGAGATTAACTGGCCCAATTTATTTAAATTTTATCGAAAACACTCGGCCTACCTTGCTGAAGGACATTCCTTTACAATTGAGGAGAAATACAATTTTTCAGCACGATGGCGCGCCTCCTCACTCTTCTAGAATAGTTCAGGCGTATTTGAAGTGAACATTCGAAACGTGGATCTGCCGTGGTGGGACAGTTCTATGGCCACCAAGATCTCTTGATCTCAACCCCATGGAATATTTCGTCTGTGGATATCTCAAGGAACTGATCTATCGCACTAAAGTGACAAACATAGACGATTTGAGAACAAGGATCTTCGCCGCTGCTGAAAAACTTCGACGTTTTCTCACTTTTGGTGTGACAGTTGGAAGTTTGAGAAAACGGGCACGTTTGTGTATTGCAGAGAACGGCTTCCAATTTGAACATAAATAAAATGATTAAAAATAAATTTATTTTAAAGATATTGGTGAGTTGTATTAGTTTTTTTTCAAATTTAAAATGTAAATTCTCAAACATTAACAATCTTTGAACCATAATTTTTTCTCTTTGTCATCCATATCTTGGTCTTAGAAACACCAAATTAAAAAAGGAAGAGTGCGTTAAAAGCGTTATTAAATGAGGTATTTTCCCTCAAATTTGCTGCCTTCTGAAACTAAAATTAGAAATTCTGGATTGTTTAAACACTTTCCGATTTATAAAATTTTTCACTTATTTTGTTGTTCTGGCTGAAATAAAACACGCAAAATTGGCCAAAAAGTTTTGAAATGACCATTTTATTATTTAACAATTAATGTAGTTTTCAACGGTGCTATCAGCTTTTCGGAGAAATTTTCAGATTTAAAGATATCACGATTTTCCGATGCCAGGTCGTGATATCTTTCAAAATCGATAAAAAGCGAAATTATTCCGAAATGGTTGTGAATCGGACCATGGTCAATATGAACTTTTTTATTCATTTTATAGTGGAGAATCTATTGGTGAAGTTTGTCGCACGAGTAGCATGTCACCCTGTGTATATATATATATATATATATATATATATATATATATATATATAATAAATACTCAACAATGCCAACGTCTCAGACCAAAACACTTTATACTTAAAAATGTCATTTAATGCTAACCTTCATAACAACGTACAACACAAATCTTACGATGCTGCCTGCGTCCTCTCGGGAATAAAATACAAAATCAAAGAACTGATACTTTATAATATTGCAAAAATACTTTAAATTTAATGGCATTAGACACAATTAGAAATAATTGAAAATAAAATAAAAGCAATAGATAAACCTATTATTGCATGGCTAAGTAACACAATACATTGATGATGTAGAAAATTCCAACTAACTTACAATCGATGTTTACCCAGGGGGGAGCAAACATGAACAAAACACAGGTTGCGCATTTACATATCAATACAATAACCCACACGAGGAAAAATACGGACTCGGCTCAGACTGTTCAAACCATTAAGCAGAAAAATTAGCAATAATTAAGACTACAGACTACATCTTAAGACATTCAAAATCCTATAAAATTTGTACTGAAATTGATAGAATGAATTAAAATTCAATACTAACCGAACGATTCAGATATAATAAATAGTATCAAGGTTATGGAAAAATCTGACTTAGAAGAATAGAAAAACATTTAAAAATCTGAATTCGATTTGATAAAAGTCACAGCGGAGTCTACAATGAGGGAATGGAATGAGAGGCAATGAAAGACCCGACTCGTTGGCTAACCGACCACAGTTAAGTGCCTCACTACTTCTTTAAGAAATCTGTTAGACATCCAAACACTACTTTAATTCCACTACTCTGATTTCATCAGAAAAACACAGATTCATAAAACTGCGAGGGACAGACCCCGCAAACGTTTTACCACAGTCACACTTTTCGACTGCATATTTTACATACACGCCGGATAGGACCTAATAAAAAGTAGTTTAATGCACGGAACATATGCATGACAACTTTAAGAGGAAAAATATATAAAAAAATTCAAAAAGGAATTGACAAACCTCATATTCAGTACTGACATTCGAATGAATCATGTAAACCTAAACCGAACCCTCTAAACTCACTGAAGTTATTGTCTACTAAATGTTAAAATGCATATAAATCTAGTTTTCTTTTGCTGGATCTATGTATTTTGTATGTTTTATTTTTACCTTCATTAAAACTTGCCGGCGTGTACCACCGGTGGTCCGCACTAGAATGTCGCATCGGACACTTTAGTCAATCACAAAACTTTCCACGACGATGTATAACGAGGTAGGATTGTATTGTTTATTTAATTATTTTTGGGCTGTCAATACTGCATAATGCCCTTGAATAACTCCCGTCCGATAGAGCGAAAATCATTAAGTTTAGCCGCCAATGGGCGAGGAGCATGAATTACAATCCCGGCGTGAACGTGTTTATCTAGCTGTGTTATTATTTTCAGTTTTAGTCTCATCATTTGTACTATTATTGTATAACTACATGTATTTAAATCTACTACTCGTAACTTAATTGGATTCACTCTTTTATTCATTTTTATCAATTTATTTGTACAATTTTTAGCTATATAATTTTTTCTTTGAAATCATCCAATCAATCTTTAGAGAAAAAAATAACTTAACTTTTTGGTTCTATGAAAAATAATTCACTTTTTAACTACCTCATTTATGTATTAATTACTAATTTTTAATGATTATTCAACACTTTGATCTTTTAATATTGTTTTATTTTATTCGTATTCTTAATGCTTATTCCATTTTAATATTCTTTTATTTTATTTTACTTATGTATATATATTTTTTTTTTTTATCTACAAACTGTTAATTTTAATTCTTCATGTTCCATTTTTTTTTTTATTTTTTTTTTTTTTTTTATTTTATTTTTTTTTTTTTTACTGTTAATATTAAACTGAATCTTAAAAAAGGGCCTGATTTCATTTTTAATGTACTGGATAAACTTATATTATATGTTTTCGCTTGGATTGTGTTCATTTTATAAATAAAATCTTTTTGTATCGGGTTAAAATGAAACAGAAAAAAAAAGTTAAAACTTATCCGTTTACCTATTAGTGGGGCATACTAGTTTTCTTTACTTTTCTTCTTTTTTTTTTTTACTTTTCCAAAATTAAGATAAGGCAATAATTAATGATATTATAAATAAAAATATTTGATAAAGAATATCAAGAGAACTGGGAGACCTTCGTCAAGGTAATGAAAGCTGACCACCTTACTCAACAACCTTATCAATGAAAATCCTTCTTCAACTTCCGTTATTTATAAATGAATGTGTGTATATATATATATATATATATATATATACACATATATACAAGCGCAATAATAAGTTGAAAATAATAACTATAAATTAAATATTTGTATACTATAGATTGTTTGAGGTCTTAAAGTAAATTTATTCTAATCAATCCCCCCTTATATGTTCACCATATATATTTTTTTATCCCCCTCCTCCATCGATCATATTAGTTCTAAAATATAACAAAAATCGTAAGTAAAAAAAAAAAATCTTAAAAAAAAAATAAAAAAATCTTTAAATAACAACTTGATATAACCAATAAATAGAAATAATAATAAATAGATAATAGATAAAAAATAGAATAGGAATGTATAACTTTAAAAAAGACGATAATATATGTATATATGTAAAACTAGCATATGGCTATAGTTGAATAGTGTCTATTACTGTTGATGAATAAAAAGAAAACAGACACTATTTTTTTTATATACTTATGAGGTTATGTTAAAATATTTTTCTCAATAAATAATGAAAAATCAACAATTTTTAAACATTTATTTCACCAACACTAAGAAGAGAAAAAAATATTGTACCAATAGTCAATTATTTTGAAACACAAAAAGTTGAAGGATTAGATAAACTTCGTACTGTAATAACAAACTGTAAAAAAAAAAAAAAAGAAAAAAAGAAAAAAGAAAGATATAGCGGTATAATATTTTATCTTGAAGATCAAATAAATTTAAAAAAAAATACCTTTTGATTTAAGAGATAGGAATTTCATCATACGGTGTTGCATTGTAATATAAAAACATTTTTGTCCAGCGTTTCGTGTTTTGTGTTTTTTTTTTTTTTATTAATATTTCATGATTAATAGTGTATGGCATTAATTAAGCTATTTCAGACCCCTCTCCGGAAAAAAATATATAGCAATAATGGTAATTAAATGAATAAAATTGTTGTAGCAACGTCCCTGAAAATTGAAGAGGCTCTACGGATTAATTGAAGTAAGCTTAGATAATGATGAAATATACAGAAAAAGTGGAACAATTTTTGAAAAGATAAAGAACAATTATCTGAATTAAATGGAACACCGCCTAGATCTCAAGTGAAGTCTAAGGACGGGTAAGGATTATGAAAGAAATTATATAAAAAAAAAAAAAAAAAAAAATGATCAGTAAAAATAAAAGAATTTGGAAATAACCTTCAGCCGAATTAGAAATATTTGTTGTTTTTTTTTTGCCTCGAATTTTATATCTTTATTTATTATGGAATTCCGTAAGATTATATCTTATTTACGAAGTGAGTATCAAAGAAAAGAAAATATCCCTTTGGGGGGGACGTAAACTTTCCCTTATTTTATAAAATTATTATGAATCTTTAATATTTTAATCAAAAATACAATCTATTGACATTCGCGGAGTTAAATATTTTGGTTCCATAGTGGACGAATTTTTTTTTTTTTTTTTTTATTTTAAAATATTTTTATGTTATTTAAAATATTAGGTTTATTAACACCTTACGAATACAAGTTGTCTCGAATACAATTTATGATATGTCTAGCTGAAAATATATGAGTTCCCAATATTTATAAATAAATAAAATAAAAATAAAAATAGAAAATTAAATAAAAGTCCCTAATATTATTCATTCAAATTTGATTAAGTTTCCATTTTTATGTTTAGTTTATATTAAACTAGCATTCCCCGTCGCGGCTTCGCCCGCGAGCCTTTAAAATCACTTCTGTGATCATTCTTGGTATTGATTTAATATAATATGTTAACTGATGTTAAGGAGATTTAGTAGAATCGGAGCTTCCGGGAGGTGGAATGTTGGAAGAGGAAGCTGCCGGCTCGGTAGAAGAGAGCGAGGCGCTCAATGGAGAGTTCACTAAAACAGCCGAAATAAGAAATTGCTTATTCCTCATGAAAGCTTCAATTTTCGGCTTTAAAACATGGTTTTCGACGCCCCGTAAGAGCTCACGAGTTAAACTCTTCGTATTAAGATCTTTAAAATGAGTCCAAATTAGATATTGTTTCTCGGAGTGCAAAAATAGGTGTCCGTTAGAGTTAAACGAAAATTTCGCCATTTAAATCCCTTAGGGATCACATTTTTGAAATTCCTTTCATAGTGGTTACCTACATCGCGTTTAAAATCTAAATTCCGAACATTTTTTAGCTGATTTTAATTGGTCTTTCCGTGTTGCATTGCTGTACCTGACATGTCGCCTTTTAACTTGCTTCTTCTGCTCAGAAAGTTGCGGTAGTAGAGCTTCACACACGTCAAAATGACCATTACGTAGCGTACCAGTAAAACGTAGTTTACTGCACTTTTCGTGGGATTAGAATTATTGCCAAATACCGCATAAAGCTCAGTTGGGTTCCACAAATCCGGCATGGGTTGAAAGCTGAGACATATGAGTGTAATAACTACTGAAATCAGAATAATTGTTACCGTAATCATTTTGAGTAAACGCAGAAAATTTGTCCCAATTTGGATGACATGTTGTACTACAATTTGCCGAAAATGACATTTTTCTTGAGAATTCTCGATAATATATGATAGAGATCGAAATAAACACGCACCATCCCCAACCATGGGAATCACAGTGTGCATAATTTGATTACCACTAATATTTAAATAATCAGTAGCCATATTCTATGTGAATCTCTATTTTAATGATATTGTCTATTTAATACATCAAAAAAACAAAAAAAAAACATATGGATTAAAATCTCAAAAATAGGTGTCCGTTAGAGTTAAACGACAATTTCGCCATTTAAACCACTTAGAGGTTACATTTTTGAAATTCCTTTCTTAGCGGTTACCTAAAATCTAAATTCCGAACTTAAACTTTCTATCATTAGTAGTTTTTGCTCTGCATTGATTCTATCAGTCAGGATAAAGCCTCTTAAATATATGGAGAAGAGATCGAAATAAACACGCACCATCCCCAATCATGGGAATCACAGTGTGCATAATTTCATTACCACTAATATTAAAATAATCAGTAGCCATATTTTATGTAAATGTATATTTTAATAATATTGTAACGTTAAATCGATATTCAAATAAAAAACATATGGTTTAATATCTCAACAATAGATTTCCGTTAGAGTTAAACGACAATTTCGCCATTTAAGCCCCTTAGGGGTTACATTTTTGAAATTCCTTTCTTAGTGGTTACCTACATCGCGTTTAAAATCTAAATTCCGAATTTCAAGTTTCTATCATTAGTAGTTTTTGCTCTGCGTTGATTCTGTCAGTCAGGACAAAGCCTCTTATATATATAGAGATGGTAACCAAAAAAAAAAAAAAAACAGCATTATTAAAAATACAACTATTTTATTTATTAAATTTTTCGTCACACTAAATTTCATTCTTTGACTTTCTATGAAGTACATAAATATCAGGTCATCACATAAGTAATGTCGGTTTTTAATGGCGTGCTATAAGGTATAGGATAAAATCAATGAAACACGTTCAATCTAAAATGTATTTACCATCTTTTTTTATAATAGTTTGCCATCTTGAAACCAAATTTTTAATGCCTGTTCTGAAAAAAAATCCATTGGTTTTGAATTAAAGAAAGCTCGTTTTTCACCTCATCGACTGAATTCATGTTCTTGCCGCTTAATGAGTTTTGGAGACTGCGGAAAATGTGATACTCCGAGGGCGCCAAGTCACGCCAAGGAATACGGTGGGTGAGGAGTAATTTCCCACCCAAAGTCCTTTAATTTTTGCAATGTTTGTTTTGCAACATGGGGCCTCGCATTGTCCTGATGGAATAAAATTCCGCATCTATTGATAAGTGATGGACGTTTCTCCTCAATTGCTCGCTTCAATCGGTCCAGCTGATCACAGTTCACATCTTTAGTGATAGTTTGGTTAAGATCAAGGAATTCATGATGCAGGATTTCTTCCATATCCCACCATACAGACATCATTACTTTTTTGCGGATAGAGTACTTCTCTCGCTTCTGTCCTAGGAGTTTCTCCAGGTCCTAACCACTGCCGCGACCTTCTAACATTCCGATAGAAAACCCACTTTTCATCTCCAGTTACTATCCTGTTCAGAAAAGGTTCTTGATTTAAACGGGAGAGGAGAGAAAAGCAAGTGTTCACCCGCTGTTGCAAATTACCGGGGCTTAATTCGTGAGGGACCCACTTTCCCAATTTTGGTACCTTACCTATTATCAAAACAAAAATAAATTGAAAAGGAGAGATTAGTAATCTAAACATAAACAAACAGAATATTAAAAAACCGACATTACTTATGGGATGACCTGATAAATTTATCAATATTCTTTAATTTTCCAAAGGTATATTTTATATATATATATATATATATATATATATATATTACTTGTTCTTTTCAACCTCGAATTTACTTTTTTTTTCTCGTTTAGCTAATCATTCCATTAACCAATGAATATTTACTAATTGAGGCGTTTGGTTTCAAAACCGGTTACATCCATTTTTTTTAAACAATTTTTTCTTCATTGTTTTCAAGTTTTTCATGTTAAAAAAAATGTTTCAGATGCGTTTGTTTCAAAAACGTCTAGATCCAATTGATCCTTTTTTGAATAATCTTGATAAATTGTTGAAAATGGATGTACCTGGTTTTGAAACCAAACGCCTCAATTATAAATAATAGTAATGAAACTATGTTTTATTAATTTATTTAATAAAACATAGAATATTTATTAATTATAATTAATAGTAATAATTTTTAAAAACTGGTGTTTCTAATAAGCCGATATCAGAATTGGACATAATTATCTTGTATAATCCATAAGGATTTACGAATAATAAAAAAAAAAAATTATCTATTATTGGACGTGGTGAATAAATATGACTGCATCATCCGTTATCTATAAATAATTTAAATGTATCCGTCATATTTTATAGTTTTAGCTTGTCTTAGATAACGATTTTAATAAAAAAAAAAATGTTTGTAAAATGATGTATAATTATTTGAAAAAGAAGAAATATATTACTTTATTTACAATGATGATAAAATAATTTACAATGATAATATTAGTGGAACATCAATAAAATAAAAACGCCAACATTTAATATGTAATTTCAGTTTTTTCTAAGATCTTAGATAGTCTACGTAATCTTGGTTTTGCCAGATATTTGAACACGAGACCCTAGTATGTACATGCAAAAACCCAATTTATACAAGCAATGACTAAAAAATATTAACCAATCATTCATTATTAACACAGGTATATACATTATCAGTTAGGGAAAATATCTCTAATTAATCTCATCTTCTATCAATGATACTATACATGTTGTTCACACATTTTTCTTCATTTTAGCCCTGATGAAGATTCACATGTTGGGAACGTGGGGTCTCCGAATAAATAAGATCACGATTACCCACGGATGGATTATCCGATTTGTGGATTGGTCCGCGCCTCGCGGATAGATTTATTCGCTAATACGCAATATATATATATATATATATATATATATATATTTCTTATTCTTTTTGTATGTACATAGGTAGGTCGTAGTGTTAGTTTTAGTCAGTCAGGGGTAAATCAAGCATAATATACGACGTGTGGTTTCCCTTCACAATTCAAGTATTTATGTCTTTTTTGTCATTGTCATAAAATTAATTAAGTAAGTATTTAAATGTTATCGTATTATAATTTTCTCGGCTTCGGGGACCCACTGGTGCGATTGATAAAATATGTGTCTAAATTTCGCTACCAGGAGGCTCAAAAAAAAAAAATCATCAATATCCGTGACAGAATAAGCGTGTCCTTGTTTGTTAGTAATTGGAAAAAGAAAGTAAATTTTGTACTCAACTAAAATGTGAATATAATATTCCGATTTCAGCCATTGTTTTAATATATATATATATATATATATATATATATATATATATATATATATATACTAAGCTGAAAGAGAATTAAAAATTAAACAAAAAAGACGGTTGTTATACGATTTATAGTTATCGGATAGAATACAATGCAAGCATAAAAATACTTTATAGAATAAATATATATGTTTATTTATTTATTTTTATGTTTTTTTATTTTCATTTCGTCTCAAAACTAGGTAATGCAGTATCTATGTACAGGGGCTCCAGTCGAAAGAAGATGTATCCCTCTATAATTTATCATTTGCGGACGACCAAGTCATCATTGCTCAGGATACAGAAGATGCTGGATTCATGTTAAGAAAGCTTAATGAAGAATACAAAAAATAGGGACTAGCCATTAATGCTGAGAAAGCAGAATTCATGTCATCCAGTAGTGAGGATATGGAACTGCACCCAGGGCAGGCTCTGAAAAGACTCAAACATTTTAAATACTTGGGTCTATAATTGAATTGGATGGCTCGTGTGATAAAGAGATCAAGAGGAGAATATCGGGTGGAAAAGGACCATATTGATGCTTAATTCAATACTGTGGAACAAAAATATCATCCCTAAAACAAAAAACAAAAAAAATTATAAAAGTATTGCATCAAGTATAATGACATATGGAGCAGAACCTGGACCATTAAGGGCAGTCTTAGGAAGAAACTTCTGGCCACCGAAATGGACTACTGGCGCCGAGCGGCAGGAATATCCAGAATGGAAAAGGTGAGAAATGAATAAATTAGAGAAAAAATGGAAGTTGATTAAAAATTCTGGAGGAAATAGAAAAAAAATGGCTGAAATGGTTTGGTCATCTGAAAAGGATGCCCCAAGAAAGACTGCCGAAAGATGTCCATTCCTGGAAAATAGATGGAATGAGAAGACGAGGTAGACCAAAGAAGACGAGAAGAATGGGCCTTTGATAGAAAAGTCTGGAAGGAGGCCATAGACAATCTATAGGTTAAGGAAACCCACCATTGATGGAAACTCCTAAAAAATAAATAAAAAATGTACAGATGCCGCCATTAAAGGTGCCGTGAATATCAAATATCACGATCAATTTTAAACCCACCTTTACAGATTAATCTCTCATATATCTTACCGTGGTATTGACAGAATATTAGCTTTATCGTAGTACGGAATTTTACCAGATAAATATTATTTTATTATATTTGGCTCAACGCTTAAAAAATCAGGGAAAAATAATAGGGGCCACCAAGGCAATGCTACATTTAAATACCATAATAAAAGTAATCTTGGTGATAACCATTACCTTGCCTTAGTTTCTCTAAAATACTCATTATATATCTACAAATGTATGAGTGTGTGTTTATATTATATATATGTATTCGTATCCATATAAAAAGGAATGGTTTCGAATATTGCACAGAGTGAAAAAATCGTAAATTTAATGCGAAAAAAATAATGACTTCATTCAAATGTGTATCTGAGCAATGGAGTTGTTAAGATTAATTTAAAATTTGATGTAAAATGAGTATACAGTGATAATTTCAAAAAATTAAACATATCTTCATAAACATCTTAAAAGATGAGTGTCAATTACTCAGATGACACTTAAGGCAGGATAAAATGTTCATAAATATATATAATATATTAATACATGACAGATGTATATTAATTTAGAAATATGTAATATGAAATTATAGTATAATAATATAAAAGGATAAAAGAATTCAAAAATAAAAAAGTTCGATAAAGTAAATTAGCACGTAAAATTGACTTGAAATTCCTTTAAAATATACGAATTTTTTTTTAAATTAAAACGAAGCGATGTCATGTTTTGTATAATCTAAATACAACAGCAGTACTGCATAGATAATAACTTTCTTGTAGAACCTTTGTTTATCCGAAAACTTATTTTTTCCGCAATATTGATTTTTTTTAAGTAGTCGTCTTGAGGTTCGAGTATATCTACCTATCGACTGGAAACCCTGTAACAACCGAAAATAACGGTGTGTTTGTTTAAAATAAAAAACCGAACAATGGTATTTAACATAAATATGTAACAGTTAAGAAGTTTTTTTTTATAATTAAAATAATGTTTAACTCTTTTTAGCTCAATTTAAACAGTTTTGAGACTACGTTAATTTTTTTTTATTAGTCAACAAATAACAAGAGTAAGTGCGCTATCTTGTATTTTTTCTGAAATAAAATAAATTTCAAATCGAGCTCAAGGGATTCGCATAAAGATAACAATTCGTAAACAATGCGCAAAAATAATGAGCTCAGGTTTGCTAATTTTATCTACTATACAAAATCTGGATCAACTTGAGCTTAAAGCAACAAGGTAGAACAGAGAGAATACGATAAAATTCCTAAAGGGCTTCATGATTGTGAATTATGACTATATTTACTTAATAAGGAACTTACTCGTAAATATGAAATTATTGCTGTTGTTTCAAGTAACCATATAACAAAATATAACGTTACTCTTATTCAGAGACAAAATATCATTTTGTATTACTAATCAATGAATAATATATTACGTTTCGATAAAATAAAAAACTTTGAATCGCCCTAAAATTTTGAGATTTTGAATATTATTGATATTTTGGTAGCAAACCGAGGGATGGAATCTGCTTCCGATCTAATATTTTTTATTTATAACTTGTTGTGTATGTGCATAACATTACAAGAATTAATTAATATTTAAAATGGTTCCTGGTTTCAAAAAACCTGTAGACTACCAACAATTATTTATATTTATTTATCAAATATTCGAGCTCTATTTTCAATTTTCAACAAATGAGTTGTTTCGTTTTTTCAACGATGTCTAATATTACCTGATAACAAATAATTTTTTCCTGAAAAAATGCATAAAATTCATTATTTATTTTTATGCACCTATTGTAATTTCTAGACTTTATAATTTTTTTTTTTTCTATTGCTGGTATAAATAGGCTTCATACATCAAATATTTGTTCACGCTAATATTCCTGAACTTAATTTATATTATTATAGTTTAAATTAACTACCATAAATTAATAGCATTTCGTAATTGACTAAATATATTCAATTAATTATAAGATTTTCTGAAAAATCATCGACGATAAGTCAGTGGTTAACCAAAACTAAACCGAAAAAAAAAACAGAAAGTTTTTGCGTGGCCTCTAATTGTTTGTCGCCGCAAGGTTCATTGATAAAATTGTCGCCGTCAAACCATCAATTAATAAACCACGAATTTACGCCCTTGACTCAAAGAAAAATACTTTTGGAGATATTCCTTAGGATTTTATAGCTTGTGGTGGGATTTTATCATAAGCATCAATTAGCAACTTTTTAACAACACTTTAACTGAGTTTAAAATATGATTTTTTTTTTTTGTTACTTTGAAACGATTAACACACTTTTCACAACCACTTTAACAAGTTGTAATTTTCCCTTTTTTTATTTTATTTAATCTTACATTAGTTCCCACAGATAATAATAAAAAAAAAAAAAAAAAAAAAAAAAAAACTACGCCACTTGATAATATCAGTATAAAGATCTACCATTTATATTCAAACATGGATGAAAAAACATTTATTTGTTTAAAAAAAAATAAGTTATCCCACGAGTCGAATGCATATTGTGACATGAAAATAATTAATAAAATCAGGAATGGTTCATCATTCTAAAAAATATTATTCATTTAAGTTAACTAAACCTATAAGTAAACTATAAACATTAAATAACAAACCCTAGACGACCTGCTCTTTTATTCATTAGTTAAAAAAATATCAGTTAATTGGCATTATAATTTATGATTAAATAACAAACATCCTAATGTACTAAAAAGCAAAATATTAAACATTAGCCATAATAATTAATAATAATAGTATAATAATAAATTGATTTTTTTTTAAATTACTTAATGTAATTTTTTTTAATCATGTTTCTTTATATATATGAATAATATAAAAGACAAAGTTATATATGTTGTACTTTAAAAGCGATGGAAATAAGTAAACATAACCATATTTCACTAATTTCTACTTTTACTTCAGTTTTCTCAAAATATGGAGTTGGCGCTTAGTTTAGTTTGGCGTAACAACGACCTTAAGTGATTGAACATTATTGTTAGTGTTTTGTTAAATGCAATTTCTAAAAGTCCCACATTTTTCCACATTCATTTACTTATTTTTTTTTTTTTTTTATTTGCTCTTTAAAGTACACTATTTTTTTTTTATTATTAAATAAAAGTTTTTACTTGTGATAATTCGGCAATGCAAGCATAATACTCCAAGTTGTCTGATTTTATAATTCTCTATGCAATTATTGAAAACTTCATATAGTTACCATGAAACAAATAATTTCCATTAACTGGAAACATCGTCTGTCATTAAAGGCGTACTACGCATGCGTGGGCTCAACGTGTTTTATGAGTTGACGGAATATTTTTCTATTTTTATCCTGTATATGTCTACTTGATTTTTTTCATATTGTATGTTTAGCCATTTCTTATTTTAAGGTGAAATGATAGACAGAAAATTTCTCTATATAAAAACCTAAGGTAGTTTATAGGAAAACAAAAAAGGCCCCTTCCCTATTTAAGCCCACTCAGAACATTTTAATAAAAACAAATCTTACCTGATATTAAAGAAAACTTGATGATTCTCATTAAACATGACGAGTTTAATCAAAATCATTAAAGCTATTTTTGAGAAAATCGAAAAACCTAAAAATGGGAGAAAGAGTTATGAAATAAATTGCCCCCTCTGTTTGATCAATTTTGATTACATTTTTATTGTCGTATGGAGGGCATATAAATAGGTCAAATGCCCAGTTTTATCAAAATCGTTAGAGGCGTTTTTGAGAAAATCGAAAAAAACGTAAAATGATATAAAATAAAGTACCCCTTCTATTTGACCAATTTGGATGCAATTTTGCTGTCATGAAAATTTGATTTCACATCGCGGGCATATACATATACCAAATACCCAATTTTAGGTTCGTAGGGTTTATAGTTTTTGAGCTAGTCTGTTCACACACACACACACACACACCATTTTGCGGGACTTGGTTATTTTGACTCAGGGGACTCCAAAACGTGTATTTCCGTTGAAAACCGGAAGTGGAAATTTTTCACAATCGCAATACTTTCCCTTACTATATATTTCATATATAGGCAAGTGAAAGTAAAAATAATTAAAATGGTGTGAAATTTTCTTCCTCTAATGTTCAATCAAAAATAATCAATTATGTCATGTTAATGTTTCTGTTATAACGAAAATTCATATAAATTAAATGGATTTTTAAACATAATAAATTATAAATAGCACTGCTTAGCGACGGCAAAGAAAAAAAAATCACCGTAAATTCATCATCACAAGGAAGGTTAGTTGATACAATTAAGCAAGATCAACATTGGAACAAAGGCATAACCTAGTTCTAATTGATAATGCGTTTGATTGCTTCGACACCAATGTAGATAGCTTTCATTTCGTCTTAGCAAGATCAGCTTTTAAAAACCGAAAATAAACTCTATATCTATATCTATAAAATCCATAAATGGTCACACAGACACTAACATTCTAACAAAGGTATCGTAAAGAATTAAATTTCTTTGATAAATCATAAATATAGATGACTAAAAATAAATATTTAAATTATTTTTTCACTCTTAGAAAAAGAGAACAAGATAATTATGAAAGAAAGTATGGTTGTCCGGATAAGTAGAAACAAACAAATAAAAAATCATTCTTCATAAAATTTCCAACAAAAACTTTCTAAAAAGGTATGGTAGACCATAAATAGATTTTCCTCTCATTCATTTAATTGAGGTTTCTGAGATTTTCCAAGTACTACATAACTGTTTTTTGCTTATTGAAAATCTCTTATAGAGATTAAGTAAAATAAACTGGCTATACTATTAGAAAAAGAAAAGTTTTTATTAAGTGCCTAATAAAATTGGGCGCCGAACTTGTAGTCAGGAAAACATAATGTAGTTAAATTTTGATGTGATATTAACCTATTAACTCAAATTAACACATAGTTTTATTATATGAAACACAAGAGAAGTCAATAAGCTTTATGTAGATTGTTTATTTAATTTTTTAAGGCCAGTTTCATAATAAACATATTTTCTGAAATTTCGAAATTTAAACTGGAAATTCAAATTTGACATTAATCGATATTCCAAATGTGATTCATATGAGTTTCTTGAATGTTTTAAAGTAGAGAAGAATTTTAGGAAGAAAAAATTTACTGAACAATAAAAAAAATAAAACTACTACAAATTTAAATTATTTTTTAGTAAGAGCCTAATAAAGTTGGACGCTTACAACTTTTAGTTGGAGAAACAAAATTTAGTGAGATTTAAACTTATTCAACATTGTGAAGTTTAAAAGTAGAATAATAAATTGTTACAATAAAATTTGATGTTTACCATTCCCCCTTTTATCACGAAAAGTACCTTATTTAATTTTAAAAACAACATTCATATGTAACTTAAAAACTTACTTTAGAAAAATTGCTTTGTTAGACTAAAAGACGATTCGATCTGCATTAAATATTTAATAAAAATCTGATCAATTTATATATATATATATATATATATATATATATATATATATATATTTTTTTTTTTTTTTTTTATATATTTTTCCTTCTATGGTAGCCCCAAAGAAGGAGAGTTATTGGACGATTTAAATGCTCCATGCCTATTTTATTAGGCACATTACATGTATTACATATTACATTATATCGTGAACAAATTATAATTGTTTATACCTAGATTATGTTATATACGAAAAACAAAATAAAAAATAAATAAGAAAGGTTACAAAAGTAGTAATATAAATATACACAAAAGTAGCAATATAATTATAAATACTAAATACTAAGTAGCAATATAAACACAAACACAAACAAGAAAACAATATAAATATAAACTAAGTAGCAACATAAGTATAAAGTAGCAATATAAACATAAATAACTAAGTAGCAATATAAACAGAAAATAGAAATGAAAAGTTACTAAATGTAGCATTATAAGTTAAATTATTAAGATTTATGATATACAATTATTATTAATAATTATGTTAAAGAGATGTTACAAATAAAATAAACAAGTAAACCAAAATAAATTAAAATAAAAAGCGCAACAAGCTATGTACAAAGCTAATAAATACCAATAATTTAAACCGCTTTCCTACATTCGTCAGCCAGTCGGTCTAAGTCTATTTTCCTAATAAATTCCAGGAAGTCTTTTTTAAATTTTGTCATGTCTCTGTTCTGTTTCAGGCCATGTCCCTCGTTTCAAAAGAACGTTCTGTATAAGTTTTGCCCGAATGTGGTCCAGGTTTTTGCAGTCAAATATTAGGTGTCGAAAATTGTGTATTTGTCCGTCGTCTGGGCACTTGTCATTGTTTAGTATGTTAAAGCGTGTTAAGTATTGTTAAGTTTGTCCGTGTTCAGTAAGAATTTGTGTCAGTTTGTAGTCAGTACTTAGTATTCTTTTATAATTGTGAAATGTGATGATGGGAACAAATCTATGGAGACTCGATGATTTCGAGGAAGCAGTCTAGGCTAGGTTCCATCTAACTGCCGTATCCTTTCGGATATCCACTTTGATGTAGGATATCAGAACCTTGTCGTACGATGGTGGGTGCTCACTGTGAGCCGCTAGCTTAGCAAGCCTGTCCGCTCTCTCATTGCCCTCTATCCCTGAGTGGCCCCTTACCCAGACTATGTTTATGTATTTGTTTTGATTGTGTAGTGTTGCCCAATGGTTTCTGATTTTGTCAGTAAGTTCGTTATGTATCTTTGAATTTTTAATTGAATGTATGATGTTCATGTTGTCTGTGTAAAAGGTTATGTTGTCTTCTGTTTCCGTCGCATTTTCAGAGAGATACTCTAAAGCTTTTAGTATGGCTAACTTCTCCGCCTGGTTATTTGAACAATGTTTACCCAGCCTATGCTGAGCTTGGGACATCTTTTCATTGGTACTTCTTAGTAACCAGGCGCATCCTACGTTCTCTCCGTCTTTGCTTCCGTCTGTATAAATTTCTGTACCAGTTTCTGTATCGATTAGTTCATGTGGCAGTACTTGTGCCGTAAGCGCGGGGTGGGCCAATATTTACATTTAGTTGGGAGGTCAATATTGTCGTGTACTATATCTTTGTAGTTAGTCCGTCGTTTTTTAATATCATACAGTTGAACTGTTCCTTGGATCATCAAATCTATAGGAATCATTCCCGCCAGAACGCAGGCTGCTTCATGAGAGATGGTGTGGAATGATTTACATTTTAATCCCCACAAGTCTTTGGAGCCTTCGGAGTTTCATAAGATTACTTTTTCGAAGCATACCTTTGTGCCATACATGAACTGCATATAAAACTTTAGGCAAGATAGCTCCCTGATAAATAATCTTAAGAATCTCCGATCTAAGACCCCAAGAGACTCTGGCTGCTACAGTCAGTCTGTTAATGGTTAGTAAGGCCTGATTGTAAATGTTGTATTTATATATATATATATATATATACCATTTACTTTTAATGGTTACTTTATCTACAGGTTAATTCATGCCAGTTTCACTGATTCTGTTTAAATTTACTTGATTCGTTTATTTTAATACAGTTGTACAAATTATTTTTTTTTAAATTAATTTTACCAATAATTAACTACTGCATACGTAATGCAGCATAATTAACGACTATTCCGTTTAACAGTACTTCATGCAATATCGTCCTGACCAGCGAATATGGCATTATCATAGAATAAAACTATTCGTTAGTTTGGTAGAATTCAATACCTAAATCGTACAAAGATTATAGTATATTATCTTTCACATATTATATATTTCCTTACAGAGAATTCTACTAAACTTTTTAAAAATAGTTTGATCCAGGGCCTTCAAGAATAATTTTTTTTTTTTTGCTTTATTATAACTCAAGCCAGACAGCTCACTTCAATGTATTCTAAATCAAACTTTATTTCAGCTAACTCACGTGTAAAGATTAGAAGGATAACCACCAATGTTTTAACCTTATAAGTGTTATTTTATAAATTACATATTTATATTATATAAACATTAATGATTCTCTTTCTCCATGAAATGTGATTGTAATAACAAAAAATTAAATTAATGTTTAACCACTGCTATACCACACACAAAGATTTCATGAGGGTTCCCACCGGCGAAATGTATATTTGTACATAGGTACCTTGAACACATTCATACCTATGGTTTATTTAATTTTGCTAGTTTTGATCATTATTTAATATATAAAAGAACCCTTTTTGATTATTCAGTTATTCATATTTTTTTTCCATTTCTTTAGTATGTACGTAAGGTATGAATGAACACTTACAGCAATGAAATCATTACCATTAAGTAAGGGAAATATTTTTAAATTTTATCAAATTAAAAGCTTAAAATATGTATAACAATATTTTTATAGCTAATATAAATTGACACTCATAAATATAATTTAAATAAAAAAAATAAAAATAGAAACATAGTTAAATGAAATGAAATGAAAGAGAAAACAGTTTTTTTTTTTTTTTTTCAAAAATGAAAATTATTTCACCAAATTATATATTTTTAAAATTGAAAAATCAATTGTGTGTGTATGTGGATTCTATATAAAAATCCGGCATAAACTCATACATTGTAGTTTATAAACTAAATTTAAAAAATCAAAATTTAATGATCATCTCTAGGTTTTTGACGGATATTATAGGAATAAAACAAATGAAAGAGCAATTTAATTTGTTTTCTTATTCAAAATAAAGAATGAACAGAAAATATATTTCTCAAAAGTCATGAAAAAAAAAAAAAAGATTATCTTGATCTTTCATAAAACCTGTTTTATAATTCTAACTGAAAAAAAAAAATCACCTGTGATTACAGGATAATTTGTTAAGAAAAAGTTTCATAAACAATTGTGACATAATAATATAAATATTTTTAAGTGTTGAGAAGTTGAAGATAGCTAGTTCGAGAAAGAAAAAAAAAAAAAAAAAAAAAAAACCATAATGATAACTGCTATGGGTTTGTAGAGTTAGAGGAATAAAAAAACAAAAAAAACAATGAGTATGTCGCAAATCGGTTTTTCTGTTCAAAATGAAGAACTTCCCGAATGAATACATAATTCTCCCAAGTTACCAAAAAAAAAAACCGATGGAATTGAATTTCTGAAAATTATTAGTGTGTGCTGAACCTTTCCATCTTAAAATATAAAAAAATACGACATAATTACATAAATGATTCAGAGGATTTGAGAAGATGAAGGTAAAGAGTCCGGTTTGATCTTCAAAAAGTCCAAAAAGCAAAACAAAAAAAGGTCGCAATACTCGTCATGCTTTAATAATGAACCTTAAAAAAATGATTCATTTTAATCTTCATAAGATATATTTTTGAGAAATGTATTGTTCTTTTATTCATTTTTAGAAATGAAGTAATACATTGCGTGTACACCTGAAAATTATTTATATTCTGCATGTGCGCAACTAATGTAATATACGTACTCAGGATTAAATATAATCATTGCTATCAGTTCTTTATACATGGGATTCGTGAGTGAAATGTGTTATGTAAAAAAATATATAGTAATTTTTTTTTAAATTCAAATCAGCAACTGACACTAAGTATACATACAACACAGTGCAGAGAAGAACAATTTGATATAAATATTTGTAATAACTGATTATCTTTATGTTTGAATATTTTTGTTAAGAATAAAATTACAATAAAGAAATGAATATGTGTGTATAAATATATATATACATATAAATTGTTTATTTTCTTAATTAGTTAAAGTCATGCGATTAAGTTTGTCTAAGAAATTATTAATGCCACTTTCAAATAAAAAATATACTAACAAAATTCACAGGGAATCGGCCTATTTTAGAGAAATTTAGATAAGATAGTTTTGACGCGATCAAATGAAGAAGAATTTGAAGAACTTACGAGAGAAGTAAGTGCTCAGGCCGAGGTTTAAAGAAGGACTGAGGGAACGGGAGACTGAGTGCGGCCCATCCCCTCCAGCCATCTTTAGCATTGCTTCTAGTTCTCCTGCAGGAACTCAAGTCAGTTTCTTCAAGTTTTATGCCTTTTTTTGGTTCCTTTTCGAGGCTGAATTCTCTCTCAATATCTTGAGGCTACTTCTCCGCCAGTTCCCAAGATCGGCGACCAGTTCGTTATTGAGTGTTCCGTACCCTTCAATGCTAATAAGAAGTTAAAATCTCCTGCAACAATGTATTTCTGAATCTCCCAAATCTAATATTTAATAAAATAAAAAAAAAAATTGGAATTGTTCTTTCTTTTCATCTACCACTGAGCAGTGTGATGTATATTTTATATAGAACTGCTCCCAAGTAAATATATATCATCTTTATTTTCCCATATGTTAAAGTTACGAATTTCATTAAAAAAACCTGGATCTTATGCTGAATCCGGGCAACGGTGAGTTTTAAGTAGCTACTGTCCTTTAAACTACCACATCAGCTATATAACCTAATCATATGGCTTAGTTAATTTTTATTTTAAAATGATTCGTTAATTTTTATTTTAAAATGATTAAAATGATTCGAGTTCATATAAATAGCAAATATTTCAACTACTTCCAGTTCTCCTGCAGGAACTCAAGTCAGTTTCTTTAAGTCTTATGCCATTTTTTTTTTTTTTTTGTTTCTTTTCGAGGCTGAATTCTGTCTCAATATCTTGAGGCTATTTCTCCGCCAGTTTCAAAGAAAATAGTCCAGTTCGTTATTGAGTGTTCGGTACCCTTCAATGCTAATGAGTGAAAATCCGCTGCAATAATGCATTTCTGAATCTCCCAAATCTAATATTTAATAAAAAAAAAAAAAAAAAAAAATTGGAATTGTACTTTTATTTCATCTACCACTGAGCAGTGTGATGTATATTTTATACAGAACTGCTCTCAAGTAAATGTCTATAATCTGTATTTTCACATTAAATTTACAAATTTCAGTAAAAAAACAACTTGGGCCTTATGCTGAATCCGGGCACCGGTGAGTTGCTTAACTTCCAACTACATCAGCTATATTACTTAATTATATGGCTTTGTTTATTTCTATTTAAAAATTATGTTACTTAACCTATGAATATTTGCAACTACAATTTAATGTTTATCAAGATGAGAATCTTACAGATCATTAAGAATGTACCACAAACGAAGAACATCCCTTCTCTTAGTGCAAGAAAAGTGAGTGACACACATAGTGATTAAGTTTATTCAAATAACAGCTCAACAGAAAAAAATTTGTTTCTTTTGGTGCCTAGAATCTTATAACTGATATTAACTGTGTTTAGGGCGCTGATTCCAATAATGCAATCAGACTTTTTTTATCAGCTCTACTTTTTTTAGCTTCAGCATACCTTAGCAGTAGTTTTATTTAAATTTAAATACCTATGATATAGATAACATAATCCGAAATAGATGTGTAAATGAATTATTTTAGCACGCCTTTCTCCTTATTTTAGAATATTGAACTATTAGGTAGCACTACATAATTGTTTGTGAGAATTAAAAAATAATAACATCTAGTAATAACTTGTAACAACGCGTTTTAGTATGATTAAAACAAAAATATTTACCCACCGGCAAATCCTTTTAATTACTTTTTTGTTATGGTATACTTTTGAAATGCTCAACTGGATCATGGGATATCCACATGATGACAAATTACTGCTGGAACCTAAAACGAGACTGTTTAAAGAAACATTCAAGAAAGTCACGCAGAAGAGGCTTCCGAAGTGTGAAATAGAGTCTCTTTGACATGTAATTGGTTTAGTTACAAAGTGATTATGTAAATAATGTGTGTGTTTATATGGTTTTAATTGATTTAAAATGTTTTATGTAAATAATTTTAATATCTTTATTTTTTCCACCTGCTAATAACCTGCATATGTATTCGAGTAATTATGTTTTAAGAAGTAAGTCACACCATTTATATATCTCAACAACTAGAGCTGATAGAGGAAAACTAATTGCAAATTTGGATTCAACGCACCATTAATTCTCAGAATCAGCTATCAGGCACCAAGACCACTGTAGATCTCTTTAATTACAGAGTAAAACAATGATACATTTGAAACTTTAGTAAAAAGGGGACTTACTTGACACAACAGCAGAAACTCAAAAGAAACAAATTCAGCTCCAACTTCAAAAATAATATCACTAACTCGAGCAGTTGCATAGTTAACTTAAGCAACCAAAATGAATCCTCCTCTTGATGGAGGTAAAACATCCTGTAGCACTGCTTGAATTAGTGATATTAATTATCGAATTTAAAGTAGATTTGGTTCTTTTGAGGTCCTACTGGTTGCGTCTGACAAGTAAGTAAGTCCCCTTTTTACTAAAGTTTCATTATAAATAAACATAAATTTTCAGTTTAAAAAATCATTATAAATTTTCATTGTACAATATCAATAATATATATTTACACGCATGACCTTTGGTTGTTTTAATCTAACTTAATATATAAGGAGGATATATTATAGGGGAGAGTGAGGAACAGTGAGACGAAGTTAACTGTGAGACAGTTAGGTCATAAACCAATTGCAAGGACCCAGTTAGTGTAGGATTTGTTGTAGGTTAGAAGCATGGGCGTACCTAGCGGGGGGCAGGGGGGGGCTGCCCCCCCTGGAAGGCTGGAAGCAATAATTTTTTAGGCTCTTAAGACTGGAAGCAATGATAGAATACATTTTTTTCAAGCAAATAATTGTAATAACTTAGTTGATAAAGCACTGCTATAATAATACATAATTTTGGTTTCATTCACCTTTTCCGCGGTAAGATGTTACTACCTGAACGAACATAGCTTGCTCCCCCCCTAGATTTTAGCTTGCCCCCCCCCAGTTTTGATTCTGGGTACGCCCTTGGTTAGAAGATTAGTCAAATAAGCTTTCCAGGAAAGAAACCAACATTATCATACGTTTGTGACTATTTTTGTCTCATTTTGTTTTTGAGGCAAGTAAACTTCTTTTTGTGACTTGATTTCTTGTTGACAGTATGGGTGATATTATATACAGTGATACTAATATTTTCAAAGATTTTATGTTAATTATAATGATAATTATAATTATCATAAATTTCTGTTAATACCTTTTATTCACCAACTCAAATTCTTTGTATTAAACTTTAAACGGCCAATGATTGTTCACTTCGGAAGCAGAGATTCGTAATGAAAGACGGCAAGGCCCTATGGGGATGAGTGATACGCGAAAAGTGAGACAGCCTACGAAGACACTTTTACTGTTATATAGGAAATTAAAATTACACTGTCTGATCCCAAGAAGGAAGGAATACCTTTAAAGGAACAGACCAACAACATGAGTTATTTCCATTTCAAGTTATTTTTCATTAAAATATAATACATTTTTTTTGATTCCATCACCTAATTTTATCAAAATTATACTTTATTTATTGTCAATACGTGATTTGGTAATGTCAATCTCAAATTCTCGTAGTAAGTACTGGTTCCTAAATTGTCCTAAATTTATATGTCTAGTGATACTAATATTTTCAAAGATTTTATGTTAATTATAATGATAATTATTAACAATTTTAGTAAAATATTTAGTTTCAATATGGTGTCCCACTGTTCCCCGAGCAATGTCTCAGTGTTCCCTGCAGTGGGGTACACTGAGACAAAAATCTTCTTGTGGTTTTATGAAAATAAGTATTTGTGTGTGTAGCGTTTTCATATTTCACATCCACTGAACATAGGTCCATTGTAATAAGATATACTAGATAAATTTCAGAGCTCCAGCTATAATTTTTCTATTATTTTTGACAATTTGAAAAAAAACCGTCTCATTGTTCCCCACTCTCTCCTATAGGAGATTTTTGAGGCCAACTTTTTCTATATCAATAATCGTGATGGTTTCTTTCTGCTCACTTATTTATTGAAAACATATTAAATTTTTAAAGATATTTTCATAAAGGATTATGAGATACTGAGTATGAACATATAATCTATTTTGAAGATGACGAGAAGAAAAAAAAAAAGTTTAAATAAACAGTAAATAATTAGAGGAAGTTTTTGTTCCAACCCGACATCATAGATACATATCGCACCCGTCGAATAATAACAAAGATACAACTAAAAAATGGCCATAGTTATTATAATTGATTTAGCAACAGTATTAAAACGAGGAAGTTGCCTATTTCATACATAAATTAGAAGGGTAACTCTAGAGGGCTCCCCACCAACTAAAAGATGGCGTCGCTTCTTGGTTCGAGGGTATTCGAATGTGTAGAGCAAAATATTTATAAACGATTACTCAACAAATTCAATGTTTTACCCTTTATTCAACGATCAAACCCCTTGGATTTATAACATTTTAACTTTATTATTAATTGAATTAAATATTCCAAACACAAAACGAAAATTTCAAACAGACTTTTCGTGCTATCTTTATCGTAAAGAAGAAAGCGGGGTAGGGTGACCCCCATGTACTGTCCAAGGAAATATGAAATCATTAAAAAACTCATAAATAATGTTAGCAGATCCACTAAAAATAATAATTAGTAGAAACCAATGTTTGTTTATATTGCAAAATATTAAGTTTTAAAAGATCTGTCGCTATTTCCTCTTTGGCTTTCTGACGGAGTTTCTTTACAGTGGCGTATCTAGACCACTCCGGGGCCCGGGGAGGTTGAATTTTTGAAGCCCATTAACAGTGCGACGCACAGTGTTGGATGGACTAGGTGGACAAAAGTCATGATTAGAATTCTAAAAATTGGTATAATAATAATGTAAAAAATACATCAAAACATGGCAATCTAAAATTCATTTATGTCTCACACACTCCACCTCGTTAGTAATAGGGTTAAAAGGTGGTGTAATATAATAAATCAGTTGAATTCCAGGCATCACTTCAATAAAAAAATTAGTGTTCCTAATTTTTTATAGATTGATTGTTAAAGATTAACATTATTAGGACTAGTGAGAGCTAATTTATTCTAATTGAATAAATTTATCTGTTAATCAAACCACAATAAAAAAAAGTTGTTTAGATGATTGCAGGATTTTTCCATCGTTTCGAAACTTCCAAATGATGTTAATGACATGTACCCATTTGTACCCGGGATAATTTTTCTGTATATAGTAGGGGCACCTTTCAACTTAATAATAAGATGTATTATAGCCAGCACGGTCGAGTACAACATTCTTTTTTTTTAGTACATTTTTCCCAAAATGGATATTTTTTAATAATGGTTGAAGCACTCTATGGGGAAAAATCTCTTTTATCTTAAAGTTCCTTCCGTCCAAACATAATTTTAAAAACCATACAGAGGACAGAGGATAAGGTTGCCTAACAATGCCTTCAAAATTTCTCATAAATGGGTTGCAGCGGGAAAACGAAAGCAGTGTTTTTTGGCACAACGCCAACTTCCACATTTCAAGGACCCGATTCGATCACTATGAACCCCGGAAAAATTGTGATAAGACATCACTTATTCCTTTGGGAAATACTAAGTAATTAATTGGAAATAAAGCATTAGCTTATTACATAGACTCTAAGGCCCGGTGCACATGGGCGACAAGGCACGCTTGACGCTAAGAAGCTTTTCCAGAAAGTAACGCAAACCTTCATAAAAAAGGGTCAGTGCACATGAGGAGATAGGACGAAGCGTTACTTCAAAATTACCACTCCGATACCCAGCTTTTTGTTCGTTTTTTTTTTTTTTTTTTTTACCTCTCTGAAACCCTGTTTCTTTTGTCTCAAAACTGTCAGTGTAGTGTTGTTTCTCTCCCAAGATGGATCGAAAACAAGTTCAAATTTATAAAAAAAAAAAAAATTGTTTTTTCATACTTGGTGTACAAATACATTTGTTACTGTGAATGTAAAAGAAGGCATTGGGTTCACCCATTTAACAATGAGAGATATTTAAGAGGTGCTTTTAAGTCTGTTTATAAATTTGAGGGAAGATGAACAAAAATTCTTCAATTATTTTAGAATGTCTATTCGATTATTTGATGAATTGGCAGCTAGAATCAGCGATGTATTAAAAGGCCAAGAAAATTCAGTTAGAGATCCCATACTACCTATGGAAATGATAGCAGCAACATTGAGGTAATTTATAAAAAGTAATAATTCATATTTTCAGAACATAAAATATATTTCGCCTTAGAATATTTTTATTTACAATTTTATTTTAGTTTTACAATTCACTTATTTACATATATATTTTTATTTACAATTGTGAGCTTGTCGTGGGTATGCTTTGTTGAGGCATTTGTTGGCACACCGGTGGGATTTGTTGGGGCGGAGGGAAATTTATCGGCTGTGAGAACTGTCTGGGTTGCTGTGGGGTTGGATAATAATATGGTTGTGAAAACTGGTTAGGGATGAACATGGGTGTTTGAGGCGAATTTAGAACAGTTCTATGGGTATCCTGTATGGATTGACTCTTTATGGTTATCATTAAATCTATCACTCCACCCCTGAACTGCAATTGTTGATCCTCTGTAAAATTTTGGATCAAAGGGATCAATGAATCAAACAATGATCTATTAGAGTCTGGTTGTTACTATCTGTAATTGACCTCATCTTCTAGCATAGGCACTTTACATGTTGCTCATATATTTGTCTTCATTTTAGCCGTGTCGAAGATCCTCATGTTTGGATCCAAATGTAGGCTGTCCAAATAATGAATATTTGACAGAAAATCCTGATTACCAATCATCCTACAGAAAACAGTTAACCATTAAACACGTCTAAATTACTTAAATAAATAAAATGAGTTATAACATATTAAAGATTAAATCTCAAATTACATATCTTATTAATTCCACATTTATATTGATACAAAATCATCAATCTAATTAATAATAATTTCAAAGATTAATTGTAATTGGTTATCTAATAACATAACATCTAATAACAAGTTAAATAAGTAATACAAATGAAATTATTAATTATATTACTTAAAATTGTACGTATTAAAGAGGAAGATAGGTATAGATATCTGACCATCATGCTACACTTCTAAAAATATAAAATATTTATTTAAGGTGAATAGAAATAATACAAAAGAAAAAAAAAAAAAAAAAGGATCTTCTTAGGAAAAAAGAAAAATACATGTAAAGAGGATTAGAAAAAATAAAGAGTACAGAATTTTGTGTAGATAGGCTTTTGTTTTTATTTGTATTCTTAATCGCCTGGCAATCGTTTTAAATTATATTTTTAGTTCATAAAAATGTTTTATTTTATAATTAAATTAGTTAATTGGTCCAAGGGGATGAAAAATTGACAAAAATAATTTTATAATTAAATATAATAATTTTATAATTAAATTCGAAAGAGATGAAAAACACCTTTGTTCACCTAGCTTCTAATAAGCGAAACCCTGTGCGACGCGATCCTCCTCTAAACGATAGTGATGACCGGGGGAGGTGGGAATTATCTGAAATGAGGCCCCCACATAGGTACGCCACTGCATCTTTACATTTTCTCAATCTCATCTGAAAAGTTTTATTAATTCGAAAGAATACAAAATTTTTTTTTTAACTTTTTGACTAATTGTCGTCAGCAATGAAAGGTACCAATTCATTTTTTAAGCT